>CAJQUW010005558.1:0-436351 GCA_907163375.1 Prostheceraeus crozeri | reverse complement strand
GAGAGTGAGTGTGGTTTGTGTGTGAGAGAGAGGGAGGAGAAAAAAAAGAGGAAGCTTGTTCCCCTGTCGCTTCGCGCACTATGGCCCCGATCAAAAACAAGCAGTTCGAGGAGACTCTGGAGTTTCCGGAGAGAGAAAGAGAGATAAGAAGGAAGGACTAGAAGGGACTTAGTTCTGTGCCTCGTGCATTGTGGACACTTCCATCAAAAGCGAATTCATTTAGAGGAGACAAAGTAGCAAGAGAAGGAACGCATGGTACACTGTAAACCGTTGACTGAACAATTAACAGACATTATATCCTACAAAATTTATTTTGTCGGTCATTGTTAGTTCTTGTAGGATGATTGGCCACAATGAGCACCTACGATATCTGACAAAAATCAGCGAAAAAATGAATGGCAATGAATTATTGCTTAAATTTCATCAAAAATGTAGGTAATTTATTAAATTAAGTCAAAATAAATCATAGTTTTGTCAATACAGATTGCCCAATAAGTCAAGCAATCACTAATTGAAAAAAATCAATCAATATGTTCAAACCAGTTTTTGTTTAGTTAATTTGCATACAGAAGCATCTGTTTCGATGTCGGTGGAGAACCTACAAATTCGTCAGATATCGCAGGCTATTTGGAGGTGACAATCGTCGGTTGATTTTGTCAGTAATTTTGTAGGATAATTATCGGTCTGCGGTTTACAGTGTATGAAACCAAATGTTCTTTTTACAGGTGTAAAGCAAGTAATAAATTTATATAATACATGCACATTTATATATCACATTCATTTAGTCATGTGATATTTAATATAATAAGTATTAAATGTGATGTAAACATTATAATCAATATATCAAATATATAAACATAAGATTATATTTGATAAGATAAATTTTGTAATTGCGTATAAAAATTGTATTACATGTATATATTCCTATGAATACATTAGATGGTAATAATACGAGATTTATATACAAATTTCTTTCTTTTGTATATTACAGCAAAAGACTTGCTGTATTATACAAAAATGTCTGAGTTCAACGTTCTTGCAGAGGTTATGTCTGTCGTCGATAAAATGTTTAGAGACACGTGTCTCCAGCAAACATTTACTGATATATTTGCCTGCTAACACATTCTATGGATGCCATGAAATGCCAGTAAGAATTCTCTAGAATTGCAGTAGGCATTATTAGCTCATACAAATGTCTACTAAAAACCATAAAAAGCTTACTGCCAAATCAAATATCTGTAGCGATTTTGAAAGGCAGTAGAAAATCGTAAAATCTCTAAGAAAATGATCAACTCGGGTGACCTCCTCCCTCACGCAGACAAAGCTGTAGAAATCTTTCAAAATTGCAAAGACACCTGTAAGACGGTCAAACAGGTACAGCCATCACTTCTCTTCGATAATATCATGCAGTTTAGTCAAAGAAAAAGGTCTCCTTCGGTAAACGCGATCTTTAATGCGTAGATGAAAGTCGAGAGGTGACAACTGCGTACTTTCTGCTGACCAATGCAAACCGTCTTTGCATACCATCTTGCAGGAGGAGTGTTGATTTAAGAAAGCGTGGACTTCCACAAACCAATGCGGTAGCCTTGTTGTAAGGATAGTTGCTTCTAAAGCCTTCGAAGCTCCGGGTCGAAGTACTTTTCAAGCATTTCTTCTTGTATTGTTTCTCGAAAAGACGCCGTCTAGTCGAAAAAGTAGTGGCCAATGATTTCGCTACGAAACACCGCGCATCAAACAGTGAGTCTCGGAGATTTGATGCGGAACTTCTTCTACAGCTTGAGGATTCTGAATTTCATCAAACAACCACAATTATGATGATTCACATGCCCAGGACAGGTGAAATGTTGCCTCATCGGAAAAACACAGTCGTGATAGGAAGTTTTCATCAAAGGCAATATGATTTTGAAATTCGTTGCACATCACAATCCTTGCCGCTCTGTCGTCGGTGAGAAGTTGTTTGTTGAAGTGAATTTTGTAGAGCTTCATATTCAACTTCTCTCGAAGAGTTTCCGAATAGTGCTGACCGGACTCTGTGTCATTACAAGGGAACGCTTGGCGCAGAGGATGTTGGAACGGATTGTCTGGGAAAACAGTTTCAACTTCTTCTACCTTCTCTTCTTCAATGCTCGGTCTTCCGGAGAGAGGAGCGTCCAAAATAGAGTCCGTTTCCTTTAATTTAGTGTACTCATATGCCTGTGGGAAGGGATTCTGATTCTTAAACTGTCGTTCAACCAAAAGTTACAGATTCTAATCGGTGTCATCAGTATCGCGATTTCAACGCGCTCTTCAATTGTCAGCATGGTATCGGCAATTGGAAAACCAAAATGAATGACTCGTCCTATTCGTCGCGACACTAAATGACATTTAAGCAGTGACTTGAATTCATAGGTATCACCGATTGAAAAACTTAATTGTTTCAAGTCAATTGCTCTTCATCAATACTGAGCTTTTCCAAAGGGCTTGTTAGACATCATTCATTTATTTGCTTCAAGCACGCTCACACGCGTCTTTGTTTTCTAATGCTTCACAGTTGATGAAAAAAAATTTTAAATACTAATCAAATGCCTTCCTGAACAAAACTTTAGACCTTCATCATCAAGCACAAGAAAAAGTTTCAGTGATCCGATTATTTGTTCAGTGACACGAATGAAATGAAATCTGAAACGGACTTTATAAACACCCTGGTATAATCAATTAACATTTTCTTCTGAATTTTTACTGCAAAAGTGATACCTACTACCACAAAAATATGCAATGATTTTCATTGAATCTGAAAAATACATGCACATATTCATTTCATTCCTCTTTCTTTGTTACATTCACGGCTACTATCCATTCTCCCTGTCATATGAAAGCATTTTTGGCAAATCTACTTACAATAAATCGCCTTGTGGCAAGAATTTGCAGTTGTTGCATGTTTCAGTAATTTTATTCTTCTTTCAGATTTTAGCTAACATTGACACAGATCGATGCCTAAATGATCGGCTGACCATCAAACCAAACCGCTATTTTTCATTCTACTGTCACTAACTTAAGCAAAGCGAAATGTCGGATTTCTATGAGTACTCTCCATCTAACATACGAAGAAGCATTTCAGATGTAGCCGTTGCATCACGTGACTTTCTCTCGCTGCTTCACCATGATCGTTGCTTTGACAACGTTGTGACCCTTGTCGAATAGAATAACAAACATTTACCTAGACATAACAGTGTTATTCTCGCAACAACCAGCAGCGAGAACCGAATCGAGAAGTTCTGTGATCTTGCATGCAATGAAAACACTTCATGTAAAAGAGGCGTGGAACAGTGTTCAACGTTTGCGCTGATAATCGACAGCGCACAATACACAATAGGCACGCACGCTTGACGTCATCCAATCAGCGGTGTTGCACACAAGGTTATGATCCCCGATTCCACGAGCAAGCTTCATTGCGCACAACAATGCCTTATAAGCTATAAGACAGAAGCATTGATGCCCGGTATGCTTTGAAATTCTAGGAACAAATTGAATGGTATTTTGAAATAAAATGGCCAGCTTTACACGTGTTCTAACTGTGATTGGTTTTCTGTTGGAAATATTGATCCCTGAAGAGCTAACTTTTCCTTATTCTTACCTTCTTCAATTTCCTTACGTTTCTCGAGAGTCAGGTTATTAAAACCGTCGAAAACATCTGCAAATATAAGAATATGAAGCATGGACTGACTTGAAATCACTTCCTGAAAATATGAAAATAATTAATAGTGCTGAACAGAAGGAGTGGGCGCTGATCACTACTCCTAGTCAGTCTCATTCGATTAAATTCTAACTCAATAATTAACAAGATTAAAAAATAAGAAAGACACACAAAACTTCATTGAAATTTCCAGCCTGAAGTACAGAAATCAGCATCACTTAAAAATGCAAACTGCAACCATTGTGGTTCAATGCATGAAACGTATTTCACTGAAAACTATCTCGGGTATACTCTTGCAGTAGGCCTATTTCCATGTCTGAGTCCTCATCACCAGTATCGACAGCGAAGTCAAACCGACCACATATCCAGCTCTATGTTCATAGGTCAGGTTATGGGTTATGGAGTAAGGAGCGACTCAATCCTACTGGTGGGTCAAGTATAAAGATCAGACCAATGTTCCATGGGTGAGAGATAGAGTGTGGCAACTTCTTGAATCTCAATTCAGTTATGATAGTTGAAGAAATGTGATGGTTCATAGATCCGTCTGCAGCGGCTTTTACGAGATTGAGGTAATCCTGGGTCGAGAAATATCTCTTTGCCGATCTTCTTATCTTTTTTGACTATCTGAAGTAATCAGGACAAAAGATGATAATATAGATAGGCTGAATGAAGTGATCTAACTGCAATAATAAAAACCTTGCATAAATTGCCTCAATTGCGATTCAAGATTGTATTGCATTTGTGTTGTCACACACATGCGGCACATAAGCATGCCTGGCAAGCAACGTTAGATGCATAGAAATCGATAAACAACAGCAGCTGTTGTTTGTTGATGGTAATGCTTTCAGAAAGAACGGAAGATTGGATTTTGAAGTAATGTAAGAAGTAAAAGTAATGGAGTAGTAGATAGCGAATTTTCTGTCAAATTTGGTTCATTGTTGTCGCTTACTTTGAATCAGTAACATTGTTAAAATGCTCCTGGTCCTCATTTTCTTCGCTGAAAATTTGATCGGGGATTCATTCCTAGTGTTTTGACGGAGAATGCCTTTAACCTCTACTTTTTAGTCCCCCACCCCAACATGTATAACAATTTTTTCCTAGATTCCTATTGTCTTTCGATTGTGCAACACACAAGTTAATAGGAAGAAATGCGACTTCGCAATGAAATAAAAACAATGCGTCCAACGTTGAAAGCTAATGAGCATTTGTACATAAAACATAACAAGTTATACTTGAACGATGAAGTGATAGACTCTATAGATATCTCTAAGCAGTTATTTTGACAACTGCATGCTAATCGTGGGAGCAACTCGGTTGTAAAAGTCTCTGACTTCGTAAAGCTTTTGTTCACTTTTTATCGTAATTCGATTAAGTACGTATCTGAATATTTGCTTACTGGTTCTTTTTGTTTTCAGGTTATTTCTTACAAGTTTGTATCACAACTTTCTCAAAACGGTGTGGCTCAGCAAAACTATTGGCTATTATTATGTATTGCTCAATCCATTCTTTACAAAATGGACGAATTTCGAGCTTTAGTTTCCGCGACGAAACCTAGCTTTGCATGTGTTACCGAATCATGGCTCACACCTGACATTGATGACAGTGCTACCCAAATTGATGGCTATTTATCATTCAGGAACGATCGTCAAGACGACCCTTCAGAACATCGCCGCGGAGGAGGTACTGTTATATATGCTTCTATTCACAAGCATCCGTACTCTATCATTCCCCCTCTCCACATTGTAAAACCTTCAGGTTTTGAATACAACCTTGTACGATTTCATGATCCAGATATCGCATACCTCTTATGTATGTACATTCCACCAGGTCTGACCGTTGCTACTTTTCGCAACATATGTAAATTCACTATTGATATGTTAGATTTGGTGCTTAGAACAAGTCATGAAGCAAAACTTTTCATCTGTGGTGACTTTAACCGCTATGATCTCTCTTTTTTGACGAAAAATTTTGATTTGACTAACATTGTTAATGTTCCTACGTTCTTAAATGCTACTCTAGACAAAGTTTTCTGTGAAAATAATTGTGGTGACACTTAACAGTAGATATTGCTCCACCTTTGGGTACCGCTATTTTTTCTCATAAGATCGTTTTAGTATCCAAGACAGATATCAACGTTGTAAGTACATCATATTTAAAGATTTATGATTTACGCAAATCTCATATTGATGCCTTTTGTACAAGATCATCTGAAATTGACTAGTTAAGCGTTTACTCGTCTTCTAATGTGAACGAATGTACATCAGTTTTTTTACGATCTTTTTTGTCAAGCAATGTCCGTAATACCCGTTTCGTATGTAAAAATTACTCCTACGACCAAACCTTGGATCACACCGATTGTTCTTGATCTCATAAAAACAAAACGCTGGCAAGCTTTCAGACACAAAGATTTTTCATTGTACAACCATTACAAAAAGAAAGTTAAGGCTGAGATATACAAGGCAAAATTGTTGTGGTGTAACAAAATGCGTCGCTCCTGCAAAGGTGTCTGGTCTATTGTCGATGAAATCCGTGGTAAACATGACATGAGTACCACCAGCAGAATAACTGCACTGTTTTCTAATGAATCTGAGGCAGCTGAAGAGATCAACAAGCACTTCAATGAATTTTTCTTGCCTGTGAGCACGAATAGCAGCATCTGTGATCCTGTTCAAGCTTTGCCCTCAAACATTGACATTTGCAACGAAAGTGACGTTTTTCATTTCCTACAGAAGTTGAAAACCAATTAAGCTACTGGAAGTGACGGTTTGCCACCGATTTTATTGAAACTTTCTGCTCCTAACATATGTAAACCTCTGTCCCATATTTATAACCTTTCTTTCAAACGTGCTATTGTTCCTCACAGATGGAAGGAGGCAGACATTGTTCCCATCCCAAAGTCGTTCCCTGTCACTATGAACAATTTGAGACCTATTTCTCTGTTACCTATTGTAAGCAAAATTTTAGAACGCATTGTACTGAATTTCGCTTCTGACTTTTTGTTTGAACTATATGACTGCCGTCCATTTGCATATCGAAGAGATTCGTCAACTACTTGTGCCCTGATATACTTGCAAGAAAAGGTTCTGAAATATTTAGACAATGTGAACATTGGGGCTGTTCGTATTCTCACATTCGATATGAGTCATGCTTTTGATTTTGTACCACACTCCCTTTTGCTCAGTAGAATCAGTCAACTGAGCTCAAGCAACTGTAATCTTTTATGTGACTGAATTCAGAGCTATTTGTCTGATAGAAAACAGCGGGTCAAGCTTGGCTCGACTTACAGTTCCTTCACGAAGATCACTAGTGGTGTTCCGCAAGGATCAATTTTGGGCCCTCATTTATTCGCAATTTTCATGTCCACGTATCATGCTTGTCACCCTGACACTACTGTTATCAAGTACGCCGACGATGTAACGCTAGTCGTGCCAGTTTATAAAAGTTGTTCTGATGACCTAAGTATAGTGAATGATGAAATATCAAATTTTCGTACGTGGTGTTTCAATAATCAAATGAGCATTAATTGTAATAAGACGAAAGTCTTAAATGTTTTCACAACCGCTCAGTCAATTCCAAAAGTACCAGTCCTCGAAAATGTTAGCCATTTGAAAATTTTGGGTCTTGTTTTTAATGATAGATTGCCGTGGTCAAGTCATTTTGATTTTTTGATTGGCAAACTGTCAAAACGCTTCTATTTATTACGAATTTTAAAAGGCCTGTTATCACACGATGAATTAGTTGAAGTGTATAACCAATTATTCGATCTTGCATTGATTATGCTTCTCAAGTTTTTGTAAAACCAGGTATTGGTTTAAATAAATGTTTGACTCGATTTTGTAAAAGAGCTTTTAAAATTATTCACGGTTTCGAAGCATCTAGCTGCACCAATTGTTCTATGTTGAATCTACAGGAAAGACGCGAAACACTTGCGCTGCGCTTGTACTGCAAAATTTTAAGCAATCCTAATCATGTGTTGTTTGATTTGTTGCCGGAATTTTCCGCTAGAAGCGGCCGTATAATTTTGCCACTTGTAAATTCCGCACTTGCTACCAATGGTTTCATATTTTGTTGTTCTAAACTTTTTAATGATACAATTTGATGGTATATTATCTTTGTAGTCAGTTTATCCTCCACGCTTCTCATTTGGAGGATGTTGTATCTTGTTTCTTGAATAAACGCTTATTATTATTATTAGGTATGCGTTTTGCATTTCCACGCAGCATGCCTATCAACCAACCTCTCATCCGTGTATACAACACAAAGCAAATCCCAATGCGATGCATCACATGTCAATGCTTCAACCGCGGTCATACAAGTAGACATTCGAATATTTGAAAATTAGTTGAATTCTTACCTTGACAAATAAGATTTCTAAAATTACATGAGCTGACGACTAACCCAAGATTTTTGAAAACTATTCCATTGCTATAAATATTATCCCACGGAGGACGTTCATAATGTAGGAAAACACAATTTCCAAGTTCATTATAGAATATGAAATTCTCTTCTCGTAAACTTTGGAGATCCTCCCTTCCAAAGTATCCAACATTACGACCATCGACCAAGTCTGACAACGCATAAATCTAAAAAGAAGAAAGCTCCACCTTTTAACTGGATGACACATAAATCATGATTCTGCAATTTTTTTCGCATTAAGTTCTATTAAGGTCTATTTACAAAAAGTTTGATTTTTATGGTCTTTATTTAATTCAAAAATGAGTGTGAAGGAGATGGTGAAGCAGAAGCTTAAAGAATACAGGCACTTGCATGTTAAACAAAATGGTATGTGTGCAATGAAGGTACGTGTGCAATTTAATTGAACGTGTAGACCAAAAGATCGACGGATATATTCTCAATAAAGCAATGCAGGTTTTTGGGCGAAACACCATGCTGAAAATCCGGCCCCGCTCTCACTCAGTTACTGAACATCTATTGTTTCTCAATGCAGATTCAATTCATAAATAAATTAAAACAGAGAAAATCGCAACTTTTAAGAGCAGTTTTAGAAGCTACTTGGGGATCTTTTGCTCCGCTTATTCAAATCGCCGACCTAAAGGTGATTGGGGAGTTTTTAACTTACTTTTTTCCGCAAATATATCCTTGTGTATGATATCAGATAGACATTGAGACGATAATTTTGAAAAGAAAGACATAGTGTAGACTGCAAATCATAAAGTTCTATTCAAGTATGAATCTGAGTACTAAACAGAGGAGTACTGGAATTACCGAAATTAAATTCACAGAAGTACAAAAATGCTTGTTGAGTAATAATATGATGAAATATCAATATCAATAAATGAGTCACTGAATGAATGTCAGTGAGTCAGTATGCAGCTGTGACGGTGCACGCTATCTGAATTTATAAGTCGTTTTGTGCCATTTGAGAGCTCATTGTCGACGATGTGAATAGTGACTTTAAGAAAGGACGGCGTCAATTAGCTAGTCAACAACACAATTGCTTATAGCTAGTTCCTGCATCGAAATCGTTATTCGGGGGAGATTCTGTCTAAAGTAGCGTTGCGACTTCTCACAGAAATGACGGTCTGCTGTGTTCCTGCATATCAAAGTAGGCGCAGCATTGATATCCTCTTTATGAGCCTAAGACATCGATTTGGATTAAAAGCATCGTCACTGACACTGCTTTGAGCCCTGCCAACGTCTATCATTTTCTCCGACTACTTTGAGATCTGTCAACGTTTTTCCATCCTCTCCGACAGTGGTTTTAGTCTTCTCAGGGTTTACCCACTTCAACGACTGTGCTAGATTCTTGTGCTTATTTTATTGATCCACCTGCATTTGTAATTAAGTGCCAAAGCAGTTCTTCGATGGTTGGGCGTATGTGACATAGCGGATTAGATATGCCGTGCGGCAATTTTTTATGTCGGGATTTGGTAGTCCTATACAGCTCATTTAATGAGTACTAAAATTAGTACTGATATTTTCGAAGTCAAAGGGTACTAGATTCTAGGACTCATTTCTTAGTCGCATTTAGTACTCAAGTTCATTACTCTTTCTAGCACTCATTTACGACTTATGAATACGGTAACGCTGCAAGTAGTAGGCATTATAAAATGATACATAACTATTAGTAATTAACCA
Source organism: Prostheceraeus crozeri (assembly GCA_907163375.1). Taxonomy (NCBI): domain Eukaryota; kingdom Metazoa; phylum Platyhelminthes; order Polycladida; family Euryleptidae; genus Prostheceraeus; species Prostheceraeus crozeri. The sequence goes on along the minus strand of CAJQUW010005558.1, from coordinate 426,579 downwards.
TATATTCTGCCAGCTAGCGTTAGCCTGTATGAAAGTTTAAGTCATTGAGGATTGTAAAAAAATTAGAGACTTCAAAGTTGAATATTTTGATGAAGGCTGAAACTCATGCTGCATAATTAATCAGCTTTTAATTGCATTGGTCTGATGAATCCTTGCGAATTGTGCCTGACTTTTTGTGAATGACGAAATAATGTATGATTCGGATATGATGAAGAGCGGTTTATTCATGAAACAGTCCATTTCCTAAATCGTTGCACAGCGCAAAATATTCTTATATGCTTTATATATTCTCATCAAATTCATTCACGCGCTGATAATCGATCAAACAATATTAATTTAGAGTTTATTGTCATACGCGTTTCAGCACACATGACGTGCCATCATCAGTGACAACTGAAAGTGACAGAACAATAAAGGTTTATATACAAGGGAGAGTACAATCAACAAATTTTATTTACAATTTATACAATATAACAAAATGTGTATTATGGAAATAAATGTAGATGTTCTGATTGCAAGTGGTTGTTCATGAGAGGTATGTGATTGTTGATGTGAGATTTGATGCTGAGTGCTTCTCCTATGCGTGTATGTTTAGTATGATGTAGGATTGAGAAAGATTGTTTTGATGGTGGATGTATATGCATGGAGATTTCTGATGGTGGGCTTTCTTTCATATGCTCTTTGATGCGGGTGAAAATGTAGCGACGAGTCTCTCCTACATAACATTCTGGGCAATGTTCACATTTATACTTGTAGATGAGGGAAGAGTGCTCGTTGAAGGGGAAAACAAGATATTAACAAAGTCAAAAATTATTATTGCCTACAATACATACAAAACCCAAAATTTATGCCGTTACAAAGATGCAATCCCCTTCAACGAGCACTCTTCCCTCATCTACAAGTATAAATGTGAACATTGCCCAGAATGTTATGTAGGAGAGACTCGTCGCTGCATTTTCACCCGCATCAAAGAGCATATGAAAGAAAGCCCACCATCAGAAATCTCCATGCATATACATCCACCATCAAAACAATCTTTCTCAATCCTACATCATACTAAACATACACGCATAGGAGAAGCACTCAGCATCAAATCTCACATCAACAATCACATACCTCTCATGAACAACCACTTGCAATCAGAACATCTACATTTATTTCCATAATACACATTTTGTTATATTGTATAAATTGTAAATAAAATTTGTTGATTGTACTCTCCCTTGTATATAAACCTTTATTGTTCTGTCACTTTCAGTTGTCACTGAGGATGGTACGTCATGTGTGCTGAAACGCGTATGACAATAAACTCTATGCAATCACTTCGGTGTATTAATATTAATTTACTTGGTCAACTGAGACACTTGGTTCAGGAAACATTGTGATGTGACTTGCCTAATTAAATGAAGCAATTAGTGATTGTCTGCTTCGTTACTTGCACGGTGTTATTTCAGATATCAATATCATGCTGGCCCACGTGTCACTCACTGTCTTTGTTGTCATCATTGATGAGTCGCTCCTCGGATGCTACGCAGGCGTCAGCAATCCTACGGTAGTCCGGCAGCCAGAACGAGTTTCTGCAGGGAACGAGGCCGAAAGTGAGACTTTCACAGAATGATGTACACCCTATGCCTACTACGAATCGGCACGTCTGCCGAGTTCTAGTGAGATCCTCTTCTTGCCAGACAGAATCGAAAAAAACAATCCAATGGGAATCCAATGGGACGCAGATTGCAGTTTTTGGCTAAAATGAAGTTTTCTATGTTTTCTCTGATTTAACAAAAAGCAATAAGCCCAGAGTCAAAATTTTTAGCATGGAATGTCTTTAGGTAATTTCCTTTCACTGCCATGCACCCCTGTCTATATAGCTAAACGCATTTAGATATGGCGAGCTTCTGAATGTCGGCAAACACAAACATTTTGAACTACTTTATCCACATTCAACCACATTCTCGCATATATCGCCGATTAGATGCATGAGAAAAGCACATGCACATCATAGGAAATGACCCTAGATCATAGGAAATCATGACTCTAGATTAATTACTTTTCGTTTAATCAGAGAAAACTTAGCAAATTTCATTTAACCAAAAACTACAATCTGTGTTCCATTGGATTTACATGTGGTTTTCTTCGATTCTGCCTAACAAGAAGAGGAACTCACTAGAACTCGACAGACGTGCCGATTCGTAGTAGGCATGAGGTGTACATCATTCTGTAAAAGTCTCACTTCCGGCCTCGTTCCCTGCAGAAACTCGTTCTGGCTGCAGGACTACGGGGTGAAGGAAATACTATTGTTTGCTGTCAACCGGTGCAGAGACGAGACAGCCCTCGTTTGATCAGAGATACGAATTTCTTCTAACCTCCACCGAGGGAAATGATGACTCACGCAATGACTGACCATGGGAATAATACAAATTTGAAGTTTGCCCGTTAACAGATGGGCCGATTTTGATGAAACTTACATAATCTTTGAGCTGATAACACCAGCATTATTTAAAAATCAAACTCGAAAGCACCAGCGTTAATACAACAGAAGTTGTATGCAGTCGACCGTTAAAAAAAGTATTACCGCGAAATTGGCGCAGAATTAGGTAAAAGTATAAATTAAATGAAATTGTACAAACTGATGTCCGATTTCGAAAAAAATGGTGTCATCAAAAAGCTTAACACGAGTCTGATTCAATGTTGACAATCTTGATTTTCTGTATTGGGTAGTTCCGTCTGTAAGTGTCGGTGAACGAATTGACCAAACATTCATACTTTTAAGTCTGCTGACCACAGCTGACCAGAAACAACCTAAACACTTTGCCAAATCAAAGTGTTTGACATAACCTTTTACATGGCACAAAGGTTTTCAAATTGAGCATCTTCATCAATGAAAAAATAACTGTCAGATTTTTTAGCAACAATTTTTCGGTAAAAATTATTATTATTGTATCTTTTTTACATTCAGACAATCCTAAAAACCGTGCGTCATATTGAGTCTGACTGATAGTCATGCTGCCGGTCAACTTTCGTAAAAACATTCTGTCGTCTTCATGTTGACATTCTGCACCAAAGAAACACTTAGTTTGTTTTCATGAGACCTACTGCCCACAGTTGACCACACTTGAAAGTGAAATGCATGCCAAAATAATCTATGAGACATAAGCTTTCATATGGTACATCGTTTATCAAAATTGATCCGGGACTTCAACTCGAAATATGTATTTGAAAATGGGTTAACTTTTTTTGTGCATCTATTTTGGAAGCAGTCTGTATATGCCCACCCATACGTGCAGTCAAATTCACCTGGACTCGCAAAGAAATAAATATCAGCGGTATGAAAACAATATTTATTTTCCAAAGACGTACATTCATATAGCTTACAAAATTCACTGATCGGACATTGAAGAAATCCTAAAAATATTAAGAGCATTAATTTACTTTTCTACGTAAAAACCGATCGAATCGTCACATTTTCTCCAGCGCTTGACAAGATCGTTGAACGCTCATTTGAAAAAATCGTTATCCAGTTTCATATTAGAAATTCTCCGTACGTGCTGCTCTACTTCATAAGGTGAATCAAACGCCTGTCCACGTAGTGTTTTCTTGAGACGATGGAAAAAGCAAAAATCTGAAGGCGCCAAGTCTGGTGAGCACGGAGGATGTTGGAGGACCTTCAGCTTCAATTGCGAGATTTTTTATTGTACCACTGCAGCTGTGTGAACTGGAGCATTGTCATGCAGCAAGCAGCTGTGTGCTTCTAAGTTGATAAAACGCGGTGTCCAAAATATCCGCGTAATACGCCCCGCTTATTGTGCGAGATTTGTCAAAAATGTCAACAATGCAGGAATTCCGTTACTGCTCTCCAAAACACCATTCGGGAGACTGACGGCCGGCTCAATCGGAACGAAAAGATTCAACGGTGTTTTCATCTTCTGTCCACGTCACGATGTTTTCAACGTACCGATTTCCAAGCTGATTGAGGAGCTCCAAATTCGAACGACCCGCGGCCAAACGTCTTTCAGCCATTTCTGAAGTGATGAACTTGAGGACAAATCTGTAGCACAGTTTCCTGACTCCCAAATTGGAGAGAATATTCGACACTGTTCCGTGACTCACTCTCAGAATATCGGCTGCATCATCGATTTTAATGTACCGATTTTCGCGTATTAAAGCAGTGCATTTCTCTTCTTTGGCCTCTGGAACTTCGACTGGGCGGCCGCTCTCCAACGTGTCCGTAAAAATCACTTCGTCTTCCTCCTCGAAATTCACGAATCCAGTAATACACGGTGGTTCTTGACGGACAGGATTCTTTGTAGACTTCTTGCAATTGTTGCAGAATTTCACTTGGTGCCAATTTTCGACGTACGAGTACAAGGAATTTAATAACGCTTCGATGCTCATCTTCATCCATCACAACTGATTTTCATTCAAAAAATCGACACTTTACATGAAACTGCTTCTCTTATGCGCATCGAACAGCTGCAGTGAGTTCAATTCACCGATTCGTGACCTACATGCTCCGGTAACATCAGCCTATAAATTTGGAATCGATATTTCATTTCTTCTTCTAAAGTCCGGTTCTCTCCACGTGTGATGTCTTCTATAGAATTTGTGCTGTCATTCACAATTCACACTACTCATTTGCAATAAAAATGCTATTGACTGCTCGAATTATGTCTCTACCTTGAAAATAAAGTGCATATAAATAGCGCAGAAGTACCGCATAGCCATATACGTTCTCCAAAAGAGGGCATGTTCATATTCATTTCCTTTATCTCTAAATGGGACTTTCTGCCTAGTAATTTCGCGCCAACTGATCCTTAAGATGCTATTATTGTCTGATGAAATAAGTAGTATAGGGTATGAGATGCGGCGCTTTCGCTACGCTCAGCACCGGATCTCACACCTAGGTAGATACAAAAATGAAAAAATGAAAATAATTAGGAACCTCTTGAAATTTAGCAAATCAAAGTGCAAAATAGGGGCCTTCTGAAATTTAGCAAAAACAAAATGCAAAAATAGGGACCTCCTCAAATTTACAGTTACAAAAATGCAAATGAAATGAATATGGACAAAAATTCAATAAAAATATTCATTTTAAAAATGGAAGATGTAAAAACAAAAGAACCATCAGCCCCTTTATATCCGATCTTGACAAATGGCATGGATAAAATAAAACACAAAGATAGAGTTAGGTACATGAAAGATAAAGAATCCCAACTATTGTTAAGATTAGAAAAAATTATGATAAATTAAGAAAAAGATGGACTATAGTTAAGAATGTGACACAAGGCATTGGAGCATTTTTAGCAGTTTCTTTAGGCGCTCTCACTATCGTCATTTCATCTGGCGTTCTTACAATTCCTGTTGTTGCTACAGCTTTAACAGGTACAGGTGTTTTCACAACGTCACTTGCAACATTGATAGATAAATCTGTAATGACTAAGAAACGAAAATCCTTAAGTAAGAAACATGCCCATGTAAAAGAAGTATATGATAAACTACATTACTACTTCCAGAGAGTGCGTGATGACAATGTTATTACGTTAGATGTGATTGAAAAATTTGATCAAATAGCTAGAGAAGCAACTAAAATTCCTGTTGAATCTCAAGACAAAGTAGACAATGAAGCTTTTTTAGAAGAAATGAGAACTTTATTAAAAACGTTAGAACAAAGTTCCATAGAACAAAAATAAGTTGTTCAGTAAAGTGTTTTTGTTGTATCTCTATGCTACCACAAAATTCAAATATTATATTATAAAATAATGAATACAAATGAGTCTAAAATAAAAACAACATTTGAGAAGAATTAATAAAACAGAAAAATATATATGAAGAAAAAACATAGACAATATCGAATGCCACAAGCGGCGTCCAATCTGAAATATGTTAGAAAAAATGCACCTAACTGAACCTAGTGAAAACTGATCTGAAAAAACTATTGCACACTCAAAACTCTTTAGAAAGAACTCGCAGTTCATGATAAACGAATTGACATATCTGATCCAGTGCAGAAAACCATCATGGATGATTATGGTTTGTTAGAAGCAAACATAGAAAAGAAATTACCAAAATCTATGCTATTTGAACATTCTACTTCATTTATAGATGGAAAAGGAGAAACTAGATTTTTCTGAGGTGGAGAAGAATTATTTATAAATACTAAAGAAACTTTAATTTTCACACCAGACAAAACAGCTTTCAGTTTAGACAGAAATTTCATGGATTTATTAAGAGGAGCGGATTTAGATAAATATCATACTGATGATCTACTGAAATATAAAACTATGTTAGATAAGGTTGGAACTGCAAAACTCTTAAGCGTTATAAAAATTTGAATGGCTTTTTATCCAAAACGTCTAGTACCAGTAAAACAGGAACAAAGATACCAATGTCAACAGCTGGATATTCAACACCGACTGGTTATTCAACACCAATGCCTGCTTCTCCATTAAGAACTGGTTATTCACCAATGGGCGGTTATTCAAAAACAGGAACAGGACTAAAAGAGACAACGGTTTTCCTGCCCGATGATCGACAAGAATTAATAAATAGATTAGATATTTTATTAGCTGCAACAAAAGAAGTACATAACTCTACTTTTAACGAAATACATACAATCTTAAAAAGACTATTAGAAAAGGAAATTACAAATGAGAAGACCTATAAAAACTTATCTAAATTATTTAGTTAAAATTGTGTTCGGCAGAAATAGAAAAAAAATAATAAACATTGAGAAAATTTAACTGAAATTTTGACCTCATCAAAACTTAGTACGACATTAAAATTTATAGCAACTACTTCATCGCATACTTGTAATTTAGGCCCTATTATTCACTTTGAACAAGATAAACATTATGAAGTAGCACTAACTAGTTTTTCAACATTTAACACTATACAAAATATTATCAAAGATGTAAATGACCGATTTAAATATTCGAATGACAAAGGTACAACTTGGAAAAAATTAAGTTTTCTTCCTGGATCTTACGAAGTTGAATCGATTTCCAATGAAATAAAAAGACATTTAGGTATTCAATTTGAAGACAAGAAACAATTACATTTCGCAGTTGAACCAGCAGTAAATAAATTTTCTCTTACTTTAGATTAAAATCATCAAATTGATTTTGATATTGACAAATCTTTATCAAGACTATTAGGATTTAAAAAGAAACTCTATGCACAAGGTTTTCGTATCAGTGAAAATATACGTAAATAACTCCAATAAATTCAATCAACGTTCAGTGTGATATGATAGAAGGTGGTTATGTTAATGGAAAGCTAACAAATAATATCATCAGTTATCCAGCATTTACAGTTCCGATTGGTTACCGTTTAAATGTAATCCCAAAATCATTAATATATTTTCAGTTACACGAAAAACAATTAATTCAATTACCATTATAACAACAGATGAAAAAGGAAAGGCAATAAATTTTGGAGGTGAAGAGATTATGATAGATCTATTATTACGAGAGGTGTAATTAAAAAATATTGACTTAAAAATTGAGTGAAAGCTGTTCTGTAAAATATCCACTAAACAAGAAAGTGAAATTCAATCATCATCCAAACCTATCCAATAAAGTTTTATCAGTTATCTGTGGAAGATCAGGTTGTGGAAAAACGTATCTATTATTTAAAATTCTCACGACACCCAACTTTTTCGGATTATAACAATCTTATAATCTATACAACAACAGCAGAACAACCTATTTATCAATTATTGAAATATGGTTTTGAAAATAATCTTGCAAAATCAGCTATAGCTTCACTGTTTGAAGAATATGAAAAATCGGAGTATGAAGAGGAAATAAGTTGGTGGTGTGAAGAAGCAGCGAAAAATAAACAATTAGTAGAACCGAATGAAAATAAACACATCGATACAATTACTAGATGATAGTGGCAATATGCAAGATCCTAGTAAACCAAATAAAACGAAAAAACATTGTGTTGTGTTTGATGATTGTGTTAATAACAGAGATCAGGCAGTTCAGAGAAATTATTTTACAAGAGGACGACACAATAACTGTAGTGTCTTTTATTTGACACAAAGTATGTATTCACTAGATGGCAGCGTTATTAGAAAGAATGCTAATATTTTTATGCTTTTCGAAATCAATCCAAGAAACCTAAGTGATTTGTTAAGAGACTTATGTATAAGAGATAAAGATGACTTTAAACAATCTTGCAGTAATGCTTGGACGAACGACTATGGATTTATCACAATCAATATTGATAAAAAAGTACATGATAGAGTTATAGAAGATTTGTTCACTGACTAGCCTTCGGCTCGAAGGACCCTCTATCGGAAGGGGGGATTTCTTGGCTTTGCCCCGACTGAAACTCTGAAACGAACATCTAGTGTATTATAATTCCTCTTCCCAGTCTTCACTATCAGTGTATTCAATTATATTACATTCTTTTTTTATTCGTTGAAATATTTCGTCTTGAACATCTTCTCCGTTATAAGGTAGCATAATACCATTTGCATCAGGTGCTTGACGTTTAAGAATATTTATTTTACCAGTGAATCTTTTTTCTTCAGTGTTATTATTTTTATCAGGAATACTAATACCAGTTTCTAAAGATCTTTTCCATGGTTTACTAACAATTGTTGTCAATGTTTCGCCATGGTATAATTGTATGAAATCTTCTACTTTTACTTTAGTTCTTGTATAACCCTTAAATGTTTTCTTTTCACTAAGTCTCCCTTGTTCATCTACAGTGATACAGTATTTTATTTTGGGAGCGATAAACAATCCATATATAATTCCCCCATTGCCATAATCATTTTTCCCTTGACATAATTCCCCACCAACATATCCAGCAGCATCTAATTTATTGAAGAGTTCATTGGAAATGTATATGGAATCAGTATCTGTGTAATGTATGTGTTTTTCTTTAAAACCATTAATTTCTAAAATAAAGTTGTTCATGATTCGTCTAGAGTGAGCAAGAATAAAAGAACCTAAATGTGACGGCATGAATGATGTCGTAGCGTAGCTGCTCAGGCCTTTGGCCGTCTTTTCAGTGTCTGTAATATTAGCTTTAAGAAATTCATCATCTTCCATTTCTACTTTCACTAAGAATTGTTCATCATTTACTTTTTCAAAATCTTTTACTTCTTGAGTGAAATTTTTTCTCAATGTATTCTCATTCCATAAATGATATTTAGTGGTTATGTCTTTTTGTACGGTTTTTCCATATAGTGAATTCATTAATAATTTAATTAACTCATCGCCTACAGTGTTTCCTTCTATTTTATATTTTTTTCTTAAATTGAAGAGCTTTTCAATGTATTTGCGAAATGGTGAAACGTGATAATTTTCTTCATAGATTATACCATCTGTAATAGATAATATTTTTCCACCACATCTAACAATTTCCTGTATGTCTACAGAAGTTAATACATCATAACACATTCCATTCCTAAACCTTATTATTTCTTGATTGCAATTGTTTTCATTCTTTACCTTATCTTTCGCAGGAACTGGTTGGAAAAACATATCATCAGGATAATGAAACACAACTGTGAATATTCCAGTTTTAGGACGAAATGATTGAGTGTTAAATTGATATAATACTGCTTGTTCTTCTTCTTGTCTAAATTTTCTAGCCGATTCAGCTTTAGGGTATTCTGAATGTTCGTCATACATAGCTGATGGATATAAAGATGTTGCATCAAAAGCCATTAAGAATTCATTTCGTTGTTCGAGTAGTTTATGTTCAATTTCTTTACAAAGAGCATTCTTGTCTTGCAACTGATTATACTGCTTCACTAAATCTATTAAATTATTACCAGGTAAATACCTCTGTAATATTGGTAGCAAGATGTTGCAAAAAGGTGAGACATAATGTCTTATATTGGCTGAAACTCTTCCACCTTTAACAGATTTTCTAACATAGTTTCTAGTCCATAAATCAGTATGTGAGTGTATAAGTGTATTGTCATCTTGTACGTTCTTCATCCAACCGTTAAATGTTAAAGCGGAGGATGTTAAATTAGTAGTTATATCTTCACCAATTAATTCTTGCATTACTTGATTATACTTGTAGATACAAAATGCTAATGAAAGAACATCGTTAATTAAATACGGTTTCCACTCATGTTCTTTTTCTTGATAATTGTCATGTGTAATTTCGCCAATTTCATAATTTAATTTACACATATTGGTAGGGGTTTTAAAATTCTCGCACCATTTGGACAGACTCGTTTTCACGTGTTGATAGCTACATTTCATTACAATAGTTTGTAAGAGTTATGTTAGGATTTCTGGTACGTTTTGTAGTAGTCACTAGTTTCTTAGATCTAGAGGAACGTTGAATGTACCTCCTAACACTTTCAGTTGTATAAGGAATTTGTAAAGAAGCCGTGAGTATTCCTCTTGATGTTTTAAGTGGTGGTTTAGTTAATTTAAAATTAGATTTGAGTGGAAAATATGCATCGAATCCTGATGAATTGTGCGCTATTAAAGTTACTTTCGGATGATTAAAAGATCCTAGGTCCTGGAAAAATTGATGTATCGGACATTCGTCCTCTGGGTTTCCCCCGATCGGACATTCATCTTGTTTCCTAATAAAGATGTGCACACAACGTTGAAGTTTGTTAAGTTTTTGTTCAGTTAAGTTACTATATTCACTTATCTGTTTCTTAAGTTCTTTAATTTCCGCTGAATCTTGACTCATTTTGAGTTTCATCATGTCACTTAATAAACGCTTGTCCACTTCTTCCAATCTTCGCTTCGGTAAGCAACACATGAATTTATTGAAATTGATAGCACCTAAAGCATAAGGAATAGGATGTGCTGTTGAACAACGAGGATCTGGATAAGTTTCGAGATCCCATATATATGTTGAACCATAGTCAATTGGTTTCTTTGTTATGGTTTTATACGGAAGTGTTGTTAGATTTTCATCAGTAACAGTTTTATATATTGGTTTGAAATTATTTTCAATTTCTCTAATAGCTTCTGCTTTGTAGAACTTATTTATTAAACAGTAGTGTCCTATTGATGAACCTTCGTGAGAATAATTGTAATAAACGTAATTATGAGACGTTGTAATACCTCTAGGATTTAAATGACGATTAGTAGGACTGTAATACTGTACACATTCTCCAAAGTATTTATTGAATTGAGAAAATTTGCAGTTTGACATTACTCCTGTTCTAGATGTAGCTTTCTCTTTATATAAAAAGTCATTAAACATCTCGAACATAATTTTAGCTTGTTCTTGATTGAACCCACGTAAGGCGTTGTAACATTTTATAAAGCAGAAATCTTCAGAAGGAATGTAGCAATATTGACCGATGTATTCTTTGATTCTATATTTCATGTTAATACCAGCACCTCTATGTGATCTTTGTACTAGCTTCATTCCAAAATCTTCGTATTTGGTACTACCTGTAAAAACCCATTCATTAGTATCTGATTTGTAATCTAGATTACGAAGCCATGTTTCAAATGAATTTTTATCATAAAATGTAGCGTAAAAGTTTGGTATTGTGGTTCTATCTTCTTTGCCTATTACACCAAATAAATTTAAAACTTTCCCATTTCGCAACAGCTCACGTATATCATTTACTACATTAGTAAAAAGTTCATTTTCATACGTGATAACGTTCGGATTAAACAGATTCAATAGATCATCACCAAGTCTATCATCAGAGAATATGTCAGTTTCTAATGTTTCCTTTGTTCTACGGTTCTGTTTTTTAATACGTTTACTACGTTCATTACGTTTAATTTGTGCATCAAATTCATCAATTTGTTTCTTGATGAATTCATCAATCGCATGTTCTGGTCCTTTAACATTTTCATATTCATATTTTTTTAAAGAAAAATTATGTTTTTTACATATGTTCACGTATACAGGAATATTCAGTTGTGCAATGTTTCTAAATCATAAGCTTGTTAAATGTTCTTTATTAACCAACCACCATAAATTATTGTATGCTAAAAATACTCTGAAACTTCGTAGACAAAGTGGAAATTCTTTTGTTTTAACACACGGTTTGATACCATGTTTTGTTTTATAATCTGTAACGAACGCTACGTATTTATGATGATAATAAAATCTAACTTCTTTCTTTGAATTTACAGGGTTTGTAGGATGACGATAATCTTTTAAAACTGGTACGTGTTTGATTATATACTCTCTATAGTCATCATGTATAGACATAATTTTATTTATTTTTTAATTATAAATTTATATTTCATATTAGTTACATCTTGGTTCACTCACCCCATATTGGTTTTATTTCGTCTAGAGTGTTTCTTAGCATCATACACTAAAGCTTTCACACTTTCAATGCATCTCGGAAATCACTGATTGGATACAGGGTTCAAATAGTTCCATGGGGGTTCCATAGAATTGCCGGTGGTTTCACATAGTTCATAGGTGGTTTCACATAGTTCATCGAGTGGATTCACATAGTGCATTGGTGGACTTCACATCGTTTCATCGGTGGCTTTTTCCATTTTTTAAAGTGAGAAAAAAGAAAGTACTTCGGACACCGGTGTGTCCGTCAACACATTTACACCCAAACCACGGGTCTTCTGGCAGCTACGGATTGCCTGTTCTGGGGCCAAAAAGAAGCATTCATATACACAAGTGAGGGTATGGGCACCTCTCAATTACTAAAGTCACCAAGTTACTTTCCCCCACTCAAAGTTACTTTCCCCCACCCAAAGTTACTTTCACACACAAACGGCTGCATGTCGTTGGAAGCTTTTCTTCAATAAAACTTTGTTACAGTTGGGGCATCTTACTTGTACCTTTAAACAATCTTTACATTGGTACTTACTATCATAAAATTCCGATTTGGGATTTAAAATTTTGCAATTAGTGCATTTTTTTTTTTCGTGTGTTAGTAGAAAACTTGAATATTATAATGATTAGAAACCCCTGACTAAGTGAAAAATTTGTTTACAACTCATTACATTGTCTATCTTTTATTTTAGGGAGTCAGTGGGCGGTAATTGACATGTCCTTAGGTGACGGGCAAAATTCTTCGACGTTATACTTTTCACACAGTCATTACATGTTTTTTTCTACCTGTGTTACCTTTTGTTGTACTGGTTGTACTGTCCGTACTGGTTGTGCTGTTTGTACTGTCCGTACTGGTTGTACTGGTTGTACTGGGTGTACTGGCTGCACTGGTTGTACTGTCCGTACGGGTTGTACTGGGTGTACTGGCTGCACTGGTTGTACTGTCCGTACTGGTTGTACTAGTACTGGCTGTTCATGTAGGGGGTGTACTGGGTGTACTTTCTGTACTGGGTGTACTGGCTGTTCATGTACTGGGTGTACTGAGTGTAGTGCCTGTACTGGCTGCACTGGGTGTACTGAGTGTACTGGCTGTACTGGTTGAAGTGGTTGTACTGTGTGCACTGCCGCATGAAACTACTTGTCATATGTTTATTTAATAATGTTCTGTTACGAAAAGAATAAATTACAGATTTCGTATAGAAGCTTGGTTCCGCCACTTCGTTGGATAACATATTTTTTAGCAGAAAAAAAAATGGATGTTATACAAATGTTGGCGGGTGTTTGCTTACATTCCAAATAATCAAGAATCAGAAATAGAACTAGGGGACAACTATATCATGTAAACTGGGAGGACGTTTTAACAGGGACCGTTTGCATCTTTCTGTTCCCCCACAGCAAAAATACTTAGTTGGTAAATAAAGAATAAGTTGATAAGCAGTTCGATAGAATTGTGACACTGCTGGCTCCACTAATGAAAGAAACAAAGCTTCTTAAAGCCATAATGATGAAAGACTGCGAGAAAAAAACTACATAGCTAAGTAACAACCATGGGATCAAGAAAGCAGATATATCAAAACTTCATAAAAACATAACAGAAACACATTCAAAACTTGTTATCCTGTTATCACTAAAATTAAAGTCTGCCATTGCAAAGAATACAAATCAAAATAAACAACTGAAAGAAGAGTTGAAAAGTTAATCGAAAAGAATCGGAAAATTATTAAAACACTTTTCAACAGCTGCATCCACATTCCAAAAAGATTTGTTGCTAAATAAAGTAAGCCCGAATCACACAACAAGCCAAATCACCATGAACAGAATGATAAATGAATGTGAAAACACTTAATCAAAAGACAATTAAAACGAATTTAAGAAAATGAAATAAAGAAAAATTGCAAAAGGAAGATAAGGGAAAATTAAGGAACAGTTGAATGCTGTTAAAGTTCAATTGAATGCTCTTAAAACAGAATTAAAGAAAAGTGAGAAAAAATTAGAAGTAAATGAAAAAAAAATTAAAATACATCACACATTGCTTGACGCAATAGATAAAGTGCAACAAAAAATAGAAAATTAATAAAGTTATCACGCGGTTGTTGTCCATTTACACACGTAAATCTAAATCGGACCAAAGGTCCCCAGGTTACTAACCTATAGAACCTTGTTCAGAGGCTTTAGCCGATCGGACCAAGGTCCTCAGGTTTCTAACCAATCACAAACATAAATATTTTTCCCAAAAGTCAAATTTAAGCTTAAAAAATGCCTCTAATTTATAAACACAATCTTAAACATTTTGCTTCAAAAAAATTTGCTGATGAACCAACTATGAAAACCTGTTGGTACCATTATGACCTGTTTAGGAAAACTATTCAAAAAGAAGGACGATAGTGTTTACAGCGGGAGCTGGGACATCTTTTCTGGTAATAGATGAAGTATCGTTAACTTGATTACAATGATAATAAAGATTTGATTTCATCTGCTGTTAAAGGAACAGCTGCTATAGGTAGTACAGCTAGTGCAATATTAAATGCTGTTAAGTCTCAAAACGAATTAAAACAACTAGAAGCTATTCGTAAACTTAGGAATGATGCTTAAGAAATGCAAAAAGACAAAAAGCTCTCAGAAGAAACAAAAACAAAATTGCGAAATTAGCACTGACTGAGAGTAAAAACCAGCGGACCCCCAGACTCCTGAAGAAATGAAAGGAAATGGTGTAAACAGCGGAGCTAGAATAGCAAAATTCTAGTGGCAAACTGATTTTTTTTAAATAAAAAATATAATGTCGTCTCTGATCGAAAGCAAATTTAGATTAGACGATCCCCCGTTCGTTAGTTACAATCAAAAAAAGAATGACTATATAACAGTTGTTATGAATCCTGGATCTTCAGGAAGAGTGAATACTGGAGGTGATTTAATTTTTGAAGTTGATAATCAGAAAAGTTATTTGTATTTACCCGATTCATTTTTACACTGTGAATATTCTGATGTTGATTTTACAACACCATTACCTGCTACGGATAACATTACATTAGAAAAGAATTTCTTCTCAAAATTATTTACGCAAATGCGTTTGGATGTTGCAACACAAAATATAGAAAAAATAAATGAACAATGCTTCGATTTGTTACAAAAGGTGAAAATACTAAAATGCATGAAATCGAAGGATGGTTTCCTGATAACCATACCGGCATACTTAAAACTGATTTAACTAACAGTGGAACAGATGCAGCAGGAATTGCGAAAGATGTAGAAAACATAGTGACTCAGTTAAACAGTGTACAAAATATCTCATATCAGGAAAGACGTGATTTTAACAAGAAAAGTAAACAGACTGTTGATTGGTCATTATCTCCGTTATTCGGGTATTTAGATTACACTAAAATATCATGTCAATTGAAATTCAAACTCATAGTTTATCGTACTTTAAATAATGAAGCAATATTTTATGGAAAGGCTGGTAAGAAAGCATACATAAGAATTGAAAAACTTGAATAGTGGATAAAACATATTACTCCTAGTTTAGAGGTTGAAACAACTATTACGAAACGATTAAATACGAACAAACCAATTCCCGTAAGTTTTAAGAAGCGTACTGCGAGCTCTGTAACTTTTTCTGAACAAAGATTGAATTGGCATGTCACAAGGACATCAAATACTCCAAGATATTTTTTACTCACCTTCAAAAGAATGAAACACCTAGTTTTGGTAAGAACAATAGTCTTTTCCATATTAATTCAATTAGAAGTTTACAAATTTCATTAAATCAAACACGTTATCCTATCGATCCATTAAGATTTGATAACACCAATAATCGGTTTATGGAAGGATATGATGCTTATAGAAATCTATGTCGAGAATTTGGAGTAGAAGCACAATTAACTCCTGTAGATTGGAAGAATTTATATCCTGTATTCTGCTTTGATGTAGGTGCACTATCGGAAGATATTATTAAGATTGGTTATGATGTGACAAGTAATATCGAAAATAATAATTCCACAACATCATTGATGGCTTATGGTTTATTGCTAGAAGACCCCGAATATTTGATTCAAATTCTTAATGGAAAGATGGTTAGGATAGGTTAGCAACCTGAACAAGGTTCTATCGGTTAGCAATCTGAACAAAGTTTTATCGATTAATTAGAATAATTCTTTTTATTTAAAAATGGTTCAAGTGAATAATAAAACGGTCGAATTAAAACTACGTAACATCATTGACAAAAATACACCTAAAACTATTACGATTGACAAAAAGAAGTATTACATAAGTAAACCAATGATAGACAATATTAAATTACAAGAAGAAAAGAATAGTGGAATTCTCCCATTAATTCCTCTAATAATAGGAGGTAAAGCAGCAGCAGGAAGTGTTGCAGGTGGGACAGCTGGTATTGTCCAGACAGTAAATAAAAATAAATCAGAGAAGGCAGCATTAGAAAAACAAAAACGACATAATAGGGAGTAGGAGAAAGCAGCGAGGGAGCAAGGATTAGTAGATAACTTTATTAGTAAACTAAATTTAGTTGATGAAGGAAAAAGAGTTCTTAAAAATGTACTACATAATATTGATGACTTAATTGAAATAAAAGAAACTAAAGATGGTTGAGGAATATATCTAAATCCTAGTATGGTACGCTAATATTAAATCTTAATAAAAGGTCTTTCGAAAAGCTAACAATTTCAAATCTAGATCTAATGGATTATCTCTTAAAAGTACATTCCGGAGATGATATACAAAAAACATCAACAAATCTTCCGGGATTTGTTTTGGCAAAAGATAAAAGAGAAAAACATCTTCCTGGTCATTCATATACCGGTCCAGGAACTCGATTAGACATAAGACTAGATGAGAATGATAATCCGAAACCAGGTGAAGAACCTAAAAATAGAGTAGATGCAGCAGCTTATAGACATGATTTAGCAAACAGAGAACATGATGATATAGCTTCTAGACATGTCGCTGATAAGAAAATGATAGAAGAATTAGATAATATTGAAAATCCTACCTTTAGAGAAAAAATTGAAAGAATGTTTGTTAAGAAAGCATTACAAGCTAAAATGCTTTTTGGTCAGGGTTTTAATGAAACAAACCAAAGCTCAGTTTATGCCTCTGAAATGTCGAATGATCCAAGCAACTACGCGTCTGAAATTCATAAGGAATATAGAAAACCAAAATAGCTATCGAAAGTAAAAGTATTTAATAAAGATGATATTTGGAGTGCTGATCTTATTTATATGCCGAATGAAAGAGGTTTTAAGTACGCATTGACCGTTATAGATTTATATACTAGATATGCTTGGGTGAAACCATTAAAAAATAAAAGTGGTTTAACAGTTAAATATGCGTTTGAAGAAATCTTTAAGGAAAGTAATAGAAAACCAAGAAACTATTCGTTGATAAAGGATCTGAATTTTATAATAGAATTGTTAAATCACTATTTGAAACAGACGAAAGTCATTGCCAAGACTCAGTTTATTCCACTGAAAATGCTGGAAAAGCCATAGTAATAGAAAGATTTAATAGAACGCTAAAAGGCAAGATCTTCAAGAAATTTACAGAACAGTGTGATCAGAGATAGTTGAAGATACTACCAGGAATTGTAGACGATTATAACAATAAAATTCATTCAGGCATTGAAGAAACTCCAAAGAATGCTTCTAACGATCCCGATTTGATACGTAAGAAAGTTTTCGAAAATAATTATGAAAATGAGAATAATACTAATTTGCAAAAACGTTAATCGAAATTTAAGATTAGAAATAGAGTTAGAATATTTAAATATAAAAATAAATTTGAAAAAGGTTTTAATGTTTATTGGACTAAAGAAATATTTGAAGTTTCTAAAATAAATCAAACTTATCCGATTACTTATGAAATAAAAGATTTAGATAATGAGGAAATCAGAGGTAGATTTTATGAAAATGAATTACAAAGAACTGAGCTTTAAGCTTTAGGTGGCGCTTTAGCAAGCTTCGCTTGAACTTTAATAACAAGTATCATTTAGCTCTAACATTATATCAAGAAACGGCATTTCTTCTTGCATTTTATATAAAACATAAATACATAATTGTCCACAGTAATAGTTCCTGGTTTTTGAATTTAAAAAGTATTGTATGTTCTATTGCCAAGTATTTCTCTTACTTCATTTGTAGGTGGAAGTCCGTATGAGTCGAACCAATATTTTTCTACATTATTAGTATTCTTTTTTCCTGCTGACCAATGGATGCCTTTTTGTTCTGATGTGTGAAAATTTGTTACGAAATTTACAGTTGGCTTATTTTTGATCAATTGTAATTCGTCTCTCATTAGCACATGAAAATTCTTTATTCCTAATCGATTAGCAATTTTCTTTAGATCGAAGTTTGTAGTTGTTTCCCTCCCATATAATTTTAAGAACTCGGCTATGTTACTTATCCCACCATTCATTTTTATATGAAACAAAAATGCAAATTGTCAACGCCGTTGTCACTTTTCAGTCTCCACGCAAATAAGTAGCAATAAATGTTACTACTTATTACTTATGAAGTAGAATTTCACGTTTGCAAGTCTTCTAATTCCTGCGTGGGACCAGTATGTTGCACAGTATGTTGCGCAGTGGGTGAATCAAATATGGATTCTGATATTCTTTGCTGTTCATCCTCTTTTTCACAATCAATAAAATCTTCAAGATGAGTAAAATTCTTCATCACAAAGTGAATTGATAGAGAAGAATTGGCTAAGTTTGGATAGTTATTCGATAGTTTGAACAATTTGATCAATAATGTCACATATGAGCGTGAAAACTTTATTTTATGAGTTACATTCAACTCTTTCACGAATTTTGTATAATTCATATTGGACAATAACTTCAGCCGTTGAACAACTTCTCCTTGTAAAACATAGCAGCGTAGAAGATTCCGATGTGTAATTTTCTCAAAACCAATGAGTTTATTCAATGAAGAGATGCACGATGATGTACTTATAATATCCTTTTTCTCGAGAAATACAGGTAAATTGCTGCTGTCAACATCCCTGAATGAATCTCGGATTATTTCAAACACTTCTCTCTTTTTATCTCCTTCGTTTCCACTCGTCTTCTGTTTCTTTCTTAGCGATTCATTAATAAAAAATTTACTGATATCGTTTTGAAGAAATCAAGATAATTTGGCGAAATAAGAGGCACAACTTGCTCCACGAGGCAACAAAATTCTCTCCTTAGTTTGCTGATGGAAGACATTGCAAATGAAGTCTTACTTCGTACACTCTGCAATGTATGGGTAACAACTGTTTGTTCTGAAATGACGTCTTTCTAATTTTCAATTGCGGACAGCAGATTAAATGCATTGTTTTCATGAATGGGGGATGCAATTGTTCCCTATTGAGCGATCATCAGAGTGTAAAACAGTAGCTGCCAGAAGAAATGACAATAGTTAGAACGCCAGATGAAATGACAATAGTGAGTGCGCCTAAAGAAACTGTTAAAAATGCTCCAATGCCTTGTGTGACATTCTTAACTATAGTCCATCTTTTATCATAATGTTCTAATCTTAACAATAGTTGGGATTCTTTATCTTTCATGTACCTGATTCTATCTTTGTGTTTTATTTTATCCATGCCATCTGTCAAGATCGGATATAAAGGGGCTGATGGTTCTTTTGTTTTTACATCTTCCATTTTTAAAATGAATATTTTTATTGAATTTTTGTCCATATTCATTTCATTTGCATTTTTGTAACTGTAAATTTCAGGAGGTCCCTATTTTTGCATTTTGATTTGCTAAATTTCAAGAGGACCCTATTTTGCACTTTGATTTGCTAATTTCAAGAGGATTCTAATTTTTTCATTTTTGTATCTACCTAGGTGTGGGATCCGGTGCTGAGCGAAGCGATGCGCCGGATCTCATACTCTATACTACTGAAATATAGTTTCGAGGACTTGGAAGACCAAATGACACCAAAAAACCGTCAGAAATATTCTGTGCATTATTGCACTTCTGTCCATTCTGTGCATAGTCGTGGATTTTCCGACGACCAGTATCTACAGTTCTGCTTATTCACGGATCCATTGAGATGAAACTGTGCCTCATCACTCATTGCAATATGTTTCAATATGCAATATGCTTCATGTTGATAAAGGGCAAGCATGTCTTGAGCAAACTTCAATCGATGGGGGTAGTCGTTTGTATTCAATTCATTGACTATCGCGATTTTGTAGGGATGAAAGTTCAGGTCTTCGTGTAAAATTCTTCTCATTGTCCGATCACTAATTCCCAGTGCTGCAGACTGCCTTCTTACTGAGCGGTCGGGACTTCGCTCCACTGCTTCTCTGATTCTGTCAATGTTCTCAAGGGTGCGAACTTCACGTTTCCGTCCAGGTGGCGTCTTCTTCAACACTGATCCATGCGTGCGAAGATTATTCACCCATCTTAAGATGGTGTCACGAGCGGGAACGGAATCGTTTCTATTGATGTTAAATCTACGACGAAACTCGCGCTGGACTGTGGTCACAGATTCACCACTTTTCACAAAAGAGTCGTACACGAAGATTCGGTGCTTTAGAGTCCATTCAGTCATGTTATCAGAGTTGTTAATGGTGCTACAATTTGCGCGAAAATGATTCATAGCAGAATGATTTCTAGGTTTCCGTGTGGCATTCAAAATATCGATTGGGTTTCATCAGTATTCAGTAGACACAGTTAGTGCTGCAATTCACAAAAACAGACACACTCACAACACACGTGCGCACGTGACAGATTCAATTCGATACACAGATTTCACAATGTTGATTTAATTCATCGAGCTATCAGAATGTTGCACAGAGCATAATGACGACCAGAAAGCAATATTTCTATGATTTGAATTTGGTTTTAGTTGACGGTTTCAATTCAAAATTAAAGTCGTCAGAATCAGAACGCCACAGTTCATTTTCAAAATTGTGAAAAAGGAGTCGCATCGCTGTACTTTAAAAATATTGACTACTTTGCACTATTCTGGTCAAACGTCAATTAACACTTAAATGCTATGATCCAATGAGCATATTGACGTAAGTTACATTCATTTTCTTTCTTTATGTACCGATATATGAAATAAAAAACATTTGGTTTTTCCGCCGCACCCTGTACCATCAAAGCTAAGCTAGGAGCTGAGAAACGATGAACATGAATTAAAGGAAGTTTGACAAAGATACTTCGTTTGATTATCAAAAGAAATAAAACTGATAGCTAAATGTCCAAGACAAAAAAGCGACATGGGGACTGAATCAGTCGTTCCCTGGTGTGGATAGGATCAAATAATGCATCCATCTTAACCCATTAACGCCCAAAGTTAATCTCCAACAGATTTTTTATTCAAATACAGTTATTTTAATTTTTTTTGACCACTAGTTTGGAGCTTGAATCATGTTCTCAGAAAATTTAATTTTAATGAAGAACCAGACTGGCATATTTTATGCCACCGGGAGTTTCCTCGTGACTAACGAATTTGACTTTTGTATCCAACAAAATTCTTGAAAACCAATCATCAATCTATTATTTTTGCCTTAAAATAGAATCAGCTTATTTCTTTTAATCTTTTTTAAAAAACAAAGTATTGTTCAATTTAACACATCAGTCAGAACAGACGATCGCAAGATTAAGTCAAGAATCGTGCCACGGCTGAAAGCACTTCGCACACAAGCCAACTCGGCATTTTGTGCACATGGTTGTTGGCCTTCGACAACGGAATTGTCCGGCACATCTCCATTGCCCTACGTTCGGAGTCTTGGTGAGAAAGTGCCCCTTCTGGTCGAATCTCACTTCATTTGACACTCGTCGGTCTTTCACAAAGGCACCTATTTGTCTTCCTTGGAGTGGAGGCTTCCCATGCGTTTTGAGAAGCTGCACAGCAACAGATCTGCGAAACTCCAACTGAGTCATTTCAGATCCAGACAGCCGAAGCAGCTGCCAGGCATTTCAAATCGCTGCATCAAAGCACTATGTCATGATGCTCCAGTACCATTTGCGACCTTTGAGGTTGATTCGGTACTTCCCGATGTTTTCGTCCATGCGATCGGTGCCACCCATGTTGAGGTTGTATTTCCTGATGCAGCTCGGTTGTTCAATCTGAAAAGAAGAATGTTTGTTAGAAACAAATGAGCAATACACATTGCTAACGCATCACACCTGCTTCCGAGATTTTGTTGTACGATCCCATCTCTCTGTAGTTGCAAGGGGAAGCTTTCCATGGCTGTTAGAAGCCGTTGCAACACAGGAATTATCCATCCACTTGACAATGACAATATGGTTAGCCTCATCGACCGCAACTTCAGATGCTCCACGTTCTTTCTTCTTCATCACTGTTTTGGACGAAACAGGACATAATTTTGGTATCCTGTTTTCGGGAATTGTGCCGACGAAACCGTAAACGGAATTGTGCCTCTTGAGTGCATTTCGTTAATCAAAGCCATACTGGTAAATAAGTTGTCCATGTAGAAATCCAACGGTAATGTTCGCAGTCGCTCTGGCAAACGATCAATCAAAGACATCATTGCACTGCCACACTTTCCAAAAGCTTTATCATATATAGAATTTTGAGGTCCTTGCGAGCCTTGATAGATGTCAAATTGTAAGCAGTATCCAAGGCGATAGTTCAGACACCAGGCTTTGTAGCCATATCTTATAGGTTTGCCTTAGATAAATTGCTTCAAGCTACTATGAGCATAATATTCAATCATGCTTTCATGGGCGCATACATCTTTTCTGTGACTGCAAGATCAGCAAACCGCTTGTTCATATGCTTGATCAGCTGTCGAAGTTTAGAAAGCCGTCGTTTGTATCCAGTTTTGTATTGTCTTGAAAATGTAGGAACTGGGTAACGTCGTCGAATCGATTTCTTCGGATTGCTTCAGATTCTAAGGTGTTGCGGCTGTCTTCCTGCATCTCCCAGTACATTCGTCGGGAAGGAACACGGTTATATCCTGACAAGATGAAGATCCTTAATGTCACATAAAAGTCATCCGGCGTCATTTGATGTCTTGGGTTTCCTTTTTGTGTTGCATAGGTATTTGAGAAGTCCACCACTTACTGGACAAACTCGTCGTCAATAAATAGTTTGAGAGACTCTGAAGGAGTGATGTTGTTGTACTCAGTAGTCCTCGATTCAGGAAAAAGTGGTCGGCCAGTTTGTTGGAGATCTTTTCTTTTCCACACAGAATCCAATAACGGACTTGGCCTGGAGCATGTGTTCAAATTATCAGTTTCGGGTCCATCCGTGAAATCACTTTCATCCAAACCACCTTTACTTCTATATTCGATCATAGCCGGAGCTAGTAATTGATGCCGAGTGAGATTACTTGGATCAATGTTTTCAGCATCTAACGAACCTGATTCTTCATCAGTTTCCTCTCTCACAACCAGAGGGCAGAGTATAACATTTGTTTCGTCTACGTCGACCGAGGCCGTTATCAGATCAACAGTCTCATTTACCGTAAAACACCTGCAATGAAGAAAACAGTTAACTTATATATAAGTATTGACAACCCTTATCAAACAAATGAGTCTAGAGAAGGGATTGCAAAAAATTAATTGATAAAAAATAATTGCAAATTATTGGGTTCAAGTAGTTGATGAACTTTTTCCAATTATCAATTTATTTGATTCCGAAAATTAGGGAAAACTTTCTGACACCTAATATTTGGGAACTACAGTTTAATGCACTTGTATCTAACATTGATAATAGGAAATTAATTGCAATTGGTCTAGAATTAGTTAGCAAATTAGAAATACTAAGTGGTTGATTACTTTTAGTCGTCGTAATTATAGTGAAATACCGACAATTTTTTCATTATGTCGATTGTTATCAAAATTTAAAATCACTCGTATTCACAAAAGAAATATTTCTTTATTCCTGAAGTGGTATTTACATTTTCGTGTATTACTGATAAAACTCGTGAATAGACTAGTAAGTGCGATTAATATTTGTATTAACTTATGCAAGTAGTGGAATTGAAGCCAAGCGTCAATAGCCCAAAGGCTAAGGCAAAAGGTAGACGTGCGAATTATCGTAGTTCAATTCTCATTTTTTTCGTTGACGTAACGTTCAAAGCATATTCTTTTTTTGATGCAGTAACAAATTATGAAATATGGAAGAAATTATCATAGTAAATTGTCGTATCATAGTTGTAGCAACAATATTCGAGGATGTATTACCTTAACTATTATTTTAAATGTCACAAAGCACTATCACGAGGAACCTCCCGGTGGCATAAAAATATGCCAGCAGGAGAAAAATGTCCCTGCAGCTAGAGCAAAGCTTTGTTTGAATCCGGTCTTTTTACAGAAAATATCTAATGAACATTATTTACATTTACCATGACTAAGCAGCCCACAGTTATCACAGAAATAAAAATTGAATGACTTACCGTTTTCTTTTTCTGCAAGGATTGAAAGACGCCATTTTGAAGAAATGATGACGATGTCTTTTCAAACATTGAAACAAAATTTGATTGCAAAAGCGATTTAAACAACTTGTTTTTGACTGCATTCATTGAATTAATTCCTAAAAATAATTGATTGTAGTCTAATTTAAGCGAGATAATGAATAATGTTGGTGGCATATAAATATGCCACCGGGAGATAATGAGTTAACAATGAATTTCTTAAATTTACACATTGCGTTTCTTCTCTGCTATTACGTACAGCACTGTGTGTAGATTTTTGCACATGCATGGGGTGCATATTGTATGAATGTGCATAGATAATATCCGAATCAGAACGATCAGCACATTACCTTGTTGTCCATCGCAGCCCAAAATCCATCTTCAGTTCTCAGGAACCCTGTCGCATATCGATAAATTTTAGTAGAATTTCCAACTCCAAATAAAGCCTCAAAAGCATCTGAAATGAATCAATAGAATAGTTTTTTTGCGATCATTTGAAGTTTGTGTCGGGACAGAAAGATCGACCACAGAAAGCTGTGTTGGGAACGAGGCCGAAAATGAGGCTGAATGATGTACACCCACAGAATGAGATTCATCTGCGCGCGCTTCGGTTTCCTAGAAAGGAAGAATTGTATGTAACCTTAATATCGAAATGGCACATCACAGAATTAGACAATTAGCTCCTTCTCGAATGGATAATTCGTGCATCGCTTGCTATTGGAAATGGCAAACAAAAAGCTGTCAGCAGAGGACACCAGAGCCAGTGAGAGATGCGTGCGTGCTGTGATATCACTTCGCACACACCAAAATACACATCGATGCCTGGCTTAGATTCAATGTATGCACTATACAGTGAGCAATGCCGAGGAGAGGATGTGAAATCATCAAGTGAACTAATTTTCGTACGCCTGCTACTTTTTTTAATAATGACCGGAAGGGCTAACAGTATGGAGAGAACTTGTGCGCAATGATCTGAATTCTTCGAATCTGAAGGAATTTTGGCAATCAAAGCACTTTGCTGGAACTCACATTAATCCGCAAGCGACGCAAGACTTTTTTCCTATCTCTGTAAGGTATAAGGAATTCCTTTTTGCCCACTTAATAGGTTCCTCGATGTGCCGTCAATTTCGTATTAATCACTATTCTAGCAAACCGAAGCAGATAAACAAAATATTTTTTCTGTGTGTACACCCTATGCCTGCTACGAATCTACACGTCTGCGGAATTCTACCTGGCTTCTCTTCTTGTCAGACAGGATCAAAGAATAACACATGTTAATCCAATGGGACGCAGATTGGAGCTTTTGGCAAAAATGAAGTTGACTATGTTTTCTGCTAATTAAGCTAAAAGTAATAAACCCAGAGTCATTATTTTTGGCATGGAATGTCTTCCGGTCATTCCCTATCGTGGTTATGCAACTCTGTCTATGAACGTAAGCACATTCAGATTTGACAAGCGGACTATAGTCGGCAAACACAAGCATTTTGAGCAATTTTGTCCATGTTTAACCTCATTTTCGCATGCACTGCCGATCAAAAACAGAATAATAACACATGCACATTATAGGAAATGATCTGAAAATATTCCATGTCAAAAATTGTGGTTCTAATTTGTGTTTTTGCTCAATGAACAAAGACATATAAAATTTCATTTTTACCAACGACTTCAATCTTCGTCCCATTGCATAAAAATGCGGTTTTTTCTTTGATCCTGTTTGAAAAGAAGAGGATTTGGTTAGAACTTGGCCGACACTCACATTCATATAGCCAAGGGGTACACTTAGTTCTGTGAAATCCTCATTTTCGGGCTCGTCCCATGCAGAAACTTGCTCTGGCTGCCGGACTACAAAGTAAAAAAACGACATCATCCAATCAACCGCAACGACATCATCACATCGATTAAATATATTTATCCATTGTAGAGTTAAATTTCCCTGAGTTTAATTTGCTGTAAAATTACATGTGTTCTGTTGCATTTGTGCATGATGAATTTACATTTCATATCTCCGCAATCTTTGCACTCTGGAAAGTCTGCGACAACCGACATTTATGTAAAGATTGATTTCATTCCAATTTCGTATAATAAATTTGTTTAACCATGTGCTTACTAGTCACTAAGCAGCTATGCGATTTATTAAGTCTGTTCATATTTCTGAATGATATGATGAAAGCAATTATTTGTGTAATTGCATGAGCAATGTGTAATTCAATCATCATTAAATCAAATTTTTTTAATTCGTCAGTATATTAGTATAGCCTAAATTAAAGGAAAGCTTTGTGGCGCAAAACATGTATCGGCCGTATTTTCCTTGGAGGTGATTAAACGACATTGACACTGATTGGTGGGTCACTATTGGGACTTCCATGTCGGATATTACTCAGCATTTGCAGTACATTAACGGTGTCGTTCGTCGAATATAATTGGACGTCCGATGACTCTTAAGGTGGGTTTATATTCCACTCTGCAGAGTTAACATGTATGTAGAGTTCATTCCTCAGACTCTGCAGAGCTATGACTAACATGCCTCTGCAGAGGTCTGCAGATGTCTAGACATGATGATTGATTGACCTCTGCAGAGCACACCATTTATACTTCCTGCATTGTATGTAGAAATCAGAATTTGCAATGGATAGCTGCAGTGATGATGAACTTGAACTGCTACTGATCCTCAAACTCCGAAAAAGAAGACGCATCCGCTCTACCTACGTGAGAGATTTTTTGCGTCGAAAGCATGATCGTGGACAATATAAACTTCTAATTCCTGATCTCATCAGTGACCATGACATGTTTTTTAATTATTTCCGCATGTCTAAATCTCGCTTTATTGACTTGCTTGGCAGGATTCAACCGCTGATTCAACATGAGAGAACGCACATCCAGCCCATTGTTTGCGCCGAAAGACTATGTTTGACTTTGCGTATCTTAGGCAGTGGGGATTCTCAAGCAAGCATGGCCATCAACTACCGAATAAGTAAAGCCTCTGTCTCACTTATATTCAAAGGGACATGTGAAGCTTTGTGGATGGCACTACACGAGGAATTTCTGGTTCCACCGACGGCTGAGAGATTCCAGCAAATCGCCGACGACTTTTGGAAAAAATGGAATTTTCCAAATTGTGTGGGGGCCATTGACGTTGCCATCGTTACTCCCCCTAATTCCGGATCGCTGTTCTATAAATAAAAGAAACAATTTTCCATCATTTTGATGGCAGCCGTCGATGCAAACTACTTATTTACGCATGTGGATATTGGCGCATACGGGCATTGCTGTGACAGCACCGTCTTCTCTGAATCCAACTTCGGCAAATGGATTTGCGAGGAAACTCTGCCGTTACCAGAGGAAAGTTTCTTACCAGAGACCAGCATGAGATCTCCATGTATTTATTGGAGATGAAGGATTCCCCTTGAAAAACAACATCATGCGACCCTACCCGAATCGACAACTAACCGACAATCGAAATGACATCATAGTGAATGATAAAAAGCGAATCTTCAACTATCGTCTTTCTCGCGCAAGAAGAACAGTTGAAAACGTGTTCGGAATACTCTCAGCAAGATGGAGGATTTTGCGTCGACCGATAGAAGCATACAGTGCTGTTGACAACTTTGTAAAAGCTACTGTTTGCTTGCACAACTATTTGAAAAGTACGGATTTCAAAGAAGCATGCAATCAACAATACGTGCCTCCAAATTATATTGATAGAAATGGCGACGATGGAACCTTTCTCCCTGGTGATTGGCGTTAGGAAGTTGAAAATGCTGGATTTGGTGCACTCAGTCGCGTCGCTTCGAACAATCACACACAGCGTGCATCCAACATCAGAGATAATTTCAAATACTATTTCACTACCAACGCAGGAAAAGTTTCTTGACAAGATAAAGTCATCTATCGGGGACGATTTTAGTCGTGATCTCCTTTGATACGTATAATACACACGTATCTTTACAGTGTGATATCCCCATACAGCAAGTGCATCTTTGAAGACCCATTGTATTTCTTGCTGAAAGATTTTGATTACAGTGATTAGTAATTAAATACATGTAAGTTGGAAATTTTTTTTATGTGCATAGAACATTCGAAATAATGTACGTGAACAATAAGTGGCAGAGGTTCAATCAGCGTAGCACATTTTGAATCACCTCCGGCATTCTCGAGATCGCAATTCAGAATTGTTATTTTTTCCTAAAGTTTAGAAGCTTCACTAACATAAAGTATGATTAAAATGTGTGTCTATATTTTTACTCTACAGTGAGAACAGTAAAAAGAAATATTTCCAACTCGCATGTGCATGTATATTTGCAGAACATGAGAATTGAATATATGCAGGCTTTACTGACACTAAAAAGACGCGTGATTAATCAGAAGTATCTTCATAAAGTTTGGTGATATCAAATGCCGATTGCGCTTTGTCAGTTTCAACATTCACATTTTGTAATTCAGCAAGCACATGTACCGGTACTGGTTCTTCCGAAGAGGTGATGGGAGAAGTCTCGGCCTCAAATAACACCCGTTGAATCTCGAATTTCACTTTAGCCTTCAACTGAGGATTAAACCGTTTTGATGTAAATCCAATACTCTTTCTTGAAATAGGAAAGAGATAAGAGTTGTTTTATTTTTAGACGAAAATTGCACACAGTACAGTACATGCATCAACAGAGTAATTATAAAGGATAAGTTTGTAATTGAACCTAAATAAACCTGACGCGACATTACAAAGCTTATTTTAAATGCAGTCTGCTCGACACTATCAACATTAACCCTTCTACTGGCAGCTAAGTAATGGGAAGAAGACCGTTCCAGGACAAGACAAATTCAGAAAAATTGGTATTTTTAAAAACGACATAAATTCATGAATTTGAACCCTTTTTTCAGGTTTTTAAGACCTAAATTCATAAATTTAGACCATTTAAAAAGTACCATTTTTTGAAAAATTGGTATTTTTAAAAACGACTTAATTCATGAATTTTGGTCATTTTTTCAGGTTATGAAGAAAAGTGTAAAATCAGAAAAGTTAAGAATCTCAAATTTGTGATTATGACATTTTTCTTGCTCAAATCATGACCGTTCAAGGACACCGAAAATCAAAAAAATTGGTATTTTTAAAAACGTCCAAATTCATGAATTTTATCCATTTTTCAGGTTTTAAAATATGAGATAACTATGTGTCTAAAAATATTTCTTTAAAAATGGAAGAAACCTCAGAAATGGAAGAAACCTCAAAAATATATCCTTCGTTATCTCAATTAAAAACAAGTGAAATGGATCTCAATTATTATTAAGATTTTAGCATTATGATAAATTAAGAAGACGCAATTATTACTTAGTCATTCTTCGTTATTGTATTCTCAACATTATTTAAAGTACTAATTGTGTGAACTAGAAGATCATTGTAACTCATAAACTCAAAATTATTCAATGAACCCGTACACTGGCTGATAATTGAAGAGCGACAGGGATTGAAGAGAGACAGAGATTGAAGAGAGAGAGATTGAAGAGAGAGAGAGATATTTATTGTTCTAGCAACGGAAAACATCTAAAAGCTTTCCCTTAAAATTATCGTGGAATCTCTTGTCATTTCAATTTATGCATCGGTAAACTTTTGACATTTCAATTTACGCGTTGGTAAAATTTTCACATTTCAATTTACCCCTACGTAAATTATTTTCAGAAACAATTTTCAATATCTGTTTTCAAAATCTGTTTTTCAAATTCAGTTTTAGAAATCCATTTGCAAAATTCATTTAACGTTTTCCAAACACATACGGGTAGCAAAGTACTTCCCATTGTGAAGTCATGAATAGTTTAAGCACATAAGAGTGCAGTGACAATTAACCAATTCCTATTGTGTATTCAGAACGCATAACACACCGATATGCGGGATGGTTGCTATAGCAATTTTAAACAATCATTTTAACGATGAAACATATTAGCAAATGAAGTTCATGACGAAAATGGAAATCTTTAAAACTATGTAGATTAGAATAATTATAATATAATCATTTCAAAATCGAATAAGTAGTAAGGAAAGTCATCATTATGCGACAGTTTTAAATCAATACCCCCCTCTGACTTCTAGGGGTCCCTATAAGAAATTTTTTTATTATAAAATGTCTACCATTACCGAGTTCTTAAAAAATATATGTCAAACAAACAACTGCGAATTTCGATTTCAATAGAATTTCAGAAGATTGTATTCAAAATATTTATTCAAAATATTTCTTTAAAGATGGATGAAAAAAAGTGGAAGAAACCTCAACGGTAACGAAAATGGAAGAAACCGCAAGAATATATCCTTCGTTATCATATGAACGTAGTTCTACTTTAATGGACATTGAAAAAATGAATAAAGAAAAACATAAAGATAGAGTTAGGTATATGAAAGATAAGGAATCTCAATTATTATTAAGATTAGAGCATTATAAAAAATTAAGAAAGAGATGGACTAAAGTTAAGAATGTAACACAAGGAATCGGCATATTCTTAACAATAAGTTTAGGTGCTTTAACAATTGTTATATCTTCAGGTGTTTTAGTAATTCCAGTAGTTGCTACAGCTTTAACAGGTACGGGTGTTTTTGCAACTTCACTTGTTACAATGTTAGATAAATCTTTAATAACTAAGAAACGAAAATCATTAAAAACTAAGCATTTACATATTAAAGAAGTCTATGACAAATTGCATTACTACTTTCAAAGAGTATGTGATGATAATGTTATTACGTTAGATGAGGTTGAAAAATTTGATCAAATAGCTAATGAAGTAAATAAAATATCATTTCAATTACAGACAGAAAAAGTTGATGAAAATAATAAACAGGATGGCAAAATTTCTAGTGATGGTAAAACTTTTACTGATGGTAAAATTTCTACTGAAGAAAATGATAAAATTTTTTTAGAAGAGCTAAAAACTTTAAGTGAAAATTTAAGCAAAATTTTATTAAACAAAGCTTAATTAAACAAAACTTTAACCGAGAAAACTTTAAACGAAAAGATGTCAGACAACAAAGCAATAAAAATTAATTTGTTCAGTAAAATGTTTTTGTTGTATTCCAATGTTACCACAAAATTCAAATATTATAT
The DNA here is from genome assembly GCA_907163375.1 of Prostheceraeus crozeri. Lineage (NCBI taxonomy): Eukaryota > Metazoa > Platyhelminthes > Polycladida > Euryleptidae > Prostheceraeus > Prostheceraeus crozeri. Next base: position 394,849 of record CAJQUW010005558.1, on the reverse strand, counting down.
TTAAAAAAATGGATAAAATTAAAGCTGATAATCAAAAAATATATAGAAAAATATATAAAAATATAATATAAAAAATGGATAAAATTAGAGCTGATAATTTTAAAAGAATAAAACAATTAGAAGAGTTAATAAAACAAAGAAATATTATGAAAGAAAATCATCGTCAACATAGAATGATAAAAGCTGGTATTCAATATGATATGTTTGAAAAAATGCAGCAAAACCGAGCAAGTAAAAACAGATTTTGAAAAAACTATGAAACCATTTAAAACTCTTGAAAAAGAACTTACAAATAATGATAAACAAATTGATATAACAGATCCAGAGCACAAAACTATATTAGATGACTATGGATTACTAGAATCAAACATTAATAAGAAATTACCAAAATCTATGCAATTTGAACATTCTATTTCATTTATAGACGGAAAAACAATACCTAGATTTTTTCTCGGACAATAAGAAATATTTCCACAACCTTTTCGAGGTTTAATTTTTTCACCAGATAAATCTCCTTTTAGTTTAGATAGAAATTTTGTTGATCTTTTAAGAGGAGCAGATTTGAAAAATTATGCTGTAGGAGATCTCATGAAATATAAAACTATGTTAGATAGAGTTGGTGCAGCAAAATCTCTTAGACGTTATAAACAATTAGAAAATTCATTATCAACGGGAGTTAAAGTAGGAAAAGGTTTTAAAACAGAAACAACTGTATTTTTATCAGATGATCCACAAGAATTACTAAATAGATTAAATATTTTAATATCTGCAATAAAAGAAGGACATAATTCTAGTTTCAATGAAATTCATTCCATATTGAAAAGACTGCTAGAAAAGAAGATTCTAAATGAAGAAGATTATAAAAGTATAGCTGAAATATGTTGTTTCTAATTTTTATCTATGATTTTTATTTATGATTTTTATCTACGATTTTTATCTATAATATTTATTTAAATTTTTTAGTTAAAAAATGTCTTCGAGAGAATTATCATCAGTAGATTTTGACAAAATTAATAATCATTTAGAAAATCTAACAGAGATTTTGGGTTCATCAAAATTTAGTACTACGTTAAAAATTATAACAACTACTTCATCACACACTTGTAATTTAGAACCCATTCTACATTTGGAACAAAATAAAAATTATCAAATTGCATTGACTAGTTTATCCACATTTAACACTATTCAAAACGTTATCAAAGAAGTGAATGACCAATTTAGATATTCTACTGATAAAGGTAAAACATGGAAAATACTAACTTTTCTTCCTGGTTCTTACGAAGTTGAATCAATATCAAATGAAATTAAGAGACATTTAGGTATACTATTTAAAGATAAGAAACAATTACATTTTGCAGTTGAACCGACAGTTAATAAATTTTCTCTTACTTTAGACGAAAATCATCAAGTTGATTTTAATCATGATAGATCATTGTCAAAGCTATTAGGATTTAATAAACAAACTTATAGTCAAGGTTATCATTTAGGTGAGAAGATTCCAAAAATAACTGAAATAAATTCAATTGTTGTACATTGTGACATTATAGAAGGAGGATATATAAATGGTAAATTGTCAAATTTAATATTCAGTTTTCCAGCTTCTACTGTACCCATTGGTTATAGATTAAATGTATTTCCACAAACATTAGTATATTTCCCTATTACAAGAAAAACTATTAACAACATTAACATTAGAATCACTGATGAGAAAGAACAAGAAATAAATTTTGGAGGTGAAGAGATTATGATAGATCTTTTGGTTCGGAGGTATAAACTCCCACGCGAAGCTAGAGAAGTTTAATTTTCTTCTTCTTATTATTCTTATTCTTCTTCTTTAAAAACAAAAAATAAAAATAAAATAAAAATAAAATTTTTTTATTAAAAATGAGTGAAGTCTCCCCATTAAATAGAAAAAAACTCAAATTTAATCATCATCCAAATTTATCTAATAAAGTTTTGTCAGTTATTTGTGGAAGATCAGGTAGTGGAAAAACGTATCTGTTATTTAAAATTTTAACGACTCCAAATTTTTTGGATTATAACAATCTTATAATTTATACAACAACAGCAGAAAAACCCGTCTATCAATTTTTAAAATATGGATTTGAAAATAATCTTAAAAAAACAGCAATTGCTTCATTATTCAAAGAATATGAAAAATCTGAAGATGAAGAAGAAATAAGTTCGTGGTGTGAAGAAGCAGCAAAAAATAATCAGTTAGTTGAATCCAATAAAAATAACCATATAAAGATACAATTAATAGATGATAGTGGTAATATCCAAGATCCTAGTAAACTAGATAAAAGAATGAAACATTGTGTAATTTTTGATGATTGTGTTAGTGATAGAAATCAGTCAGTTCAGAGAAATTATTTCACAAGAGGTAGACATAACAACTGTAGTGTTTTTTATTTAATACAAAGTATGTATTCATTAGATGGAAGTGTTATTAGAAAGAATGCAAATATATTTATACTATTTGAAATAAATGCAAGAAACTTAAGTGATTTGTTAAGAGATTTATGCGTAAGAAAAAAAGATGAATTTAAACAATCGTGTAACAATGCTTGGTCAAAAGATTACGGCTTCATTACAATTAATATTGATAAAAAAATTCATGATAGAGTTATAGAACATTTGTTTACCGAGTGATAAAAAATATACAAATATAGTGTTATAATATTTTATTTTTTTATTTTATATATATATATATATAAAATTTGTCTATCTTAGAAATTAGAAAATTAAAAAGGTAAAGTAGTTATTCCATCAGGTAAAATTTTTCTTTTATCATCAAATGGATCTAATGCTAATTTATGTTCCTCTTTTAAATACATTTTATGTTTCTTTGAATTAAGTCTATAACTACATGCTGTTTTTATTTCATTATTAAATAATACATTTTTATAATATTGAAATGTTATTTGATTAGCCACTGATGCCTTTGAAATTCCTTTTACTGTTTTATGTGTTTTAATATCATTAGTTGTATTATAACAATAACATTTAGATTTTAAAAATATAGCTTCTGTTATGAAATCTCCATTTCCTTCTAGTTCATCTTTTACTTTACATAAATCAGAAGGATGAATGATATCTTTTATTTTATTAATTTCTTCATCAAGTGAAGAATTATACGTTACTGTTAATTCTAAGAAAACAGAATCGGTATCTGTAAAGTGTAATTTATAGTTTTTGCCATAAGCAGGTGCTAAAAATTCATATATGAATTTATACATAAATAGTTTAGCTAATTCTAATATAGTGAATCCTATAAAATTAAACTTATCATGTTTTACGCTGATTCGACGTAAATGTACAGCACATAGATTATCACTAAATCTAGTAGTTCTTTTATATGTAGGTTTCCTTGTTAAATTTTGAAACCTATCTCTATCATAAACTATTTCAATATTTTGTCTATTACGCACATTTTCTAAAGTCTTACCATAAAATGCATTATTCATTAATTTGAAGAACACGTTTCCAAAATCATCTTTATTTCTTTTAGCTATTTTACGTTTTTCAATATTGAACTCTATATAATTTTTTAACCACCTAGATTTTCTATACTCCAGTTTTCTATGAATTTTAGTGAGAATCATTCCATGTTCTAAATACCAATCTAGCATTCTTCCTTCAACAACATACTTTCCTTTATTACCTTGTGTTAACATAAGTTTTTTTGTTGGTCTGTATTTCTTAGGAATTATAGACTTTTGATAATCTGAAAATCTTCTATATTGGGAATTTTGTTTTCGGGACAGAAAGGATAATATTTTGTTGCGCCTTTTATATAATCAGGGTATGCTAAATCAACTTCATATATATATAACCAATATTATAATTTCCATCATGTGCTTTTTGATAATCAAGATTATTACACCATGTCATTTCACCTGTTGGTAATTCTTGTATCATGCAAGAAGAATATAAGCTATTAAAATCATAATATAACAAATAGTTTTCTCTCATGAATTCATCAACTGCTGCTTGACTAACTTCATTTGATATAAGACCTTCTATATTTTGATTAAACAATCTTATAAACTGATCGCCTTCTTCTGGAGATAAAGGTCTCATTATTCCATAATCATCAGGATTTACTTTTTTATTATAACACTTAACATATCTATCACCTAAAACTGATGAAACTCCACCTCTAATACCAGATTCAAAAAATAATAATTTATCATATGTATTTGCCTTATTATGTTTAAGTTTAACACCAGTATGTTTTAATCCTGCTAACCATGTTAAACCTGGTGTAGAATAACAATAACATCGATCTATTCCATAATATTCTAAACACATATCACGAAAGTTTTCAAAAAGATCAGTAAGGATTAATACATCTATCTGAAGATATTCATTGTATAATCGTACATTGTTCTACAATTTAACTCTCTCCAATTTTTTTCAGCTTCTGCATAGTCTTCTTCAGATAATTGTGATTGTTTTAATGTTGATTTAAATTTATTTATTGGAGGAAGTTTTTGTTCTTTCATTATTTCATTTATTCTATTTATATCTCCAGTTATATATTCATGCGGAAATATGCCTTTTAAAGGTTTTAAATTATATTTATTTACTATTTTACATTGCTCAGGTTTCAAAGTTTTTTCCAATAACATCTAATGAATAAGGAGTAAAAAATCTAAATACATCTAAAATTCTAATACAACCTAATTGTATTGACAAATATTCTTCTTTTTGTTTGCATAGTACATTTATTTGTTGTTGTTGTAATTTTTCAGGTGAAAATAAATCTTTCATTATTAAATGGAAATCATATTTAGAACCATTATAGAAATATAAAGGAACAAAGTTATATCTAAATTTATTAGCATTAAGATTACAAGAATTATGTGCTGCACCTCTATATAATCCATTTAGTTGGTCATGATCTTTTACTTTATCAAGATATCTACCTCTGCCAGTTTTATAATTATTTGTAAATTCTTTTCCACAGTAAAAACATTTTATTTCATCATTAAAATGATATTTTTCTTCATCCGTTAATGGAAGCATTGGTATATTTGTTTCAAGCAATTGTGAAAAGCGACCTTGTAATTCTTCTACTTTCTTTGTAAACATTTCTGAACTATCTTCACCGTAGTATTGATAATATTCTGATTTAAATAATTCAGGATAATTTCAATGAATGTACATTCCCCAACATAATGGTGTCTTAGATTCTAGTTCTAACAACCGCAGATAGTCGGAAGAGAGAACAACCTTCTTGCTGCACGTATGTTATTGTTGTGAAACTGAACTGGCAACATACGCAGTCCGCGGAATGAGTGCCAGTTCACGCCACGCAATACGACAATAGAATTACACCACAATAGAACAAAGGGCATAACAAATAACATTTCACGACACTCCCCCTTTTTTTAGAAAAAACTCAAAATTTTACAAATTACTCAATTTAAAAGTTCACAAAAATTCACAGAATTCACACAATGCACGAAAATTTAAAGTTTGAATAAATCAGCCACCAATGTCATTATATCTATGCATAAACTGTTGAAATGCACTATCACTGATAGCGATATAATCACGAGCACTAGATGTGCTACACAGGCAAAAAATATAATGCAAGTTCATCAGAAAATACAAACTTGGAAGTCCATACTGGGTAAATGAAAAGTTCAAAAGTTCGTGTACAGTAAATACAAGTTCAGGAGGTACTTATGTCACTCGACTCAAGAGGTATTAATAAACGAGTAGGCCTGCGGATTATGACGGGGGACTGCCTACTGCCCATAACCCTAACAGTCGCAGAACGAGTAGTTCCATCACGGCCGGCTTTGCAAGATACGATCTGCCCCAGCTTCCATTGTAATCTAGGCTTTTCCGCCTTCACCAATACGTACAACATCTCCCACATTCGGCGAAATATCTGAGCTTCTTGTTCCGTTTGAATAGAATCTCTCTCTAAGGGCCTTCACATAGTTATCATACCAGATTCTCCAAAATCGTTTTAACAATTGCCTTGACATTTTCAAGCTTGTTTTCAGGTTTGGTTCAGGCACACACTCACTTGGAGACGAATTAAGTCTCTTCAATATCAGGAAGTGGGACGGTGTAATAACTTCTTCATTGTCCGCAGAAACATAGCAAAGTGGTCTCGAATTTATAATGGCTTCGACTTCTGTTACAACGGTCTGCAGCTCTTCGAAATCAACCAATGCAAATTTCAAGCATTTCTTTAAGCTGTCCTTGATTTCCTTCACCAGACGCTCGTAAAATCCACCTTGCCATGGGCTACGCTCAACTATAAAGTCCCATTCGTGTTTAAGTTCTTATTTCAAGTTACATATGAACCGACCCCAACTGACAAGTCTTTTGTATGACTAGCTTTTCTGGTGTTATTTCTTTTGTTCCTTGTTACTTTGTATTGATCGACTTACTTCATTGTGTAATTTTAGTCAGCCTCACCATTTTCATTATTGAGGCGTATGATCAATAAAACGTTATTATTATTATTGAATTCTCTTATCGGACACGAATCGCTTTACGTTAGAACTCATTGAAACTGCATCAATGTCTGAAAAGGCTTTCTTAAATGATGAGAAATTGTCACTAATAATCGCTGAAATACCTCTTCTAGATGTAAATCTTCGCAGTGCTCGAAGAAATCCCTCGGTGCTCAAGTTTGGAGCTAGCTCTAAATGGACAGCTCGAGTTGAAGCACATGTGAACAGACATACATAACTTTTTGCAATGTGACCACTCTCCCCTTGCCGTACATAACAGGGCCCCAATAATCGAGGCCGACTGTTTGAAAAGCTCGATATTGATCGAGACGGAATGCAGGTAAGTCAGGCACCGGAGTCACTTGGTACGGCAATCCACTTATCCTTTTGCACCACACGCACTTCTTCAAAACTTTTATTACCTGCCGACCACGTAAAAGCCAAAAATTATCTCGCAATTTAGCTAAAGTTGACGAAACACCGCCGTGCAAAATCTGTTGATTAATGTCATTAATTAAAATAGCGCAAAAATACTCATTTCGTGGCAAAAGTATCGGACAGTTGGCTTCTAGAGTCAAACAAGATTAAAAGCGACCACGCGAACGCAACAACCCATCTTCATCGATAAACAAACGCAAATCTCTTGTCAGATTGGTACCAGCTGTACGGTCTCTCAAATGCGATATTTCTTTACGAAAGTCTTGAACCTGAAGAGCAAGAAGGAGACGCGTTTCGGCATGCTTTAATTCTTCGGAGGAAAGATCTAGAGTGTCGAGCGTAGAATGTTCAGCTTTAAACGAAGGCAAAGTTCTGAATACGTATGCGCAAACTCTGATAAGAAAACGATAGGAACTACAGGTTTTCCCGGACAAATTCATTTCTACGTCATCCAACTTCAAGATACAGCATGCAGCTTCAATCAACGTCAAGCTACTTCAAAGAAGCGTCACAGATTTCTATGTTAGATCAAACAAGTTCAAGATACGCCACAAAACTTCGTGATAGCGCTCGCATGTTCGTGAAAAGCAAAGCAGGTTCAATTGTTAATCAATCAATTTCAATTATCAATAAATTCTATCACTTTTTGATAATCTGACATTGATAGCGTGAAATATGTTCATGGAAGCGATTGAGATCAAAGAATGAACCAATTTCAGCCTATTATTTGCATAAATCATAAAACTATATAAGTTTGTGAAGCTATTACACTGTATCTGAATCCTGTGTGACTAGCCTACGTTGTAGCCTGACAACTGACATTATACCAATCATGAGCAGCACAGACGACACATGGAGTGATGACACCACGAGTGCTTCTCAGAGTTTGTCCCGCTCTCGTGGACCGAGGCCAGGTGTACCTCGTGGGCGTTACTCGAAGATCAGCATTGATTTAAAGCAGCGACTTGTTGAAGCTCACGAAAATGGAGCTGATTGGAAGGCTGCCGCTGAAACACTCAACATAAAAGAGAGCACTGCGAGATCAATCATCCTAAGATATGAGGAAGTAGGATGCGTGGAGGATGTGAGAGGAGGAAGAAGGGAGAGAAGCATAAAAGTGACAGACGCCGTTATTGATCGCTGTGTGCGAATGATTGAAGAGAAGCCGGACCTGACCTTGAAGGCAATGAAGGAGGCGCTGGCAGCAGGAGATGCACCCATACTGATCTCAGAGTCCTCCATTGCCAGAGCACTAGATGGCCGTTTGATAGCCACCAAAAAGTTACAGGTATGTAGTAAAAAATATCACGCAAAATATCATTCAATGCACATTACATCAACATTTTCTCTCTTCTTTATTACAGGACTGCCCAAGTGCACGAAATTCCGATCGTGTGAAGCTGCTAAGAAAGGAGTTCGCTAGGTGGTACATGGAGGAATTCGATCGAACCCTTGTGTACGTGGACGAGACCTGTTTCAACCTCTTCACAAGGAGAACAAGGGGCAGATCTCAAGTGGGTCGACCAGCTGTCCGACAGCTTCAATTCACACGTGGTCGGAATCTCAATCTGTGTTTGGCAGTTGCTGCGGATGTTGGCATCGTCTATTACGAAATTCGTCGAGGCACCAACACAAAACAAGATTTCCGTAACTACATGGATAATTTGGATCGAGTGCTGGAATCACAAGCGGTGGAGAATTGTTTCGTGATCATGGGCAACGCCCCCATCCACATCGACGCTTCCTCTTTTGTAGCAACCGTGCGGAAAATACCACCATACTCTCCGTTTCTCAATCCAATTGAAAACTGCTTTTCCACCATTAAGTTGCGGTTGAGAGAGAAGCTGCGCGAGGCAGCAACAGTGCGAAGGATTGCAGATGTTCCAACTCACACCTCTGTTTCAGAGCACCGCATTTCTGTTCTACAAGGCATTGTGGAGGAAATCCTACAAGACCAAACAATTTCTGGTGTGAAGGTAGCACGCATGCAGAATCACATTATTACTTACTTGGACAGGTGCCTAAATTGTCGCGACATTGTTGTTTGATTATGAAAATAGTGCTCCTTTTCTGACTCTGTGTTCTGAATGCGAATTTCATGGTTTTTCATTGTACGAATTTAGTGGGTTTTCATTGATATCTTATATTTCTATACATAAATCTAAACACCTTACCCTTTGAAATTGGAAATGAAAGGGGCTTCCGTTCCTAAATCATAAATATTATTTCTGCACATGAATCTGCATACCTTATTTTTGAAATTGGTTGCACTATCTTGAACTTGAATACTTTAACACGAACCTGCTTTCATTAAAATTGAAGCTTAAGTGACGTATAATTGAAATAGGTTCAAATATCTATGGTCTTTGAAATTGCTTGACGTATCTTGAACTTGTATGCATTATGAGTGAACTAGCTCGGGAAAACCTGTATATCTTGATACATCAATTACATTCAATAACGAGGTACTCGACGAATCGCTGCCTTGCACATACAGACTGGTTTCATGATCATTCTCTACCTCAACCACATTCATAAAGTCAGTTGAGTCAGATACCTGAGGCCAATTGCATTCCTCCTCATAAAGCCAAGTGGGGCCGCAGAACCATATGGATTGATTATCAAATTTTGAAGGATGTATCGGACGCGTTGCTATGTCACTTGGATTCATGACACCTGGTAATAAACGCCAGCAACTCGATGGAACCAAACTCCTAATCTCACGTACTCTGTTCTGAATAAATGTCTTCCAAAGTTTGTGCTCCCCAGTTATCCAGCTGATCACGTTACGACTATCACTCCAGCAATAGTATGATACTGAAGGAAAAATAGGCCTCAAGAAAGCGATTAGACGAGCAAGGGTCAATGCACCCATCAATTCCAGCCTGGGAATTGTCTGAGGGTTGGATTTAGGAACTATCCTGGATTTGGCCATGAGAAGAAAGCATTCCACCTTACCACAAGCGTACGAAATTCGTAAATAGACTGCAGCAGAATAACATAATGTAGATGCATCCGAGAAGCCATGAGCTGACATGGCATTGATAATCTTTGAGAAATCAATGACACATCTGCGAATTTTCAATGACAAATTGCTCACTTCTTGTAGCCAAACTTTCCATTCTGAAGCAATATTATCTTCCAAAAGCGAATCCCAATTTCCCTTTGAACCACAGCAAAGTTTCTGGAACAACTGTTTTGGAAGAATCATGATAGGACATAAAAACCCATAGGATCATATATCCGACTAGTAATTTGAAGTAACTCGCGTTTCGTATAATCATCGGATTTCACAGTCTCTCGCAAAAACGACATATCAATGATAAATTTGTCATTCACATTGTCCCATGGAACACCCAAGACCTTAAAAAGTGAAATCGAGACCTCTGGATTCAGCTCGTCCATGAATGATAACTCGTTGTATGATAAATCTGACTCGTCAATATGATCTTTTACGAATTGGTTGAAGTCTGTACTGTTAGATTTCCACTGTCGTAGATGAAAATGCCCAGATTTGAAAATCTTGCGTGATTTGACAAAAATCTCTTTCGCTTCATCTATATTTCTAGCGCCTGAAATAAGATTATCCACATAAAATTCTGATTTCACACGCGAAATGAACTCTGAGTCAGTCGATTCAAATCTGTCCAAATGAAGGCGAATTACATGTTCTAATACAGCCGGAGACGATTTCAGTCCAAAAATTAAGGCCTTGCAACGATACAGCCTCACCTCTGAGCGCGAATCAGACGGATCATCCACCCATAAAATTCGTAGTGCATCTCTGTCACTTTCATCGATTGCTATTTGCAGAAAAGCTTTTTCTATGTCTGCTAGAATCGCAATATTATTCAGGCGAAATTTGGTCAGGAAGATAGGGATCTGAGGCAAAAGGCATGGTCCCTTATCCATGCAGTCATTCAACGAGTAACTTTCTTGCTTCTTTTTTTAGATGATGCGTCTAGAACGACCCGAACTTTTGTTGATTCAGCCTCTGGCTTTACCACAGAATGATGCGGCAAATAATGAACTATTGATCCAGTCGGATGCTCTGGTACTGGCTCAATGATATTTTTTGCTAACTGAGCTCGCAGTATACGATCATATTCCGACATTACTTGTGGACACGCTCTCAATCGTCTTAGAGTAAAATTCAATCTCCTCATGCAAAGATCGAAATTAGACCCCAATGAAATATCCTTTTTCGCTACTTTCCAAGGTAGTTTGACAGTATACATCTGTTTCTTCTCATCATAACGGACGAAAGGCGAAAAATCTTCAGACTGATTTTCTTCTGTGGTAGTAATACCAAGGTGCTCTAACGACTAAAAATCTCTAAGATCTTGCGAAACATCTTGTTGAGTCAATAAGTGGCAACAATTAATGGATTTCTCCATGTTATCATTTGAACATGTTAAAACTCCCGAGGCTAATCAGCCCGAGCGACTTGACATTGCTGTAGGGCCGCTATCCCCTCGAATCAATTTGTCGGTTACGATATCATGATAGAAATCAGCACCTACCAAGATTGATATAGGCAAATATCTATCACGTGGGTCGTATTCATCAGCTAAATCACCCTCAAGACCAGAAAAATGGCTTAAATTCGATAATTGATACGACGGCAGTGACGAACAAATAGAATCCACTACGTTGCCAGTCAAATGAATATCATCAGATCCTCCCAATTTCCTTATCTTGAATTGCACACGACCAGATAAACTTGAAGTTGGATTTTCTGAACCAAACGTATTGATAGTAAGTTCTTCATCAAAAGTAGACTTGATGCTTAATTCATCACAAATATCTTTGCGAATAAAAGTTCTCGTAGAACATTGGTCCAACAGAAGTCTGACTCTAGCCTCTCTACCATCCTGCGAACACAGAATAACTTTTGCGGATGGCAAAATTACTGCTCTATTGGCTTGAATAAATAATGAAATAGATGGGGCTTCTGTTGCATTCAACTGAACAGTTTCTGTAGTTTTCTTTCGGTAATCAGGACATATACTGATGTGATGAAATTTTGAGCACTGCTGGCATCTACGTCTATTCCTGCAATCTCTAGCATCGTGAAATTTGCGCAAACAAATGAAGCACCTTCGATTTTGCTTCAAAAAATCAACTCTTGATTCTATCTCATGCTTAATACAGCAGTCTGACGAAAAGTGCTCTCTTGACTCGCAATAAATGCAAAACTTTGAAAATTTATTTTTTTGTATTTAATGCGCTTTTCAGCTGTATGACCCATAGTTGGTAGAGCGACTGCTGACCCATTTGACTGCGTAATAGCTTTAGGACAGTTTGGCGTTTCAATATTTTTTATACTGCCAGTGAATCTTTCTTTACACTCGTCGCGAATGGCTATCTCTTTATTGAGCAACTGAAGAAATCCACCAAGTGTGTAAATATTCTTGAAAAAATTATCGGAGGCTGACAGCATACGGAGACGGATATCATCAGGCAATTTCTGTATAAGAATCGGCATTAGCATCGCTTCGTAATTATCTGGCGAAACATTCAAATTATCCAAACATCGCGTATGCATAGTTATATCGCACTGGAATTGTTTCAGTGACCTTGGATCGTTATTAACGCATTTACAACTTTGAAGTTTCTTGAAGTGTTCTCGTTTTATCGAGTCCTTATTTCCAAATCGTTCGATAAGTAAATCAATGGCCAGATCAAAATTATGCTCGCTTAATGAAAGACCAGATAAACATGATTTTGCTTCACCGATTAGACTTGACATGAGATATGCAAATTTCTGTAGCTTAGACAAACTCTCATTATTCAAAATTGCTGTCACAAATATATCCCAGAAACCGTTAAACTCCAACTTATTACCAGAGAATTTCGGTAATTCTAACTTCGGCAACTTGATAGACGCAACATTCGATTTCAATTTCTCTTTACGACAGCTGTCATTGCTTTTGAAATACTCCTCGACCTTCTCTATTACCGCAATTATTCTTACATTATAATCCAATGAATTATTGATATCATCAGTAAGGTCATTTTCATCCATAATATCATGAATGGATTCATTTAAAGAATCGAGGTGAGTACTTTTATCTCTCAATGTTTTCTTCAAGTAATGTAACTTGTCATCTTCATGACTAATTAAACTCTTTTCGGTCATATTGATATATCGAGTTACCACTGCTCGTAACCTGCTGCGTTTTTGAATGAGTTGCTTAAGTTCATCCTTAAGATCGGGGTCAAGTAATTCACTGTCACTCATGGCAAAAAAATGTCAGACTATAGGATCAGAGCAGTACGTTTACCCCGAAATAATCCCCAGGCCAAACGTTTAATAACAGTAATTCAAAAATAGTTGTGAATAGCTCAAAGAAATGATACCTCACAAACAGGAAACTGATACGAAATTAGCACGTATACAATGTCAAAACGTGCGTTATGTTATACTCGTAAAACTGCGAAATGAAAAATGAATACGATTGTGTGGCTAAATAGACAAACACAAATACGAGTTAAATCTACGTATACTGGTAAATACCACGACACGTTGAGAAAAAGATTATATAAATTATAGTATTCTTATCTCACTTTCTCCCAGGTCATAGGGAGTTTAGTCTACAGGTATCAGGACACTTCTTTGGAGCAGCGATTGGCTGGAAACTGACTGACGAACTTGAAACAGTCTTGCACTTTAAGGAAAGATAGTCAATTAGAGCAGTGAGCCAGAGGAACTGCCAACAACGGCAACGAGCAACCAGTCGAAGCAGGAACAAGGCGAGGAACCAGGCGAACGGACAGGAACAGCAACGAGGGACCAGTCGGAGCAGGAACAAGGCGAGGAACCAGGCGAACGGACAGGAACAGCAACGAGGGACCAGTCGGAGCAGGAACAAGGCGAGGAACCAGGCGAACGGGCAGGAACAGCAACGAGCAACCAGTTGTTGTGAGACCCAGGTAAACAAACAGTTATGAGCTGTGGCGAATGATAAACTGGACCAGGAAACCAACCGAAAACAATAACAGGCCAACACGAACAAGTAGCCTGTTGTCAATCTGATTCCTCTGACAACAATTAACATGCAGCAACTACCACGTTGGGCGCCATGTCTTAGATTCTAGTTCTAACAACCGCAGATAGTCGGAAGAGAGAACAACCTTCTTGCTGCACGTATGTTATTGTTGTGAAACTGAACTGGCAACATACGCAGTCCGCGGAATGAGTGCCAGTTCACGCCACGCAATACGACAATAGAATTACACCACAATAGAATAAAGGGCATAACAAATAACATTTCACGACAAATGGTTTTTGTTCAAATAAATATTTTTCTTTACTTTGTTCAGATACACTTTTTTCAGGTGCACTTTTTTCATTTTTACCATTATCAGAATTTTGTGTTATGTTAACATTATATGCTTCGAAATCACAAAAAATAGTAAAGGGTACTTTATTTTTGAAATACCATTTATTGTATTCTAAATAATCATCTTTAGAAAAAGTATTTTCAATTGCTTCGTTTTGTTGACAATTCTCCAAATGTCTATTCATTTCTTCTTTAGTTCTAAAGCTCGTCATACATTGGAGACAGCGAAAATTAGCATTATCTGAAGTTTTTGTAAATATAGAAACATCTTTACACAATATAAAATGACCCTGATAATATAATATATTCGCTTGTGCCGGTTGTTTTGTTTGTTTTAATTTTTCAAATTTATCTTGATATATTTCATGTGTTAAGTCGATATATCTTTGTAAAATTTTTTCAGACTGTTGATAATTATGATTTAATATTTGTAGCTGATAATTATATTATTTATCATATTGTTCTTTATATTGTTGTTGACATTTTTTTAAACATTCATTTATTTTTTGATTGGTTTCATTTTCTTCATTATTTAATTCTTTATTGTCTTTATTTAATTTTTGAATTGTTTCTATCTTATTTTGATATTTATGGTGATATTCTTGTAGTAACATTTTTAATTGTTGTTGATAATCTCTTTTACATTTTTGTAAACTTTTATTTAAATTTTGTAATTTTTGTTGATATTCTAAAGATAAAGATAAATAATCGGAATCATAATTATAATTACGTCCTTTATAGTTATTATGATTAATCATTAATGGTGATAGTGTTTTAACAATTTCAAATTTTTCAGTGCATAATTTTTTCCTTGGTAAAAAATATTATGATGCATGTAATTTCCTCTTTTATTGTATACTATTTCTGATTGACATAAATTTTTATTATTAAAATGAAATTTTTTTGAATCTGAGTAAAATGGAGTAATATCACCAATAGAAAAATAATTCACATTTAATTCAAAAACATTTACTTCTATTAAATTTTTATTCTTTTTATGAAACTTTATTAACCTATTATAATCATATGGAAATTCATCTAAACCATCAGAGAGATCAAATTCCTTTATATATTCTTCTATATTATAATGAATTAGTCTTTCTTTGTGATATTCTGCAGGATGTAAATGTGCTATAATACTCCACAGAAAACAATAATCATCTTCATTTTTTATGTTGATTATTTGTGGTGAACTGAAAGGTAAAGGAACATAACTACCACCAGTATTATTTTATATTTATCAATTACTATTTTCTTAGATAGTATTTTAACAAATTTCCAACCAGATTCACGTAACTGGGCTTCAATTATACAATTTTCTAATTTATTTATCATCGATTCAAATATAGGTTGTATAACATTTACATTATGAATTTCTTGCGAATTTGTAAAATGTCCTTGTATTATTTCTTCAGGAATTCCATCAGGTCCATTTTTTGTATAAAGTACTTCTACATTCATATAACATTTGAAAGATTTCTTAAATATTTTGAAAAAGTTTGTTAATACATTATAAAAAGTTTCATCGGTTTCGTTATGTTCAACAGATTCATTAAATAAATATTTTATATCTGTTACTGGCGAAGTTACTTACCTAGAACCTTCGGTTCGTTGCGCTTCATCGGTTTTTTTAGTTTCATCAAATTCATCTATTTCGTTAAATTCATCAGTATCGCTAAATAAATATCTTCCATCTGGTACATGTTCATCTTCACTATTAAAAACCTTTTTATATTACAAATGTGAATAGTCATCAAAAATTTTTTTAACTTTTATATCAGTAGGTAATGTTTTTAGATAGTTTTTATAATTATTTAAATTTAATGTATTTCCTTCATCAGATCGTTCTACATTTTGTAAATGCAATTTACTATTTAAATGAGATTGATAAATTCTTTTTGTTTGCAACTTTTTTTCACATAAGACACAATAAAACTTGGTATTTTCCATTTTTTTTATTTTTTAAAGAAAAAATTTGTAGTTTGATTTTAGATATAAACATTATAATATCAAGGTCTTGAGAGTTATTTTATATTATTATATATTTCACGTTCTTTAGTTATTTTATTTCCTTTGTCACATTAAGTTTTGTCATATTAAGTTTTATCATATAACGTTTTATCAAAAGATAATTTAAATTTATTTTCACTAACTATTGATTCTTCATCATCATCATAAATTGATTCTTCAACATCATAAATTACACTTTTTGGTATAGGATGCCATTCCCTGATAGGAATATCTAATTCCAAATTATATTTATTATTTGATAATAATATAATAGAGAAAAATATTGGCCTTTGATCTCTTTTGGAAAATTTAATAACACCACCATAATCTGAATCATTTTTAGTTTTTATTAAAGATGATAAAATTTTAAATTGATTAGATGTAAATCCTAATTTAAATTTTGTAGGCCCGACACATAGTTGTCTAACAGTATCTTCAATTATTGCATCATTATTATTTTCAATTGTAAGAAAATGAAATTTAGATAAATTTTGATTATATGTAGTATTAATATCATGTTGAGATATAAATTTTTCTTCACTTAATTTTTTATAATTACTAATATTTTTATAATCTTTGTTACCATTCACACCTTTTTCAGATGTTTCAGAATCATCATCTATATTATCATCATCTATATTATCATCATCATCATTATAATCATCATTATTATTATAAGATTCTTTAAAATTATTATCATCAGATTCTTTAAAACTATTATGATTATGATTATGGTCATTGTTAATAGTATAAGGTGTTGTCCACATATAAATTTTCTCTTGTTGAGCTAAACCATTTATGTAAGATTTTAATAAATTGATATTCAAACTTGAATATAATCCTATATAAGTATCATCATCATATGTTTGCGGCATTTCTGATGTTTCTTCTTTATAAATTGTATCTCTATAATAAACTTGACATAATAATTCTTCATTATGTTTTTTACTCTCGATATGAATATTATATTGATTAAACTCATCAACAAATAACCTAATTTTTTCTTTTGAAAAAGATTTTAATTTTTTAACTAATTCTCTAATATTGATGTAATTAATTATTTTATTTTCTATCCAATCAGTATTACTAATTGGTAATACTGCTCGAATAAATCCGTAAACATTACTATAACCCATTATAACCATATTTTCTTTGTTTAATTGTACATACGCCACATCATTATATTTGCTTACAATATCCATAAATTTAATAAATAGATCCCCCGGGAAATACAATAGTTAGTTTCTATGGAAGGTAAACCTTTAGTCTGTTCTCTAAATATTTCGGCTTGTAATTCAAATAAAATATTTACATCTATGCATGGATTATTATTATTATCAAAACATTTATTTTAAAATCCCGATGATCTCGTCGAATAAGAGCGATGATCTCGAGCGAACATAATTTTTTTAAATTTGCTTTTTCAATTTTTTATTTTTATTAGAAAAAAATTTATTTTTTTTCTCATTATATAAAAAAAATCATTTTTTTATTGTTAAAAAATGATGTTACCAAATGTTGGTGGAGGTGCATATATCCCGAATAATCGTATATCAGAAATAGAAATAGAAAATTATATCATGAAAACTGGAGACGTTTTATCTGGTCCATTGCATCTTTCTATTCTTCCGCAACAAAATACAGAGTTAACAAATAAACAATATTTTGATACACAAATCAATGACTTAAAAGAAAAATATATAAACGATGTTTTGGTTCCACTGATGAATGAATTAAAGTTGTTAAAACTTAATGACAAATCATTAAACGAAAAATTATTAAAACTTGATAAAAAGGATAGAGATCTAGAAGCAGATATAGCAAAACTTTTTAAAAAGATTTCAGAACAATCAAAAATTTTAATATTACTTTCTATAAATTTAAAATCAGCAGTCACTAAAAATAAACATCAGATACAACTATTGAAAGAACAATTAGAAGATGAAATAGAAAAACTACCTGAAAGAATTAAAAAAATTTAAAAAAGTTACAAACTACATTCCAAAAACGTGTTGATGAATTAAGTTCTAAAATTACTGAACAAATCAAAAGATGAATAGAATAATAAATGAAGTAAACTCACTTAATCAAAAAGTTGATAAAAAAAAAATCTTAAAATCAATTTAGAAAATGAATTAAAGAAAAATTTACAAGAAAACTCTTAAGAAAATAAAGAACAGTTAGATTCTGTTAAAAGACAATAGGTAGTTCTTAAAATTAAGTTAAATGCTCTTAAAACGGCATTGAAGATTAATCAGCAGAAAATGCAAGTTAATAGAAAAGAAATTAAAGCACATCACACGCTACTTGACGCAATAGATAACGTGCAACGGAAAATTAATAAAGTTATCTCGAAGTTGTTGTCTATTCACAAATGTAAATCAAGATCGGACCAAAGGTCCTCAGGTTACTAACCTATCGAACCTTGTTCAGAGGCTTTAGCCGATGACGCACGTAAATCTTAATCGGACCAAAGTTCCTCAGGTTACTAACCAATCGTAAATATTTTTTCTCAAAAGTCAAATTTAATCCTAAAAAATGCCTATAATTTATAAACACAATCTTAAACATTTTGCTTCAAATCAAAAAATTGCTCATGAACCATCTATGAAATCTGATCGTAAAGCATGAAATCGAAGGTTGGTTTCCTGATACTAATGATGGTATAATTGTTGATGATTTAACTCACGCTGGAACAAATGCAGCAGGAATTGCGAAAGATGTAGAAAATATTGCAAATCATTTAAATAAAACAAACAATAGTGCATATAAAGAAAGGCGTGAATTTAACAAGAGATGTAAACAGACAGTTAATTGGTCATTGTCTCCATTATTCGGATATTCAGATTATGACAAAATATCATATCAATTAAAATTTAAGTTAATAATTCATCGTACAGCAAATAATGAATTAATCTTTTTTGGTAAGACTGGAAAAAAAGCATATTTAAAAATTGATAGACTTGAATGGTGGATTAAGCATATTACTCCTAGTTTAGAGGTTGAAACAGCTATTGCAAAAAGATTAAATACTAACAAACCAATTCCATTAATTTTTCTAAAGCGTACTGCTAGTTCAGTAACTTTTTCAGAGCAAAGATTTAATTGGCATTTTACTAGAACTTCGAATACTCCAAGATATTTATTACTAACATTTCAAAGAAATAATTCTCCAAGTTTTGATAAGAACAATAATCTTTTTCATATTGATACAATTCGAAGTTTACAAGTTGCTTTAAATCAAACCCGATATCCAATTGATCTATTAAGATTCGATGATACCAATAATCAATTTATGGAAGGATATGATGCTTATAGAAATCCTTGTATAGAATTTGGAGTTGAACCACAATTAACTCCTCGAGATTGGAGACATTTATATCCTGTTTTCTGTTTCGATTTAAGTGCACAATCTGAAGATATTATCAAGACTGGTTGTGATGTAACAATTAATATTGAAAAAAAAGATTCCACAACTTCATTGATGGCTTATGGTTTATTGTTAGAAGATGTAAAATATTCTATTGAAATTCTTAATGGAAAGATGGCTAGGATCGGTTAGTAACCTGAGGACCTTTGGTCCGATTAATTAATTTTTTTTTCATAACTTACATTTTTGATAACTTAAATTTTTGATAACTTAAATTTTTGATAACTTAAAATTTTTTCATAACTAGAATAGATAAAAATTTTTCCTAACTTAAATTTTTTTTATTAAAAATGTCGGAAACGAAAAGTAATAATAATAAAACTGTTGAATTAAAATTACGTAACATTGTTGACAAAAATACACCTACATCTATTACGATTAACAAAAAAAAAGTATTACATAAGTAAACCAATGATAGAGAATATTCAATTACAAGAAGAAAAGAATGGCGGGATTCTCCCATTAATTCCTCTAATAATAGGTGGCATAGCAGCTGCGGGAACTGTCGCAGGTGGGACAGCTGGTATTGTCCAAGCAGTAAATAAAAATAAATCAGAGAAGGCAGCATTAGAAGAACAAAAACGTCATAACAGAGAGCTAGAGAAAGTTGCTAAAGGAGAAGGAGTAGTAGATAATTTTATTAGTAAATTCAATTTAGTTGATGAAGGAAAACGAGTTCTTAAAAATATTCTCCACAATGTTGATGATTTAATTAAAATTAAAGAAACAAAAGATGGTTCTGGAACATATCTAAGTCCTAGTATGATTCGCTAATAACCTCAGGACCTTTGGTTCAATCGGCTAGAGCCTCTGAACCTTTCGTTCTATAAGGTAAAACATTTATTTTATCTTTTTAAAATGAATTCTACAAATTCCGAAAATTTAATTAAATCAAAAATTGCTAATTTATATTTATTGAATGATCTCTTAAAAGTACATAAAACCTCAAATTGTCAGCACAGTGGTCGGCTGCACAGGGGAGGTGACATACAAAAACATTAGAAAACTTTCTTGGATTTATTTGGAGTAAATATTCGAAAGAAAAACATCTTCCTGGTCATTCATATACCGGCCCAGGAACTCGATTAGATATAAGACTAGATGAGAATAACAATCCAATACCAGGTGAAGAACCAATAAACAGAGTAGATGAAGCAGCTTACAGACATGATTTAGCTTATCGAAATCATGATTTAAGTTCTCGACATGTAGCTGATAAGAAGATGATTAAAGAATTAGATAGTATTCAAAATCCTACATTTAGAGAAAGAACTGAAAGAATGTTTGTTAAGAAAGCTTTACAAGCTAAAATATTATTCGGTCAGGGTTTAGACAAAACTCATAACTCTGAAACAAACCTAGGCGTCTGAAATGTGGAATGACCTAGGACGCTATGCGTCCGAAATTCACAAGGAATACAGAAGGCCTAAATATTTATTGAAAGTAAAAGTATTTAATAAAGATGATATTTGGAGTGCTGATCTTATTCATATGTCGAATGAAAAAGATTATAAATACGCATTGACCGTTATAGATTTATGTACACGATACGCTTGGGTAAAGCCTTTAAAAAATAAAAGTGGTCTATCAGTTAAATATGCGTTTGAAGAAATCTTTAAAGAAAGTAATAGAAAGCCAAAAAAATTGTTTGTTGATAAAGGGTCGGAATTTTATAACAGAAATGTAAATTGCAGTAAACTACTTGGAGTTGTAAACTATTTGAAACAATTTATTCAACTGAAATTGCAGGAAAGGCTGTAGTAATTGCGCGATTCAATAGATCATTAAAAAATAAAATTTTCAAGAAATTTACTGAGCAAGGAAATCAGAAATGGCTGAAGATATTACCAGGAGTTGTAGAAGAGTATAACAATAAGATTCATTCTGGTATTGAAGAAACTCAAAAGAATGCTTCTGATGAGCCTGATTTGATACGAAAGAGAATATTCGAAAATAATTATTCGAGTGAGAGTAATCAAATTTGCAGAAACTTAAGCCGAAATTTAAGATTGGAGATAGAGTTAGAATATTTAAGTATAAAAATAAATTTGAAAAAGGCTTTGTTGGCTATTGGACTAAAGAAATATTTGAAGTTTGTAAAATAAATCAAACTTATCCGATTACTTACGAAATCAAAGATTTAGATGATGAAGATATCAGAGGCCGATTTTATCAAAATGAATTACAACGAAGCGATTTTTGATTATCATTATTATTATTCAATTCTAACATAATATCAAGAAATGGTACTCCTTTTTGTAATTTAAATAAAAGAATAAAGGCATAATTGACCACAATAGGTTGTTCCTGGTTTTTGAATTTGAAATGTATTATAAGTTCCATTTCCAAGTAATTCTTTGACTTCATTTGTTAAAGGCAATCCATAAGAGTCGAACCAATAATTCTCAGCCTCTGGGCGGTCAAAATAATAATTATCTCCGTTTGTATTTCTTTGTCCCACTGACCAATGTACTCCTTTTTGATCTGACGTATGAAGATTTGTTATGAAATTTATAGATGGCTTATTTTTAATCAATTGTAATTCGTCTCTCATCAATATGTGAAAATTCTTTATTCCCAATTGATTTGCGATTTTCTTTAGATCAAAATTCGTTGTTGTTTGCGTTCAATATAATTTTAAGAACTCGGTAATGCTAAACATTTTACAATAAAAAAATTTCTTATAGTGACCCCTAGAAGTCAGTGAGTTAAAAACCTGTCTCATAATGATGACTTTCTTACTACGTATTCGATTTTGAAATGATTATATTATAATTATTCTAATCTACATTGTTTTACAGATTTCCATTTTCGTCATGAACTTCATTTGTTAATATGTTTCATCGTTGAAATGATTGTTTAAAATTGCTATAACAACCATCCCGCATATCGGTGTTTATGCGTTCTGAATACACAATAAGAATTGGTTAATTGTCACTGCACTCTTATGTGCTTAAACTATTCATGACTTCACAATGGGAAGTACTTTGCTACCCGTATGTGTTTGGAAAACGTTAAATGAATTTTGCAAATGGATTTCTAAAACTGAATTTGAAGAACAGATTTTGAAAACAGATATTGAAAATTGTTTCTGAAAATAATTTACGTAGGGGTAAATTGAAATGTCAAAAGTTTACCGACGCGTAAATTGAAATGTCAAAAGTTTACCGATGCATAAATTGAAATGACAAGAGATTCCACGATAATTTTAGGGGAAAGCTTTTAGATGTTTTCCGTTGCTACAATAATAAATATCTCTCTCTCTTTAATCTCTCTCTCTCTTCAATCTCTGTCTCTTTTCAATTATCAGCCAGTGTACGGGTTCATTGAATAATTTTGAGTTTATGAGTTACAATGATCTTCTAGTTCACACAATTAGTACTTTAAATAATGTTGAGAATACAATAACGAAGAATGTCTAAGTAATAATTGCGTCTTCTTAATTTATCATAATGCTATAATCTTAATAATAATTGAGATCCATTTCACTTGTTTTTAATTGAGATAACGAAGGATATATTTTTGTGGTTTTTTCCATTTCTGAGGTTTCTTCCATTTTTAAAGAAATATTTTTAGACACATAGTTTTAGTTATCTCATATTTTAAAACCTGAAAAATGGATAAAATTCATGAATTTAGACGTTTTTAAAAATACCAATTTTTTGATTTTCGGTGTCCTTGAACGGTCATGATTTGAGCAAGAAAAATGTCATAATCACAAATTTGAGATTCTTAACTTTTCTGATTTTACAGTGTCCTTGAACGGTCATGATTTTCAAAGTAAAAAATGATCTTAATCTCAAATTTGAGATTCTTAACTTTTATGATTTTCAGTGTCCTTGAACGGTCATGATTTGAGCAAGAGAAAAAATAATCATAATCTCAAATTTGAGATTTTGAAAAATTTGAAAAATTGGGTATTTTTTAAAACGCCTAAATTGATGAATTTAGGTCTTCATAACCTGAAAAAATGACCAAAATTCATGAATTTAGTCGTTTTTAAAAATACCAATTTTTCAAAAAATGGTACTTTTTAAATGGTCTAAATTTATGAATTTAGCTCTTAAAAACCTGAAAAAAGGGTTCAAATTCATGAATTTATGTCGTTTTTAAAAATACCAATATTTCTGAATTTGTCTTGTCCTGGAACGGCCATTACTCAGCTACAAGCATTTTTGTAACGTCAAATGCGCACACCCCCTGATAAAATGTCAGTATGTCACACATCAGAAAAAATGATTTCTAATATAATCACTTGCATCATTCAACAGTATGGGAAAGAAGCATATAATATATAAACACATAGAACACATAAAAACGCATTGTAATCTTTTTTTGCAGCACTGCATAGAGTCATTCACACACAAGGTTGACAAATAGTTCACGAGAATCCAGAAAGCTAATATTCCTGCATATGCATGCACAGATGAATAATATAATTATAAATGGATTAATCAAGCTATTGTAACAATAATACATGTACACCGTACATATGCGAGTACTAGATCAGCTAGATCGTGTTGCCCAAAGATGGGCAAAAGTCAATGACATTCCCAGTCTGCAAAGCAGACTTGACAAGACTTGTATTCGGATTATAAAAAAGATTTCATGTGCGAAAGAAAATCATCCCTTATCGGAATTTTTTGTATTGAGAAAAAACGAAAGTGGTGTGAGACATTCACGGAATTTACGACCTTTGAATAGGCGACTTCCTTTGTATAATGACAGTTTTGTGAAATTTTCGATGTACTCATGATATTGCCACCCCGCCTCTGTCATTACCGCCCTTTGTAACTGACGAATAAAGTATTATTATTATTATTATTATACCTATTTGTCAAAATTCATTCATTAACTCTACTTTATTCATTTACGTAGGATGTATATAAACTTTATCCTTACCATACATGAGATCCTCATCATAGGCGTTTGGTCTGCTGTTCTCACGAGAATGCAGAAATCACATTATGGCATCGTCAATTGATGACGCAGACGATCTCTTCCGTCCACTTGTACTTGTAGTTGTGGATGTATTCTCTTGAGATCCTTGAGAATCAGAAATATCCAGCAACGTCGAATCCAAATAACACGTAGAATCATTTTGAGAGTCGTCAGCACTGGGAGGCTCAACAGCCGCCATCACACTAGACGTCGTCTTCCTCCGATCACCACAATTATCCAAGAAGAACATCAGCTCATAATAGGCCTACTGAGGGGTCCTTGAGGTGCCACTACCCGATGTAGAGTTCTGCTCATTCCTTTTTTTCATTTGACGTCTTACGTCTCGTATGGAATTCCACTTCTTTTTACAGTCATCTACACTCAGTCCAACTTGGTGCTTAGAGCACTCCTGGAGTTCGCCTTCTTAAGCTTGTCCCTATAATCCACGGAATGCATATTCCACAGGTGCTCTTGTTTTTGAATTTCGTTGATCAGTTCTTTGTTGCTCATGTCATACTGCACAGTGGGCTACACACACACGAAGGTTAATGGAAGTGACTACAGTCTGCAATGTGATGCCTCTCACGCAGGGACAAGTGAAGCGCAATGTCAGTGACCAATCAGCACGCACTGAGCGTCAACGCCTACACCTCTGCAGAGCTTCATAGCAAAGTTCAACATTGTTCAACTTCCTAAATATGTCTGCAGAGCACCTCGGCTATGTTGTAGGTGACCTACTTTTCCACAGAGTTCACCGAGTTGAATTCTTCACTCTGCAGACATCTGCAGAGTGGAGTATAAACCCACCTTTAGTATAAACTCGATTCAGTTGATGAACTACTATCAGATCCTAACACGTTTGCATTTTCAATTAGGGATCGTTCACAATTGACGTCAACCATGAGTGGGAGGAGGGCGGCTGCCCGAAAGTTGACAAAAGTTGACGAAAGTTTAGGGAGGGGGATGATGGTCTAGAGTAAAGTTGACGTCAATTTTTCTGCTGAAAATACAAAAATACTCACCATTACATGCACATTGACTTCTGTATGATGTTCACTGTCGACAGTTTTTACACGTCTATCTATTTGTAAATAAAATTCTCGAAATCTTACAGCAATGCCCAGTTAATCAGACAGTGAATGATTCAGTACAATCGTAATTCTCAGTGACTCCTCATACACCGGTTGAAAAATACCACAATCTGTTCGGTAGGCCTACAGCCTACAGTACCAACTCAGATGCACACTAAATAAATTGGATGTTCGGTGCTGAATCATGCAACTCATTATGTAAATTCTGACTATACTGCTCCCATCAGGAAATAGTCATGATAAAATTTGAATGCAAAATTGTAGATGCCTGAGAAAATCGCACTATGTGTGACGTTTCCATTCTAAGACTATGAATCTCTCTATCAATGTCTTCGATTCCATTCTTAGCGAGAGACCGCAAGTAGGGAGTCGAATGCGTTAGATATGGCCATGGATTTGGCACTGTAACAGGCTGCCCCAGAGATGACGCGCAAAAATCCCTTCACACAAGCAAAACACAATGTACACGTGCTATGAATGACTTTGCTGCTGAAGTCTAAGGTTCACTCGAGGTCACTATGATTCCAATAGGCCCAACGGGAATCCTAATATATCTTATACCAAATCCAAAACCCAGCTGTGTACCTTATTAACTAACCTTAAAGCTTGTACCTAATCTATAAATCAATGTCTTTTTTAAGTCGACCGCTCACGAAAGTAGCACAACTTTCTCTTTATGTTGTTGATCGAATGATTGTATCAACAAACATTATCAACTTTCCGGAAGACTGCAGGTCGATAGAATGTGATTTGTTTTAGAGATGGATTTTATCAATAGTTGAAAAATCCATTTCAGTTTTCTAAGAAGTTTATTGTTTGATAGTGGGAATCAATATTGTTAGATTTTGATATCGTCCTGTTTTCATCAAGTTTCATTTTAAAGTTCGATTTTGTTGTTATGTTTCAATTTACCGATTTTGATTGTAATTTTATCAATTGGAAACATACCATTGTTTTTTTTATAGAAAGTGGTGTTTCTTACAAAACAATTTTCTGATATAAATATAGGCCTATTTTTCATGCCTGTTTATCTTGAGTCCCTATCACGCGCACCTTTTTACATTATAATTCATCGATCCGTTTTGATAGCATCTACAGATCTACATGTACATATATACTTTGCACAGTCTAGAAGAATAACTGATGCGACTTCTTATTAAATGCAGATTTTCTACAATTCGTTGTTGAAAGTTAGATCAAATAATTTGTATACTTGAGAAACTTCTTGAATTCTTCCTAAATCACTTCCGTTGTATAGGCCTACAGGTAATCTACAAGTAAACAATAAAATAAATGGGTTTCAAAGATTTCCTGTGCAACAATTCAATTGATAAATCTGCAAGATGCATTCTACAAAAAGTTTTTATACACTGTAAATCGCTGGATACGAAAATTACATACAAACATATACCAAATTCACATACATTTTGAAACTAACATTTGATACGAGATTCTCGTCTGTTTGCAGAGATCTGGCATGTTTTTTCATACGAAATCTCACTTACTTTCGTATGTGATTGTTATGTAGCGATACGAACTATTCTATCTGTGATTTGCTGTTTTACAATGAAATACGAGTTGTTGGTATGTTTTATATACGAGACCCGATGTAAATTCGTCCTCATTCGTACGACTCTCGTATGCAGAGCTTACGCATAGCAAAAATATATACAGTCCGTTTCGTAAAAACTGGATCATCCTAAAATTTGACTAAATAAAACATAAGTATGATACAGAAAGCATTTTTCATGTTATTTCATGTCCCTAATATATTTAAATGTCCTTATATAATCTAATAAGCTATGATACAGTAACGGTTCTTAAGAAGCTAATATTTTGTGGCCCTACCCTTATTGTCAATGACATTACCAATTCGTCTAGGCATTGATTCGACGATATCGTTGATTTTTGACTGATCTAACTTTCTCAACTCTCTTTTTAACAGTGACGTAAGTTGTGATACGCCATCTGTAGGTAGCAGTGAACGACGAACGTTACGTTTTAGAATACTCCATACATTTTCTATGGGATTCAGATCAGGAGAACGAGCTGGCCAAGATAATGTCCTAAGCCCTAATTGAGACTTGCATAAGTTGAATCTACTACTCCTTTGACAGGGAGCATTATCATCCATAAATAACCAAGTCGATGGATCACCAAGTTGATCTGTCATTTGGCTAATGTTCATTCGTAAAACATTCACATAGCGTTCAGAATTCATGGTTCCTTGCTGTATGTGAAGTTCAGAGTGGCCATTGGTCCAAATGCCAGCCCAAATCAGTAGAGTCGCACCACCTTGTACCCCGGGACGATGTAAATGTCTCGGAATTTCCTGATCAGATTTTATCCATAATCTCAATCGACCATCACTATCCTTCAGACGGACTGATGCCTCATCACACCAGACAACCCGATCCCATTGATTTCGCCAGTGACAATGACTCATTTCCCATTTGAGACGTCTTTTTGTATGCTGATCTGATAATTCGATCTGAGAGGCCTCTTACAGCTCTTGAAATTCGACTCAATAAGTCTACTACGAATAGTGGACTTAGAAATAGACGAGTCTAGTGCAGCCATCTCAGTTAACGAGAGAGTTGGATCAACTTTAACAAATCTCAAAATTAGGCGGTCTCTACGTTTGGATGTTTTGCGAGGACGGCCAGAGCCTTCTTTACGACAGAGTCGAAAATCATCATTATGCCATCGATGCACATTTGTGTAAGGGACATTTAGTCGCTTGCTTGTAGCTCGCAAAGAAAACCCTAGTTATAGCAAGGCTGACACTTTTCCTTTTGTGAATGCGATCTCGTTATTGTTCATTTGTGCTTTGTACTGTTTTCAACCGGCAAGAGATAGATTTCTAGCTGAAAGCAATCAGGAGTGCTGCCAACACCACCGCAACGAAGTCAGGAAGCTATAGAACATGAAGTCCAGTTAATCACATGTAGCAGTTACATTATTGTTGATGAATAATGGTGCTATACTGGCTCTGATTGACCGATTTTCTTTGTTTTTGTTTTGCTTGATAGCTTTTGGCTTGTAGAACAACATATTACATAACAAAGGAAACAAATGTAATTTTTAAGAGTGAGGTATGATTTTGTGTAACATTGCTAAATGAAGATCAAATTATCTACTACTTTTTTATCTATAACAGGACAACAACTCAATATTCATGCCTGAAATTGCCAACAATGATATTAGTAAGCACAACTGACATATCTTCCAAATTTCAGAGAAATTCGTTCAAGTTTGGCGGAGTTAGACAAAGTTGAAGTTAAGGCGATTTTTAAGGGTGATCCATTTTATATGAAACAATCTGTATATTACAGTACATACTACTGTCAAATAACTTTTTTCAGTAATACCAGTTGTGAATATTGTGATAGTGTGGTATTCAACTAGATTAGAGTTATTGTGAATTTCATGCTCTACGAGCATGTCGTTGCTACTTGCATGGTATCATTAACGGGACGCTTGGCAAACTCTACTTAATGAACCAAGTTGATAAACATCATTTCTCACAAACGATATCTTTCGTGCAACCATGTTGACTTATATATCTCAAATATAACTATTTTTGCGTTCATGAATTATAATGCGCTTTTATTTCGGATTGATAATATGCTTAATTTCAAAATTGCATAATACATAATTGTTGATGGTTGAATACTTACTGATTATTTATGAAATGCCTTAGACTTACATGTAACAAAATCGAATTCACTATTGTAGGTTCGACTGTTGAATGTCATTATCTCGCTACTTGCAAATAAAGTAGTAAATCAGAGACATTGTGAAAACAATTTTTGAGTTTCTCTCCTTCTTTTATAATGACCGAAATAAAATAAAATAGTTTATAATCCCCGTTAGCAAACGGTCGGTGCTTCGTGCCACAGACACTTCTAAGGCTGTTAAAACTGTGGGAGCTCATATTTCCGGTTAATGGGAGGTCGAAGTGTTTTTATGAGACGAGCTTCAGTCAACCTGCAATCGATAGCACTTTTACTTCTGTCAATAATACCAAGATCAAAATTAGACATGTTAATGTCACAGATATCGTGATTCTTCAAACCATGTTCATAAAGTGCATTTCTTTTATTCTTATTATGTATATCACGCCTGTGTTCATTGTACCTTTTATAAAACGGACGGTTAGTCTGACCGATGTAAAAATCGCTGCATAAATTACATTTAAATCTATAGACTAGGAAACGGTCCGAGCAAGCGAACTTATTCGGAAGTAACGCACAGAGGCGACAGTCACTATGCTTATTATTTTCTTGTTTATTTTTAACAACTGATTGAAGAGTAGGAGCAGGTTTACTAATGAGTTTGATCGGTAGATCACACTGTTTTGTCAATTTATTTAGTTTGCGATTACACGTATCACTTATAAAGTTTATCTTACAGGGAACAAAGTCATTGCTATTTATTTTAGTTTTATTACTCGATTTAGTGGCTATCTCACGATTAGTGAAGCCGTTTTTTTTGAAGCTATGATTAAGTTTTGAGAGAGCTTCGTCTTTTTTGCTTTGGTCGGAGCATTTCCTGGCGACATCTTTTTGGCTATTTTTGATATAGTTGGTTTTGACATGGTGAGGCAACCAGCTGTCTTTATTTAGAGATATGCCGGAGTGCATGTTTTTTACGTACCATTTATATTCGATGCTATTATTGCTTATACCAATGCTAACATCTAAAAAATTCAAAACAGCCTCGTTGGGGACTTCTATCGTAAATTTAATGCCTGGTGACACCGAGTTGAATACGGTGTTGATAATGTTGATACTGTGAGCATCGCTCGTTTTAAATGGGCCCGTGATTATGTCGTCTATGTATCTACCGTAATATTGGGGAATTATGCTGAAATCATTTTTTAGAATTTCGAGAACCTTTTGTTCTAGGTGGTACATATAGATTATGGCGAATGGTGGCGAGAATCGAGCTCCCATCTGGCAACCTTTTATTTGACGGTAGGTTACGTTATTGAATTTTATGTGATAATTATAATAGATGAATTTCAGACAGTTATGTACGTCATCATAAGTAAGGGAAAAAGTGTCGATTTTGTCCCAGTGTTCTTTTAGGAAGTTTTACACAATTTGAATGCCGTGTTTTATTTGAATGCTAGGATACAAATCAATAACGTCCAAATAGATGCACGTGCTACAGCTATCTGCTATGTTCAATTGTTTTAAATTTTCAATTAAGAACACAGAATCTTTATGTTAGTATGGATGAACTCCACCAATTGAGTCAATATTTTAATGACTATCCAATCGATTTTTTCCGTTGGGGTACCAATGCTCGATGCAATGGGTCTCAGTGGATACTCGTCATCGTCAGTCTTATTTTTGTGATCTTTTATTTTAACATAGAACGCAGCTGCATGGCTTCCAGAAGCTAACAGGCGTTCAAATTCAGATTTTTTTAATACGCTGTGACAAGTATTACGAATGATAGCATTCGCTTGGTTTTCAATTTTAGTTATGCTAGTAGGTTCTACTTCGCAGTAGCTATTTTTATCTTTTAAAATGTTTTCAGTACGTTGTATTAAAGATGCAGAGCTGGTGATTACGAACCTATTAGCTATTATGGTATTACGGTTTCGTAAACATTCGTAAACACGGTTCAAAAACATCGAAAAATTGGTTGACGTCAATTGTAAACGATCCCTTAAGGCATGATCTAATAGAATGGCATATTACTAGGCACAGACTATTAATACATACATTAACAATCACTATACCCCTATTTCTTTTACGAAATATGGTTGTCTCAGAATTTCTTTGCTTCAGTTGCTAGTTGTCGCTCAATCCATAGAATAGAAAATCTTCTTTCATTTTGTGAGGAAGTAAAAAGATATCTCTCTTTTGTAAACTGCCGGGGGGGGGGGGTAATTAACTTTTCAGTCCCACGGGATCAGAAAGTTAACTTTTCCTCCCGCATTTAACTTTTGCTATGAAAAATCCTAGAGCAAATCATAGAAGTCTATAAACAAATGTGCTTCTAGAGACTACCAATAGATCGGTATTGGCTCATTCAAAGATTTTGCGTTATAACCATCAACTTCATAATGAGCAATAGACATCGATGAGTTACAAAATGAAAAGCTACATTCTTTCGAGAGGAAATAAACGTTTCCTCCCTTAGCTATCGATCCATTACGTCACAGCTATCTAACAAATCGGGTAATTTGTCCATTCAATATTCAGCAACTGGCATTCTACACGTTGTTCAACATCCGCCGCATATTACATCTAATATGAATAAGTCAAACAATAGACCTAGGGAATTTATATTCCACATATTTCTTCTACATCAAATTCAATTAAAATAGTTTGCGAATGTGCTAGGCATTCCGACATATTTTTTAGACATTTGCACATGAATTTCAGCCATTTCTAAATCAATTTCATACATTTCCAGATAAGTTTCAGGTATTTCCAAATGAATTTCAGATGTGCCTTTAAAAAATCTCAACTTTGAAGATATCTGAAATTCAATTGGATAAATCTGAAATCTATCTGGAAATGTCTGAAATCAATTTAAAAAAGATCTGAGATGCACCTGCACTTAGAAAATGCATTGAAATTTGATACATTACCTTTGGTGAATTCAGGATTCGCCACAGAATATAGCGAAAGACCCAACTGTCTACAAAATTGATCCATTTCTGAAAACTGAAAAAGATTTCATGTCACAATAGTCATTTTGAAGATACCAACATTTGAAAGAGTTGGAACTGACCGCCAGACTTATGAAGCACTAGCGACAGCTATGTCCTACCATAAATCTATCCGGAATTTCAAACTTTCGAAAACTTTCCGACAGGCAGTGTCCATTTCACTTTATTTTTCGATTCCTTTGAAACTTCTGTTTTCTTAGCTTACCCATTGGCAAAGTGAACGATAGTGACAAAACTCACAGCCTAAATGATGCTCCTCCAGAAAATGCTATTTTTAATCTCAAATTTAAAGCAGCTCTAAGAGACGGATCGACATTCGATTCAAATAACTGTTGTTGTTGTAAAAGGTCAAGGTCTTCTCAAATAATTTCAATTATAGTTATAGGTCATCAACAGGTTTCAGCTGAGGTTAGAGAAGTAATTGAGACCGGTTGAAGACCTTTTATAACTATCATTAAAAAGATTTGAGAAGACGTTGACCTTCTACAAATACGAGTACAACTAGAAAATGTTGATTGTGTGCAAACTGATTGTCAATTTGATTACAGCAAATAAATGGAATCATCTCAAGAAGTCGAAACATCCCAAGTAGTGTGCAAACAGTGTGTACAGGAAATCAAGAGTGGTGAGATGCAGTTGAATTGTGACAAATGTGCTGAATTTCATCACATCCATTGTGTATACCTACCCGACTATGAAATTTTAAAGTATTTCAAACACAGCAAGAGAAAGTTCATCTGTAAGAGCTGTATTTCATTGTTATTTACAATTTCATTGTTATCCGAATTACAGAACATAACACACATCACAGAACAGCACAGAACAAACCCACTGCACAAAATATCAGAAATGGAAGAAGAAATGAAGAAGCAAGCGAAAACGAGAGAAGATCTTTTGACAACAATAAACAGCTATAAATTGCAATTGGACGATGACAAGGAGAAAATCAGGAAATTAGACGAAAAAATAAGAAAATGCGAGCGAGAGCTAACTGAACAATACGAAGAGATCGAACACCTGAACAGCAAAATAAGACAACACGAAGATCAAAACAACGATGAATCAGACGATGAAAGTGAAGATGACATTATTCAGACTGATATCCTAAGAAAGCTAAACGACATCAGTGAAAAGATTAAAAAGATTGAAATCAAATAAGAACAACAACAACAACAACAACAACAACAATTACTACAGCAACAGCAACAACAACAACAACGAAATGACAACAGAGAAGAAAACTACCAGCGAACATGTAGAAGACCGAATGTAAACTGCCACTACTGTGGAAGATATGGCCACTACAGCTCTCAATGTTATTTCAGAAGACCAAGATACGACAACAACAACAACAACAATTACAACTGCTACAGAAGAAACAACTACAGAAGATACCAACCAAGAAGAGAAGAAAACTACAGAAGATACCAACCAAGAAGAGACAAAAGCTACAGAAGATACCAACCAGTGGCGTACCGAAGGGGGGGATGCAGGGGATGCATCCCCCCCCGAAATTCGAAACTCTAAGTGGCATGAAAAAGGGAGAAATTTAGGCATACTGAGCATGTGAAAATATCGAGTGTCGGCTTTCGTAAAAATTAATAAATCATCCTTTATTTTGAAATAAAAATACTCAATTTCAGACCAATAATACTTGATTTAACACTTGAATGTATACCTTGTAAATTTTTATAAGTTTCTATCAATTTTGACTGTTGATCAAATTTCCTCTTTCATCCTTCACGATACACGGGTATGGGTATGAGGCAGGTGATTATGTCATCGACAAATATGTGAAAGTCGTTAATCCTATTCCCCTCCAAGTTCCTAGGTCGGAATTTAATGTATCTTTGTTGATATTTCTTGAAAGTGGGCGAAGAGTTTTGCTTTTATTGTCGGTAAATGAAATATTCAACACCTTTGTTTATCATGATAAAGAGGCGATTCAGCGAGAATCGTTGCGACTTCCTGTTGTGATAACACATTTGGAGTTATTAGGATGCAATTTCCAGCGGCTGTTTAATCCATTAACTGAAGAAATGAGGTGAGTTTGATCCGTGCGTACATGTTTTGTTTATCACCACATTTCCAATCAACATGCCTAGGCCAAGTTTCTCGCGTTTCATTTGTTCATAGAAGCATGGCTTGACTTATAAGTAATTTAGTCGTAGCTACAGACAGATTCAGTTTATCACATTGACTTGCTGCAGTCTATATAGTGAACATTTCTATTTGTCAAATTATATTTTAACTGAAGAGTGAGTAAGTACATGCATGCTTATGAGTGATTTGCATTTTCAATGCAATAAAATGATGAAATCTCAATCAAGGTCGGTGATGCAATATACGGTACGGAGTAACCTCCACAGCGGCAACAGAGCCCTGCCGCTGCGTCGCTTCTGGTAGCAGATTCGACTTACTTCGACGTGACAACCCTCGGCCCCGGGAATCATTCCTGGGTAGTTGTCTTTGGCGGGAATGTGTTAGAGTAACGCTAACGAAGCAGTCGGAGGAAGAAAAACTCATGGGCTTAGATGCATCACCGACTAGGCCAATAGCAGTAGGATGTCCCCTAGTTAAGTTGGCCACCTTAATAAATTAGTCTGACTTTTCCGCCCCTACCTTGATCGGATGACCTGTCTGGGGGTAGTGCTGAATGCAGCGACTTCGACAGTCAGTGAATCTAACAGGTACCCTGATCGAATCAACCATTCGAGAAGGACCGACCTGATGGATGAGACGGAAGTTTAATGCTGCACTCAATTCGCCAGCAGCTCCGATCGTGAGAGGGTGGTTCCTTCTCACCTTGAGGGTAGTTAGGTTAGGAATTAAGGACCAAAATATACTTGCAAAATACACAAAAGAATCATGATCCGTTATCTAAAATGTATGAGTTAGTAAACGTATGATAATTTATCTGAACAGTACCTGTAATAGGTTTATCTGATGTCTGTAGCCAAGGCGTAACCCACTCTGAGGAAATGTCATTGACGGAAGAGTCGAATGCTGATTAGATAGGCCTGCTAAGGAACGGTTGGATCAGATTACGTCAAAGAACCGTCAAAAGATCTTATAGAGAGAAGTGAAACAAGACGAAATGTGTTTGATTATTGTAATTCCTAAGTTTGTTAAGGTTACATAGATTTATCCTAAGATTTTGATGATTCAACGAAGCATGGAAATAATTCAAATAGGTTGATGAACTAAACATTTTGAGGAAAAAAGTCAATCACTTGAATCTGCTGGCCTACGTGAACATCAGCCATCATTATTGGCATTAATACGATTACACGTTAGTAATACTTATAGCTCTTTTGTATTTTTTGTTTGTCGGCACTTGAATAAATTTTGTCGGCAAGCGATGCCCCCAAACTAATTTCCAATGCATAGTTGTACCACTGATTCGG
Organism: Prostheceraeus crozeri; assembly: GCA_907163375.1. NCBI lineage: Eukaryota > Metazoa > Platyhelminthes > Polycladida > Euryleptidae > Prostheceraeus > Prostheceraeus crozeri. The sequence goes on along the minus strand of CAJQUW010005558.1, from coordinate 359,010 downwards.
TCATGATAAATGTGTAAGATAAATGTGTAATCAAGCTGAGCTCCAATCGGTTGGACGATGGCTGTTGTCGCCAAAAGTCTTGCCAGCGTTCAAACTCTGCCGACAACAGCCATCGTCCAACCGATTGGAGCTCAGCTTGACGGAGGCGCTGAGAGAGTATGATAAGGATCTCTACCCAAATGTACATAAACTCCTAACCATTTTTTTGGTCACCCCAGTGACAACATGTACAGCTGAGAGATCTTTCAGCCTGCTTCGCTTACTTAAAACCCATCATAGGGCAATGATGGGCCAAAGGCGTCTAAAGGGACTCGCACTTCTGGCCGTTCACAAGGACATTAAGTTGTGTTACGATTCCATTGTACAGGAATATGCGAGAATATTTGATTCTCGATTGCGATTGATAGAATACATTTGCATCATATTATTATCCGTTTTATTCATCCATTTTTATAATATCTATTGAATATATGTAGGCTAATAAATGCATGAGAGATATGCATGTACCGGTACTATTATATATACGAGTATATACATTCTGTTAATATATTTTGAACGCAGTTTTACGGATTTTTGTATTTTTTGTATATTTTTGTTTTTTTGTTTGAGCGCAAGTGTATATGATATTTGATTTGGCTTGATTCAACAGGTAAATCACATGCAGCTAAATCGACTAGGTCTATTCATACAAGTTCTAAAATTTTTGAGGTCAGTATTCAAATATCATCCCCCCCCCAAACGAAAATCCTGGGTACGCGCCTGATACCAACCAAGAAAAGACGACAACGAGCGAAGATATGAGCATCAAGAGAGAAGAGAGAATGAACCACAACTTCAATAAAGACAAGATGAAGAACGATTCAGAGTAAGAAGAGGCACCGAAGACTACCCACGTTACTACCCAATCAACTCACCAAGCGCACCACCACCAGTACGACCACTAGATGTACACACAAACTACAGAACAGAAAACAGAGACACTCATCACACTCCAAACACCAGGCGCTATGTTTAACATGGAATCGGAAGAAGAGGCTAGTGAGGACATAAATGATAATACTTGTTTGAATGCGATAACGAAAATGAAATTTTATTATGTCAATATTAATGGCCTTAACCCTTTCACAGCGGCTAATGTATTGAAAAATTATTCTTTCACATGCGGATGGCTCGCTGTGCGAGTCATAAGAAGTTTTCCTCTCAGTGCGGCATGGTCTGCTCTACGAGCCATAAAATTCAGCGGGAAAACACGTGTTAAAGTGATAAGATAATGAAGGACGAAATGTTGATAACTTTGGAGAACATTTTTTTACTTGGGGGCGTATCGGTATCTCTTATCGCAAAACATGTCATTGTCATCCAAACGTTGACGCGGAAACCCTTTTATCTCAAACAGTGCATTTGCTAATATTTGGCTAATAAACCTGATTTCTTCAGAACTGATTTTTTTACCAACTTAGATTGTGAACTCTGACTATTATGTACCGCAAACGATATTCACTGGATCGTACTGTAGAATTGATCTGCCTAAACAGTGACGACGAAATGGATAATGTTAGTGAAAGCGACTCTGATGATTCAGATCAGTTTTCTGATCTTGATGACTCCGTCCTACCGCAGTTGACTATGTTGCCGCCCGATCCATCATCTGTTAATTTTACGTCATTCGCCAAAGCTGATTCTCCACCTATTCTCAAGGATTCTTTCGTGTCCTCCGCTTCCGGCTCCGCTGCTGTTTCTCGCACGACTTCTGCTCAAATTGCCAGTCCGTGGAAATTTGTCGAAGAGGCGAACGATAGTCGCTCGGAGCTCCCACCCTTTCTCGGTGCCGCAGGTCTTCGAACAACATACGAAGAAGCAATGCTGTCAAACACAAGTGATGTTGACATTTGCAGAAGTGCTCTCAGTTTTTTTATTACGGATGAGTTAATCGAAACACTTGTGCAATTTACAAATATTCGTGCTTCGATCTATCTTCAAACAGAAGCTCTAAAGCCCCATTCTCGCTTTAGAAATTGGACAAATTGCTCTTTCGCCGAAATGAAGAAATTCATCGGTATTGTACTGCTGATGGGCGTAGTGAGGAAACCTCAACTCACTGACTACTGGAGTACTGATGATTTAGTTTGTACTCCCTTCCTTCACTCCGAATTTTCTCTTACACGAGATCGTTTTCTCTTGATTTTACATTTCATTCGATTCGCAAATTATGAAAATCTCGGTGGCGAAGAGAATTGTCTTCGTAAGATTCAGCCATTTGTTAACTTGATTCGTTCGATTTGTAAGGATGTGTATAGGCCATCTCAGAATGTGACTGTGGACGAGTCTTTACTTTTATATAAAGGTCGGCTGTATTTTAAACAATACATACCGGCGAAGGGAAGGCGCTTCGGAATCAAAATTTATTTTTTATGCGAAAGTGACTCTGGTTTTACATTGAACTTTTCATTTCACACTGTAAAAGCAGATCATGATCAGTTTGCCTCCGCTTGTTCCAGTCTCAGTGTTTCGGAGCGAATCGTTGTTCATCTTTGTGATGAACTATTGGATTTAGGATACACTGTTTGGTGTGATAATTGGTTCAACAGTGTCAGGTTGTCCAATTATTTATTATCAAGAAGAACGCTTTTAGTCGGCACTATTCGTCCGAACCGTGGTGTCCCGCCCATGCTTCAGGAGGCCGTGGTAAATGTAAGAGAGACAAAGTTTTTGCGTTCGGACGACTTGCTTCTATCGAAATTTTGTGATAGAAAGTCGTCTGGACAGAAAATTGTTTTTATGATTGATACAAAAAACAAAGTTGCTCTTTCCGATTGTCAGCGTGTTATAAAAGGTGGAAAGAGAATAATTTTTAGAAATAGTAGCCTACTACCATGTCGGAGTATAACAAATTTATGGGAGGAGTTGATCGTGCTGATCAAATTTTACATACTTATGACGCAACTCGAAAACCATACCGCTGGTTCCATAAAGTGTCCATACATCTTATTCAACGAATGTGCCTCAATGCCCACATTGTTTATTCCATTTACGGGGGCCAGGAAAATTTTCAAAATTTCTTAATGTCATGTGTTCGTCTCTTTCTGTGTGAAACAGGGGTAGGGAGGCAACCTCTTATACCTCGAAATGCGTCGTGTGCTTCAAACTCGCATTTTCCATCTAAGTTTCAACCAAGAGGAAATAACATTCATCCGACTAAAAGATGCCGTGTGTGTTATTCACTTGGTAGGATTAAAAAAACTACCGTATTTTGTGATGCCTGTCCAGGAAAACCGGGACTTTGCATTACTCCATGTTTTGGTAATTACCACTCAAAATAAATTTCTTTTCACTTCGTATTTTTACTTTTATGGGGTTTATTGGAATATTTAATCATGTGAATGACGACATGTCAACCATTCAGACGATACATAGAAGCTCAAGAATAACGCGTGCTCCATCATGACTTGAATGTATCCCTGTTTGATTAAATTTAGAGTTTAAACGTACTTGTAAAATTTGTAATCAATGTGATATAACGTTCAATTCATTATACGATTTCGATGGTTTTGGAAATACGATAAACATGCACTAAGAGTACTGAGACATAATGAAATTTCTTTATTCATACAAATATAATAACCAAATAATAAACTTCTGAAGCTCAATCCAGATAAATATCTATGTTCAATAATTATTTAATGAATTAAACCCAATGACAAAAATGAAAAATTCAGAAATTTCTTGTATCTCTGTCCGCCTTGTTTTCTATGTTTAGTTTTAAAATTAAGTACGTATGTTGACTACTTGCATATTCGCAGTGGATTACATGCAATAATTTAATAAATGAAACATTATAATTCAATTATAATCATAATCAACTTTCGTAGTTCAGATATATTCAGCCACATCAAAATTATTAGTCAACTATAGCTGACCGCCCACTCGGAAAATTCAAGAATATATATGTATACATTCAATTCAACGTAGCAAAGTGCGTCAAGGTAACAAAGTTTAAAAAACAAGCTAATGACTAGTTACTTTTCAATAGGTACAAAGTATGATTTAAAAGAAAATTTTTATATCCTAAAATGTTTAAAAATTCTAAAAAAATACTTACTAGAAGGACAAACAACGCTTCTCCTCTCCTCATGTGTAATGAATTGGCGAGTAAGTCGTTCTGTTCAAAATTATGTTTATCACTTATATATTGAAAAGATCCTATTTAAAGTCTGCCCATTCAGATGATAAGAGGACAGGTCTGTTTCCAATCAAAATACCAGATCTAGCTAATAACACAGCGGGATTACGCTATCTAAAATCTACCAAGTGTGTAAGAGAATTAATATTAGTTCCTTAAGCTAAAACGTGAAATAGGATTGTACAAAATATGCATACAAATTATTTGACTATTTTTAATGAGGTCATCAACAGGAACTTGGTCAGGACGATCGCGTTTCGACCGCTTAATCCTGGACGCTCAAACCCGACCAAGTGCGGTCCTGTACATTTAAGATGCACAGCCTCAAAAATTAAATTTATAATAGAGAAAATTTAGCATCTATCAAAAAAATAAAAATAGAGTCACTATTGACTGAAATGTACCTCAGGCATTTGAGTAAGACATAAATATAGATATATTGAGAAATAACTTGGAGAGGAAATAACATTCATCCGACTAAAAGATGCCGTGTGTGTTATTCACTTGGTAGGATTAAAAAAACTACCGTATTTTGTGATGCCTGTCCAGGAAAACCGGGACTTTGCATTAGTCCATGTTTTGGCAATTACCACTCCATATTGCATCCATCCATTAGCTTTCTTCGTTATTGCATGATCAATCTTGAAGATAGTAAAAGTCAAATATGTGGATTATATATTAAAATTATGTATTTAAAGAAGCTTTAAGTTGCACGAATATTCTCATTTGGGGATTGGAGGGTAGACCTTCAATGTTTGCTATTTAAAAAGAAAAACTCCGATTTTCTATAACTAAGCAGGAAAGGTGCTGAAATGCATCGTTCGATCTTAAAATATCGGAGTTATTCTATCTAAATGACAAACAGTGAACTAGCGGAGGCCTACACTCCAATGCCCTGAATAAAAATATTGCAATTACAATTTGAATTTATCAGCGGCGTAGGGTGCCGTTTTGAAAAAGGAATTCGAGGAAAATGTGAATATAGGGTGATCCACATACATTATTTCAATCTATTCATATGCAAACGCTTACATGCAAGACAAGTAATTACTACTGTACACGGACATATGCAAAACTTCGCCTTAAATCAAACTATGCTCCGCATACATTTTGCATTGATGCAGGGGTCTTCAAAAATTAATTGAACCTCAATTAATTGATGTCAATTAATTGATTGCGCTGAAATTCATTTATCAATTAATTTATTGTATTCAACTCAATATCAATTAATTGATTGTTTTCATTTCCTATTATCAATCAATTGATTGCTGCATGTCCCAATATCAATTGATTGATTGATTCAATATCAATTAATTGGTTCAATTATTTTATCAAGTTTCACTCCATTGTAATATATAGCATTACAATTCACCTAAGATTTTCGCTTCTTCCTGCGCATCCACTGTACAAAATTCATTCTGCTGACTCAATCTGACACCTCTCAACTCTCTGATCTACTGTATATTCTTCAATATGATTGCCCTTACTTGTCAAGCTTCGAAAGTCATTATCCATGGACAACTAGATAATATAGGGGGAGGGTCAAAGCTGAGAGCTCATGAAACGATGATAATTATTGAAATCTGAATCAATAAAATCAGTGAACATCAAAACTATGGGGATGCAAAATGATCATACAATATTAATACCGGCATTTTAACTGATTGAATCGAGTTCCAATATGAATACAATTATTCTAGGCTAACTCTATTTTATGAAATACAGGCCTACATGTTTTTCCATTGACTAATTAATAATTATCGATCAGTTAATTTATAAATTCTATTATCAATTAATTGATTGGGTACATTTCAATATCAATTAATTGATTGTCTGTAATTCCAATTACCAATTAATTGATTGCCAGGAGTCCAATGCCATTAATTGATTAGTCAAACTTTCAATTAAAATTAATTGATTGGTAAAAATATCAATTACAATTAATTGATTGGACTGAGCAATTTAATTGCAATCAATTTTTGATGACCCCTGCATTGATGTAGGCCCGCTATATGCATGCACAGTTGCACATATCAAAAACACTACACATCAACAAATTGAAAAAATTAAATGATAGCTTGCTTGTGAAGAATTCCAAAATTATAATCCAAACATTGAACACATACAAACGTAGATCACGACAACGCTTCTTTACTCTACAAAATTCATCAAAATCATAGGAATTTTGCTTTGATGAAAGTTCGAAAAACATATTTTTTCAATTACTTCCGAATAACATTTCATATCAATTTATTGTTTGTTTTCAAGTACTCCAAACGATCTGAGATTTCACACCAAAAGTTGTCTAAGTGTATCTGAATCAACTGAAAGTTGCCTTATTTCAACAACACCATTCAAATTCCTTGGTTGAACAGTGGATATGATAAAGCATCCTCAGCGGTTCTGCATTTGTCTCTGTATAACTGCGTATGATTCCATGATTACACGAATGATGGCAAAAACAGCTGCTTCCCAATTGCCCCGCATTCTCTATCCCGACAATCTTATTCAGTCCGCCAGGTTGAATAGTAGCCTTATGCTTGTAGCATTGAAGCTGATAGTATAAGTGTCGACACGGTGTCTTAATTAAGGAGTCTTGCGATAACGCACCTAATATAAGTGCTATTGTTGCTAAATCTTAGAGGAGACGTCCAAGAAACAAGAAGTGGAATCAAAATTAACGCTGATTGATATCGTTGCTTTTTACAATAGCTACTTTGGAATCAAACCGAATCACTAAGCCGTAAAACAGTTTGCTAATCATCATTAAAAATCGATGGAATCAATTCACAACTTAACACAGAAAATAAATAGATATTCAGGGAATGCTGTGAATACTATACCCGCCACGCCACTGGAATTTATTCTTATTATAAAAATGTCTATGCAATGTCTATGCCTCTTAGTGAACATTTTAATTTGAGCCTATACAGCCCTACGTATATTCTCACTTTACAGTATGGCGACTTTTTTTGAGCACTCTGTACATTTTATTTCTGTGCATATTGGTATAATATATTTTCGGGCATCCTCGCAGTTGACTTCTTCCTTGATTATATTTTAGAAGCGAAGGCGATAATGTTGTTGTCATCGACCACGTTTATCCTTCATTCATACATTCTAACGTTTTGATCACTCATTTGTTACTTTGATATTACAGTCGGCAAACATCAGAAAACAGGTAAATTCATCAGCGGGAACCTGGTGTACGAAGTGGCTTATCGGTGTCTCAGCCGCCGATCAGGCGATATGTGATTAGGACCGAAGGAGATAAGGAGATAAGAACGCCTCTGTCGTCAGCCCCTCAATACTGCCGCATAGGACAGAATTTTAAGAAATATCATCGCCGCAACACAGAGAAAGTTTTCGTGGCTCGCTCTGCGAGCCATGCCGCAGTGAAGGGGTTAATGATGGAAAATTTAATGACACAAATCTTTTGAATGATATGAAACAGGGGATTTTTTAACATTATAACCGGGGGGGGGCAGTTGCCCCTCCAGTGAGCGAATTTGCCCCTCCAGTTTTTACGATTTTTAGGCTCTTGGGGGCAACCCTTTTATTCTATCATTTTAAGTTTGTCTCTTTTATATTCCTGATTGAAAAAATAAGGTCTCATACTCACAATGATTCAAGAAAAGAATACTTAAGAAAAATAAAAAACATAACACACAACCAAGCAAGCTGTTCTGTCAACACGTCGCTCCGATCTGTGTAGCTGCCCCTGGTTATTTTTGATGATAGTTTGTGTTTCTGGCCGCCATTTTGAGAAAAATTTATATCAATCTGCTTCGCGTATCGTCATCTATAACATTCTACCATTGGATTTGTAGTGTCGTCAATAATCCGTCGATATTTCCCATTTTCTCACATATCGTGACAATTTAGTGGTGAGCTGTTGTCCACGACTTAAGTCTTCGGTTGGGCTGGTGCGAACTTCTGATCGGACGCACAAGGGACGGTTAATCGATATTCTTGTGAATTTCAGGAATATCGCCGTGAAACGATTTTGCTACTGGTGTTGTTTGCCTGGCCGTGTGGAAGTCGGCTTGGATTGGAGTGCTGAAGTTTGAGGGTTCAAATCTACGTTTTGCTCCGATTGAATTTCGATGACTAACACACCACCAATTACGAGAAGAAGACAAGGCTCACAAGCTGACTTAACCAATGAATGGAAGAGATTACTTGAGGAAGCCAAAAAAGAGATAAAAAAGGAAATTATAGCATCTTTTCGCGAGGAAATCGGAAAACTTGATAGGTCCTTGAATCTGTTGGCAAGTAGAGTGCAAGCTGTTGAAGACGGATTCACTAACGTCAAAGTCAGACATTCACAGAATTGATTCTGAAGTTCAGTTGATGAAGAAAAACCTATCCGAATCTCCATATCAAAAACAAGTGGCGGAAAATATCCTCCAGAGAAGTAAAAGAATTAGAGATAAGAAAGAAAAATGTCATAATTTCTGGTCTCCTTGAGAAAGAAGATGGGTCATTACAAGAAAGAATAGAACATGATGCAGAAAAGTGTGAAGAGTTATTTGACGTATTAAACATTGGTGACTATGAAATTAAAACTACTCGCCGTATTGGTAAGCTAAGACCTGATGGTAAACGTTTGTTGAAAGTGGAATTGGGAAAAACCACAACAAAGCAACAGATAGTGAAGGCTGCGAAATCATTAAGAAATTCTCGTTTAAGGGAATTTTCATAAACCCTGATTTAACACCACTGCAGCAATTGAAATTTAAAGAATTGCGAGATGAGCTGAAGAGGCGTCGAAACCTGGGAGAGGACGTTGTGATATACGAGAAAGTGTTGTTGCCAAATCTACTTTAAAAAATTTTCACTGAATGTTTTAAATGTTTATCCCAACAAAGACACTTGCAGAAACTTTATTTGCCCTGCGATCTTACTAACTAATGCTCGCTCTCTTTTCCACAAATTTGACGATTTGTGTGTTCATGTTGCTAAGTTGAGACCTAATATCATTGTTATCACTGAATCATGGCTATAAACTCAGATTATGATGATTTTCTGTTTAACATCCCTAACTACTCCATTATGCGAGATGATCGTCAAGACCGACGTGGTGGCGGAGTTATTATTTGGGTGAATGACATGTATGTCGTAAGATGTCTACAAAGTGAGGATCCAAAACCTACTCTGTTGAATAGCATACAAGTTTTTGTCAATAACAATCTTTTTCTTTGTGCGTGTTATGTTCCCCCAAGTTTGAATGTTGAGCAAACGCATAAAGTAATTGATTATTTGTCTGAGTCAATTGATCAAGCTAAATCCATCAATGCAAATTGTAATATCATACTTTGCGGTGATTACAACCGAATTAATTTGAATGAAATTGTAACATTTCATAGTCCTTTCTAATGTTGTGAACTCACCAACCAGACACGACAGTATTCTGGATTTAATTCTAGTTGATGAGACGTTATATGACAAATATTCTGAGTGTATCATTTTTCCACCGCTGTCAACATCCGACCACAATGTCATTTTTGTACCCGGCAACCAGTCACCTCATCATGTCATAAAGAATGTAACTCTTTTTGATTACAGAGAAGAAAATTTGATAACGTTTTGTAATCTGTTGAAATCTGTTAAATGGGAAGAATTGTATAATTCATGTGGATAATGTTGATGCAAAAATAATTTTTTCTATGAACATTTCAATGCTGCATTTGATGTTATTCCAAGAAAAATTATTCAATTGACGGAGAGAGATAAAGTGTGGATCACGCCCGTAATAAAAGATTTGATTCAAAAACGTTGGAATGCTTTTAGAGCCGCAATTTCGAATATACAATCACTTTAAACAAAAAGTTAAAATTGAAATTCAACGTGCCAAAACTTCATGGTGTGAGAGAATAAAGGACAAGCGTGAGAACATATGGACGGTTGTAAAGGAATTCCGAAGTGGACAAAAATCGATAAATCACATGAACATCGAGGCGGAAAAGTTAAATGAATATTTTACAAGTATATTTCAAAATGTTTCCCCCTTACCATCTGTAACCGCTATACCTAATCATGAACCATGGTGCAGTCTTTTTGATATAGATGAAGTTGAGAATGCCTTATTGAAACTTCGTTCGAAAAGTACCGGAAGTGACAATATTCCTGTTCGTCTTTTGAAAATTGCTGCTCCCATCATTAGCAGACCATTAACTCATATATTTAATTCGTCTATTCTGTGTGAGTCATTCCCACATGTTTGGAAAATTTCGAAAGTCATACCAATCCAGAAATGCAAGAATCCCAAAATCTCCGATTTTAGGCCCATTTCACTCTTGCCGATTGTGGCCAAGGTATTTGAGCGACTAATCTTCCGCAGAATTTCAAATATTCTTTTAGAAAACTACGGTCTTAACCAATTTGGCTTTCGAAGAACTAGTACCCCACATGCCTACACAATTTCCTTGTTGGACAACGTATTGGCAAAAATTGATTCTTACTGATACTCAGAGCGATTTCCTTGATCAGTTTAGATGCCACCAAGGCTTTTTTGAGAGTATTTCACATGAACTTCTGGTTGACAGTCTGAATTCTACGAATCTGCCCACAGGGATTCATTGGTTGGTACAGAGATTACTTGTATAACAAAGACAGCAATAAATGTATATTTCAATGATCAATCTAGCCTCAAAGAGCGAAAAGTTACGTCCGGGATACCTATATGGTGGCGTGTGGATCTACTTAGCAGTTGCAGGGACAAGTGGGGGGTGTAGGCAAATATTGGGTATGATACTTTGAGCCATTCGATCTGAAGTATCAGGTATATTAAGATGTGTGTGATTGAATAGGGTATGACTAGAGTATTTGTTGAGGAGGGGGGGGTTATTGCTAGGGGGCGTGGTTTGGGGTTTTTATGTTGATATGGGGTATATGAGTGGTGGGGGGTTGATAATTTGAAGGTATTATTAATTAGGATATTGTATTATGGAAGTAGGGGAGAATGGTGTGAGGGGGGATGTAAGGTGGTAAGGGGGGTTTTATAGGGTGTGGGAGGGGGAGATTTGTGTGAGGGATTGATTGGAAGAGGGGATATGATAATTAGGGTGGGGCGGTTGGACAGGGAGGAAGAGAGTTGCGTTGCGAGAGATTGAGATGAGCGGGAGCGGGGGGGAATGGGTAGGCGTATGTAGAATAAGATTATTAAGATTAGTAGGATTAAATGTATAAAGAGGATAATTATGTAGAAGTGGAAATTATTGGATGGTTAATAATTTGAATAAGATGTAAATGGTCAATGATACATAGAAAATTTGAAAAGAAGTTGCCACAAAATCATCTGCCACATAAGAAGCGCGATAGTAAAAGAGAAATGTAGGGTGTGGTGTAGAACCTGATTTTTTTCGACTCCCAAAATCCGACATGCTATGAAACTGTTTCAATCGGCCTTGAACACTGATCATATATTGCATTCAAATATTCCAAGACGTCTTCCAAGTGGTCGCCTATCACAGCCGTATTGCAAATCCGCTCGTCGTCAAAAATCGTTTGTGCCACATATGACAGCCTTGTACAATTCATTTTTCCGTTGACATTATTTTTTCGATCATGCTTTTGTGTATTTATGATTTCCATTCATTTGAAAATATACGCTTTTTTATTTTTTTTTTTATTTTATAAGTGATCTTATTCGACCGCATAAGAGTGCGAAGTAAGGGAGATGGGAGGGATTCGTCCCTGGCAGTGATGTCTGAGATCCCTACCAGTGATTGATGTGTATCCGAGCCGGGGGGATCCAAAGTTGTGCCTCTCAGTGAAACATTTTATGCATTTTGACATCAACTATCAAAATGTGTGTGTACCGCATATACTTTTATATACTTAAATTAAATTAAATTTCGTTCAGTAATCTGCACAATCTGCGAGATTGGCATGCTTTGGATCCGCGGTGTGTTGTAGCTAACTTCCTGAAAAGCCGAGCGCGGAGATGCTCTCAGCCAAATTTTGAAATTTACAAAGAGAGAAAGTTTGTAAAAAAAATTCTTTAGAAAATAGAAGTGATAGTTTTCTGATTCCCTTACAGCCCTCGCAGGCTTGCACAGCTAACCGGCTGAAATTGAAAATGATAGTAGAAGTGGTAACAACTGCAAATGTAGCACATACATGTACGTGGTGTGATCCAAAATGTCCCGGACTAACCTACTTGCAGATAACCTGTGATAACGAATACTACTTCAGATGTAAATTTAGGTCTTTAAGGCATGAGAAATATGGTCGCCGAACTTTTTCCGGTCAGTTTTCTATTTTTAAAAAATATTTTTACATTTTAACATGAATTTCTGTATTTTCTGAATTGATCGAGATCCGATTTGTCTTATTGTTATAGTTAGATTGATTTTGATTTGTACCTTATTTGACGGATATCTTTGCCATGAATATTGCACGTCTTTTGTTAATTGCTTCATGTGTTACGATATCAATCAGTGAAGTTCATTCAGCACGCATTCATTAAGAAATCCGTGTCAACGATGGTTCTTTGTTCTATCAGTTTTCATGATGGATGTCGAATGGATCAGTCGAATATCGCAGTGTGATACGATACCTCCTGATCCGCGGCTTCGCTAATGGTGACATTCAAAAGGAATTAAGCCTGGCATATGGAAGCAAAGCTCCATCGAGAACTACTGCTTATTTCTGGATAAGCGAATTTAAACGCGGAAGACAATCTGTGGAGCAAGATTTTTCAACTGTTGGTCGGCCGCAGGAGATTCCGGAAGAGAAATCGAGTCAGTGCGATGAAGTGATTACAGCACACAGAAGGATAACCATCCGTGAGTTGTCAAGAGAGTTGCGAATCAGTTATCACTCCTGTCATGACATCATCGAAAGACTTGGACATCGCAAACTGGCATCACGTTTCGTACCGAAGTTTGTCACCTGAAATGAAGGAGAACAGACTTCTGGCGGCACAGTCAAATTTGGATCTCCTCGAAATGCACGGAGATCAGTTTCTGAACTGCATCCTTACAGAGATGAAACACCTTTAAGTTTGTATCTGCCTCAAAGTAAGCGAGAATCTGCAGAGTGGCGAAAATCAGGCGAGTCTGCCCCTTTGAAAATGCGATCCGGAACATCACATCGCCGGTCGTTGATGCTGACGGTCTTTTGGAACGCTTCGGGAATCCAACTGGTTGACTTTGCGGATAAAGGAGTAAGAATCAATAGCGGATATTATTCCAATCTGTTATCTGAAGCGAGGAAGAAAATAAGAAAGCCACGAAACATTCCCCTCTACTTGCTTCATGACAATGCTCCGATTCACACCTCGCAGGAGACAACCAATGCCTTAACGAGAAACGGATTTCAACTATTGAGCCATCCTCCTTATTCACCTGACTTGGCCCCAAGTGACTTCTATCTGTTTAGATTCCTCAAAAAGCATCTTCGTGGACACCATTTTGAATCGCCAGTTGAACTGCGGGATGCAGTTACTGAGTTTTTTGATTCTTTGACACCGGAATTTTTTCATAAAGCTTTTTGTGAATTGAGACTTCGTTGGCAAAAAGTGACGAATGCTAACGGCTCATACATTGAAAAGTAAACTGTTTTCTGGAACAAAACGTTTGTTTTTCCGTTAATTATTAGTCAGGTTATTAGTGATAGCTTAACTGTCAAGTTAATCTAAATATATTAATTCTAAATCGCTAGAATTTATAGGAAAATCTTGAAATTCAGACAAAAATGTTTGAAAATTTTGAAAAAATAGAAAACTGACCGGAAAAATTTCGGCAACCATATTTCTCATGCCTTAAAGACCTAAATTTACATCTGAAGTAGTATTCGTTATCACAGGTTATCTGCAAGTAGGTTAGTCCGGGACATTTTGGATCACACCACGTAGTTGTAGGACTTACATGTATGTAGGCCTATGTATATGCACATACTGTAGGCTATAGATGTATAGGCCTATATCTTCTATGTCAGTTTATTTGCAAAATCGGCATAAAAATGTTTTTCTGAAGAATACCCCCCCCCCAGTGGGTTTAGCTTAAAAAACCCTCTGATATGAAAGAGGCAAATTATATATGCTTTACTGAAACACACTTAAAAAGCAACGTAGATCTACCTGCCATACCTAATTATAATGCCTTTCACGAGAACAAGAGGAAAGGTAGAAATATAAATGGAGTATCTATTTATGAAAATCTATTTAATGATAATCGAACTGAATACATAGATAGTGAGGAAGGAATCGTGCTGATACTCAAATTGGTAAATAGTAAATGGACAGATTTAAATGAGATACTCCTCATGATATCATACAGAGAAAACAGAGAATCTAATTATAAAGATAACGAATATTTTGAGAAAATCAAGCGATATATAATAAAGCATAATATGCAGCATATAATAATGATTGGTGACCTAAATGGAAGAATCTTTAATGAAAGTGACAATAAAAACAGTGACCTGCCGCATAGAATGTCTGAAGATAAAACTATAAACACTAATGGTCGTGAAATAATTTCATTTTGTAATGAAACATCTTTGATAATTGCAAATGGAAGATTTGAGACTTCAGACATTATCGGAAAATGTACTTTTAATAGAATGCAACATAATGAAATTCGAAAATCTGTAGTCGATTATCTTATCCTATCTAAATCATTAGTGAATAAACTAAAACATTTTGAAGTCCATGAGCCTGTATTATACACTGATCATTCGCCGTTAACATTTGAGATTGAAATGAATACGAAAACTCCAATTAGGCTAAATACGAAATGCCATCAGGCATTGAAGATAAAAGCAATAAGACCATTCAAATGGACTGATACAAATAAAAGCAATTTCAACTCGTGTAAATTTGTTGAAGATTGTGCAATTCTCAGGAATAGTATTCAATCAACACTAATGTCAGCAACGAATATTTATGATGAACTAAACAAAATAAAACAAAATAAATGCGCATGTGATAATAAGCGCATCTACACGGATGAATTAAGAAAACTACGAAGAAATTATAGAAGAATAGTAGCGGAATATAAAACTGATCAATCAAATGAAAATCTGATGAATTTAATGACACAAAGGAAAATTTTAAATAAAAAAATTAGAAAAGAAAAACGGTACCTAAGAAAGATCAAATATAATGAAGTTCAAACCGCAAAGCAAAATAGTGATCACAAACTATATTGGAAAATACTCAACCCAAAGCAAACTAAGACTCACATAGAAAATAACCTAACTGCAGAACATTTCAAGACTGTTATGATAGAAAATGATGCTACGAACAGCAACATCCATCCTACCAGGATTTTGACTCTGCGAACAAATTCACCAACAGAGCTATTAGATACTAAATTCACATATAACGAAATTGAAACAAATATAAAAAACTCAAAAAATTTTAAATCAAGTGGACCAGATGGCTTTGTATATGAAATGTTAAAAGAAAATGCAACAGAAACCGTAGACATCCTTCAAGAAATGTTTGATAAAATTTTAACTTATAATGAAATACCATGGAATCGAAACTGGATTATTCCTATATATAAGAAAGGAGAAAAGGCAAACACAACCTCGTATCGCTGCATCACCTTCTCCTCATGTTTAGAAAAAATTTAAAAAGAAAGATTAAGAATATTTTAGAATTTTAAGAATAATTAAATATTTAGAAAGATTTTAAATGAAAGACCGAATACATGGTTGGATAATAATCAAATTATTCACCCATGTCAAACGGGATTTAGAAAAGGTAATTCAACATTAGATACTGAAAGAATCGATTCAAATATATAAGAACAAAAAGATGCCGCTATATATATGCTTTGTAGATTTGTCCAAGGCATTCAATTCAATACCGAAGATATTGCTGATCAACAAACTGAATTATGTTTTACCTGACAGCAAAATTTTAACCACGATAACTAATTTACTGACAGTGAAACAATTTCAAGTATTATATAAAGGAAAAGAGATAAATCCATTTCAATTACAAAATGGTATACCTCAAGGAGATAGTATCTCTCCAACTCTTTTTTGCATATATATGAATGACCTACTCATCAAAATAAATGTTGATAGTAATTTCACACGACCCATAATAGGTAATATTCAAATCGCATGTCTTACGTACGCAGACGATATTCTCCTGTTGAGTGAAAGTGAGACAGGGTTGATGTATCAACTGAAATTAGTTGGAAACTTTTGTACAGAAAATGGATTAACAATTAATTTCGATAAAACAAAAGCAATGATATTTAACAAGTTTCATAGCAATGATAGCATCGAAATAAAAATTGATAATATGAAATACGATGTAAATATAATTGATGAATTTAAATATCTTGGAATGTGGATATCTAAAAACTATCAAAAACATATTGAATACTTGGTAAAAAAGGGTAAACGTGCTTCATATGTGACTGAAAAGAAGTTAAGAGAATTCGGCCATGTAAATGGAAGTATAGTGAAGAACACTTTTGAGATGTTAACATTGTCTAAAGTGAAATACTGTGCTGAATTTTGTTCTCACAACAATCTAAATTGTATGAATAAGATTCAGTACCAATTTTATAAGAATCACTATCATTTGGCAAAATCAACCCCAAACTATTGTTTGATCGGAGAATTCGGACTTTTTCCAATAGAATTCTATTTCTATAAGGCGGCGATCACTTTCTGGATAAAATTAATAAATAGTAAAGACAATAATTTGGCTAGAAAAATATATACTGACATTTATAACCATATGAATGACTCTCAATATTCCTACACATGGACAGCCAAAATGAAGATGTTACTGAAAGAAGTCAACCTATTACACTTATGGCAAAATCAAAATGCTGTAGATAAAAAAATGATGGAGAAATGTACACGTAGTACTCTGTTTGAATACTTTCGCACTCAATGGATCGATAGTGCCAAAGAGAGTAATACTGGCAGAAATTATTTGGAATTAGCAAAATTCGAAATGAATTTGAATTGAAGCCTTATCTAGATTTAGACGTACCAATGGAAATAAATACGTTGATAAAATATAGAGCTAATAACCATGACCTTATGGTAAGGACTGGTATATACAAAGGTAAGAAATTATATGATGAACGTTTATGCGAAACCTGCAACAATCAAAAAGTTGAAACAATATATCATTTCTTTGTTGAATGTCCTGCGTATGACCAAATTAGAAAGAAATTTGCACCATTCTTGAGAAGCATAAGTTGTAAAGAAGAATTCTACTATAAAATAACTGCTCCAAGTATCGCCGAAATTAAGGGTATCTACAAATATCAAAATAATCCAAATGAAGTTAGGAAGAAAGACAAATCATAATAAATTGTCAAGTGCATGCAGCTTTAGATAAATCAGGTCACCAATCTCATTTAAATTAATAGCTTGATTCCATACCAAAACAGTCGCATAGATTTCTATGAAAAATCAAGGTCTGCCTTGATATTTCATGCTCTTTATTGTTTGATTTCTATGCTGAACCGTATTGAATAATACTGAGAATATCTACGAAACTTCTGACCCTGCCCCTATCTTCTAACAATGGAAGTACCAACAAAAGCAAGCAAAATCGATTCGATGTTAAGAGTATTCATGCCGATTGATAAAATAGATTGAAAACCAAATCTCTACCCAGTCAATGCATAACTAACGGACGAAGTACACGGAGAGCCGGTCATTGCTACGGAATATTAAAAATCTCTCTCTATCATTGTCAATTTGATTACAGGTGAGTTGCTTGATAACTTCATTTTTTATCTGATTAAATGCTTGCTACTGTATATCTGTCCTTGCATTATATATTGACCGGCTCTCCAAAACTTATTAATAAAACTTATAATCAAATTGTGGTTATTATATAAAACAAGAAATTAATCCAGAAAAGATACAAAATCACAGCTAAGATTTATTAATTCATAAGAATACTAAGACGTGAGATAATGTTAATATTATTGAACATGCATGTTTTTCAATATACAGATAATTCATGATTAATTTTGACATTTGAGTTGTAATGCATGTAATGATTTACGCATGGCCTTTTCTTCCGATCCGTATCATTTCACTTACTTGTACATCTCATCCGCCATCCATCATACATTGTATATGGACATTTTTATCATTTCATGACTCATCACATCAATGTTATGTATATTTGTTCTACGTTTTCCAAGTTGGAAATAAACGTTTTGACTTTTGACTTTTGTAACTGAGTTCGATGTCAGATTTTCTGCCCAATTTTACATGGTGATATTAATTCCATCAAAAAGTCCAACTATATTTCACTCGACAAGTTTGTAGACGTAAAATTTCTTGTGTAAACTATGATCATCGCTTGAAATTATGTCTTCATTCTCTTTGTGAAAGACGGAAGATGTTGGATGAACATCTTCGGAGTAATGTTGAGTTCAATGTGCATGTCCGTTCTACTATTTAGAGTGTGGGACTTCCATGGACAGAACTATCCGAAACATTTCACGTCACTTGCTTTCTTGAGAAACACAGTTTGTGTAGGTTTCGGTTCTGCATTAACTTAAATCCATGCATCACCCGCAATTTAGGCATGCAAAGGTCATAGGCTTAGCTTAGTAATTATTATGATTGTATCTTGATGTAAATTGCATGCATTCAATAAAACGAGTCATAAGTAAGAAGTTCTAGATTGAAAATAGACTGACATAAACTTCACCGTCGCTTTGACTTTGTGGTAGACTGTTCGTTTTTCGTCCAGAAGACTTGGGTTCAAACTTTAGACAGGTCAAATGACTTCTGGATATGTGTACTCTGCAATTCTGCTAGACATTCACCAGATTGACGACGTAAAATTTAGCAAGTAATTCTTTAATACAAACATTGATGAATGTCACTAGCAGCAAATGTGTTGGATGCTGCTTACTTCATTCAAAATGCAAGTCATGAAATAAACACCCATGAACAATGAGTAATTTTCTAGAGAGTATTACGAATGCTTCATCAATTTTGTTTGGTGTCTCTTGAAACGACAATTTTTCATAAGCGCCCATGGTGTAGGTGTGGCATGTAAACTTCCAGGGTTGCGATCGCTGCTCGAATCCTGGCCTGTGCCAGAACTTATTTTTAATGGGATGCAGGAGCATAAGGATTTTGATATGTAAATACTACTCGCAAATCTGTGCTGAGATAATTCGTCTTCGTTGTATCTTTTGTTGGTTTAATCTAGGACCAAAAGGTATCTCGTAACACCAGCTTCAAATTGACATCTGAATCAGGAAATCTCCTTCCTTGTTTTTGAATCAGAGATGTCTGATGAGTGTCATGTAAATGTCGTCAATGTTGATTTTGTTTGTTACCTATGATATGCTTTGTTGACAGCGTGGATCAAGGTTGGTTCTTGGGTTCACTCTTGGGGGTACCCAAGAATCTTGGGTACCCCCCCCCAAGAGTGAGAACCCAAGAGTAAGAAAATTAGCCATGATTGATCATTTGCGGTTTTCTTGAAAAAATTCTGCCTAAGTATATGACCACATCATGTCATGGCAAGTCATCTACATATAAGCTTACATGGATGTACATGTAAATATGTAACCTATTTCAACCGCACGATTGGTCTTTCTATCTGTGCTATCATCAACTTTGATATAGGCCTACCGTAAATGTATATCTGATAGTTTGCTTAATTAGCTTTTTAAACTATGCTTTGATTACCTATGGCTTCCTTGTGACGTTTAATCCATTAAGCTAGATGTAATGCACATTGTGTTAGACAGAATTTTGTATACATCATTTTTGCGTGAAATGAAACAAATAATTCATGAAAAAATGCAATGCTAAATTAAACCAATAACTGCATAACGCTTATGCTGTTGAATTGGTAACCTACAAAAATTCGTAGATAACTTGCTTCATATATCCTTTGGTCTTGAAAGTTGAAAACTTCGGCTTATATTGTTTATTCTACTGTACTATTAGGCTACATGTACTAGAAACAGAAAGATATCGGTATTATTTAATGCAGTGACATTCTTTGATGAATGCATCTTACGATTAGTAAATATATCGTTATATCTACATTTGTGCTATTTTCATCCTATACGAGGCCTATGTTATGTGTGTTTCGTTTCTCGATCAGACATGTTGTAAGGAATGTAGCTTAGTCATGCATGTTGTTCTAATTAGGAAATTATTAGGCTATATACGTAAACAGGGTTGATGATATTATACCCAGAGATAACCTATGCCGATAACCAAAACTTTTAGCTGAATATTAATATGGCCTCAATTCCGCAAGAACAAATTCATGTAATAAATGGTAATTAATATGAACATTATAAATACATATTAATTGGATAGAAATATGTACAATATGGTATGATTCAAAATATCGTCATGCAATTTTAAATCTCAATCAAAATTCCAAACTTGTTCTGGAAATTGTTGTTCCACTTCATTCGGGAAATAGCTACTTTTGGGTCCAATCTTGGGGGCCCCAAGATAATTCTTGGTTTTGGGGGTATCCTAAGATTTAATCTTGGGCATGGGTATACCCAAGCCCAAGTTTGGACACAACCTTGCGTGGATAGAGTCATCGATTAGATAACCATAATTCCGGCATTTTAGATTTCAGCAAACGCTTGAAAACAGTATTAAGGAAGCAACTTTTCTTACGTCTCTTTCGGGTCCTGAGAATGCGTATAAACATGTTCCATTCACTTTGGCCACTGCATCAGTTGTAAATGATTTCTTGGTATTCATAGCTTTGAAGATAGTGGCAATTTTCTGAAATGGCTGTCTGCAATCTGAAAAAAACAAAATCTGAAGGGATGGATTAAAGCTTTGATAACACATGACGACGCAATGCGTTAAATTTGGAAAAAATCAATAAGTCATAAAAAGAGCAAGAAAAAATCTCAGGTTTTGTTCATCTATGAAATTAAAGCACGAGTTAGTCAAGTTATGAATGGGGAACTGAAAACCACAAAGCTTGCAAAAAGTGCAAGATACGAAACATTCCAAGAAAGTGCTTTTGAAAAGAGGTCTTGATCTTCCTTGAACGTGGCCATGTTTGGTGGAAACTTCGTGAAGGCTAAAACTGAAAGTCACAGAAGCATAGTTCGGTCGGTTTAGTTTTGAAAGAGCCACATCAAAACTTCTCTTCTTAAATACCATGCTAGCTCCGTGCTATTCAATGGAAACCCGTCCAAACCTAAAACTTATGCTGCAGCTCGGGTTTTCTTTAAAGATAGCAGTAGAATCTACTTTACATCATCAAGCACATATATTAAGTTCTCCGACGCAGAAGTAAACGGGTCACGGAATTAGATTGTTTAAGCGTGTCACTTTGCTAGAAGTGCAGATTGATTTAAAACAATGCCACATGCAGGAACTTACTAAGTGGGTGAAAGTAATTTTTAATATTCTAGAGATAGGGAAAAAAGTTGTGCGTCGATTGCGGATTGCTGTGAATTTCTTCAAAATGTTCCGATCGCCACGATTTCTTCTGATTCGAAATATTCAGATAATTGTGCAAGTTTTCTCGATAATGTCAGTCCCTCCGATCACATTCAAAAAAGTCATCAGGCGCACGAAAAAACGCTCACTTCTGTGTCGAACTCGACATCGTCTGTGTTTGAGATTTAAGCGGATGCAAAAGTCACGTAGTCCACGAGATATCTGTATTGGTGTCTTCTTGTTGATCGGAAAACAAGACCTTTTATTTGAATGAACAAACATCAAGGCACTGCGTAATCATTCAATGCGATTGTACATAGCAATAGAAACCTTATAATGACAGTCTAGAGACAATGATCGGCGTCACATGTACATGTATTGACAAAGGGCAGTCACCAAATGAGAACAACAACAGTCAACATCAAACAGTCTCCGTCTCTTCGCTGTGTGATCCGGTTGATAACAGTCACTGAAACTTCGCACAATTTGACGTGTGTTATATGTTCCAATGCGTCCTTTCTAGTCAAACAGAAGATGAGACGACCAGTCGAATTCTGTGGAACGGGTGTCCGCTCCTGCTGTTCTGTTCGCTGCATTGGTTCATTGTCTGATTTTGGTGCTTTTTGGTGTCCGATTTTTGTAATTTATGGTTCCTCTGAATCACCGTGACTTGGTCCTAGCTGTCGTGGGTTTGTGTCTCTCGCCAATTTTGAAATTGAGAGATTTTCTGGTATTCGGTGCTTGTTTATGGTCGTTGCATTGTTCAATGGGTTGCCTTCATTGTGTCAATTATCGTTGCTTATATTAGCACATTGTCTTTCGGTATTCGTTCTATCACAGTGTCCGTCTTTCTTCGTTTAGGTATTCGCACATTCCATCATTGTGTCCATTCCAATCGATCTTATCCAGAACGACTGTCGGAGTATTGTATGCACTAGTATTGTCAGTCGTGAATCAGCTGTTCATTGTCGGTCTACTGTACCCACAGAGATGGATTTATTTGCGTATGGGTTAGTCCAGGGCGGACATAATCTTATCTCAGACTTTGAATACGATGGCAGCCAGCGATAGAGCCAGAGACATAGATATTCGTCTCTCTTTGACTTGCATGATTGGCCAAGCGTGCTAAAAAACCAAAACTTAATTTAAACTAAATTTAAACCCTTTTGCAGATCGAATTTGAAGATATTCTCGCAGTTGTTGCCTGCTGTTATCTGTTCATGCAGTTGCATGTAAGCATGTGCAGTACTAACGACATCGTTCGTTGAATCGAAGAAAATGCCGGCTGCGTTGAACAAGTGACTGCTGCTTTTCCTGTGCATGGCAACATTGAGACAAAATGCAAGGAGGTGGTCGATTCGTCCTAATTTCAAATTAAGGAGGAAATATGGTGAAAAGCGTTTATTGAACAGGACTAATTTTGCTTTAAGCCCAGATCTTATTAGCACAATGCAACAAGCCGAAATGAATTTTTGGCTTTGTTCCCTACTTCATAATCTGGAGATATTGTGCATGTGCTCGCACAAGTGTCAATAAGATGGTTCTAACTATCATGCTTCCATACAGACCGTTTCATAAATAATTGCACAGAAAAGTTAACCTATTTTCAAATGTAATTTTCGTGTTGAAGCCATGGTTTAATTTCAATAAACGATATGCCATGCGATATGAAACCTGATGTTCCAAAGATTATTTTGGCATACATTTTACTTTCTTAAGTGGTCAGTTGTGGTCAGTAGGCCTTCCGAAAGAAAATTAAGTGTTTTCTTTGATGTAGGATCTCTATCTGAAGACGACAGAATGTTTTAGTAAAAATTGACAGATAGCATGAGCTATCAGTCAGATTCATCATAACGTAACGATTTTAAGATTCGTTGAATGTACAAAAAGATGCAGTTCTAATAAGTTTTGCCAAAAAATCTGACATAAATTTTTCCTTGTTGAACATGCTCTTTTTCAGTAGACTTCATGCCAGTACTTTGATTTGGCAGACCGATTAGATTGCGTCTGGTCAGTCGTGGTCAGGAGACTTAAAGGTATGAATCTTTAGTCAATTCATTTATCGATCCCTGCAGACGAAATTGCGCAATACCGAAAATCAAGATTATCACCATTGAATCAGACTCGTGTTAAGCTTTCAGAAGTAGTATAGGGTATGACATCCGGCGCTTTCCTTCGCTCGCACCGGATGCCACACCTTCCGAGATTTCAAAAATTTACGTAGTCTATAAATTTCAAAAATGCATGTAGTGCCAAATTTTCGAAAAATTCAAAATTTCGAAAAAATCAATATTTCAAAAAATTTACGTAGTCTGAAAATTTCACGTAGTCGAAAATTTATGCAGTCCAAAAATTTAGGTAGTCTCAAAATTTCGAAAAATTCAAAATTTCGAAATTTTGAAAATTTACGTAGTCTAAGAATTTCACGTAGTTGAAAATTTACGTAGTCCAAAAAATTATGTAGTCTTTTCACATAGTCTAAAAATATCAGAAAATTGTATTCAAAATATTTATTAAACAATGGAAACCTCAGAAATGGAAGAAACCTCAAAAATGGAAGAAAGTTAGAGAATATATCCTTCGTTAATAAATGAACGTAGTTCTACTTTAATGGACGTCGAAAAGATGAAAATCGAAAAGATGAACATTGAAAAATATAAAGATAGAGTACGTTATATGAAAGATAAGGAATCTCAATTATTATTAAGATTAGAACATTATGATAAATTAAGAAAAAGATGGACTAAAGTTAAGAATGTAACACAAGGTATTGGAATATTTTTAACAGTAAGTTTAGGTGCTTTAATAATATTCATTTCTTCTGGCGCTCTTGCAATTCCTGTTATTGCTACTGCTTTAACAGGTACGGGTGTTTTACAACTAAGCTTGTTACAATGTTAGATAAATCTTTAATAACTAAGAAACGAAAATCATTAAAAACTAAACATTTACATATTAAAGAAGTTTATGACAAATTACATTACTACTTTCAAAGAATATGTGATGATAATGTTATTACGTTAGATGAGATTCAAAAATTTGATCAAATAGCTAATGAAGTAAATCAAATATCATTTCAATTACAGTCAGAAAAACTTGATGACAAGAATAAACAGGATGGAAAAACTTCTATTGAGGAAACTGATAAAGTCTTTTTAGAAGAACTAAAAACTTTAAGCGAAACTTTCAGGTTCTTTTTAAGCGAACACATTTAGGTTCTTTTATTCTTTCTCACTCTAGAAGAATCATGAATAACTTTATTTTGGAAATTAATGGTTTCAACGAAAAATACATTCATTATACAGATTCAGTAACAGCTGACACGCCTGTAATATTCAGAAAGAATAATTCACTATTTATTTCTAGAATGGATAGTATTGTAAACAACTATGAAATTAATCCGTTTGAAATTAATGGTGATATGAAAGAAATTTCATTAGTTGATAATTTAGAAATTTATACTCATAATGGATGGATAAGTAAAGTAAAAAAGTTATTAGACATTTTACCAATAAAAGTATTTATCGAATAAGAACAAAAATGGTAATAGTAGATGTTACTGAAGATCATTCATTGTTAGATGAAACAGGTAATGAAATAAAGCAAAAAGAATTAAATATAGGAGCAAATTTACTACATAATAAATTATTTTTACACGACAATACAATCATATTCGAACAAATTTTAAATGATATTTATGTTAATGATCCACCTAATTTAATATGTAAGCGAGCATTTATAGAAGAGTTCTTTTTAGGAGATGGTTCTGCTGGAATCTATAATTATGAATCAGGAGTCAGATATTGTTGTACTTTAAATAACCAAGACCTTAACCTCTTAATTAAATTGAAAACATATATTAATGAAGTTTATAACAATGATTGTAAAATATATGATATAATGAGATCATCTAGTGTATACAAACTTAATTTTCAAAATCCAAAACAATATGCTATATACTTTAGTGAAAATTATTATAATCAGTTTAAAGAAAAACGTGTTCCTTATTATATTCTAAATGCTGAATATAATATTAGATATTGGTTCTTTGTTGGATTTTATGCAGCAGATGGGGAAAAGAAATATTTTATTACAAGTAAATATGCAAAATTTATTCGTTTTACACGGAAAAATAAAGAGACCTTTAGTGGTAAAATAATATTACCAAAAATGTTACCACTGTAAGATATTTAGATAATAAACCACAATTAAATGCACCATCTTCCGTTTCAATATCATAAACATATTGTGTATTATTATTTAAATATCTTACAGTGGTGACACTTTTGGTAATATTATTTTTAACTTGATACTCATTAAAGCACAATGATTTATCTTGTCTTTCGTCTACTACTAAATTAATACCTAGAGATGATGCCAAATTGTATGAAATCCACTAAAGGTTTTTTTATTTTTCTGTGTAAAACGAATAAATTTTGCATATTTACTTGTAATGAAATATTTCTTTTCCCCATCTGCTGCATAAAATCCAACAAAGAACCAATATCTAATATTATATTCAGCATTTAGAATATAATAAGGAACACGTTTTTCTTTAAACTGATTATAATAATTTTCACTAAAGTATATAGCATATTGTTTTGGATTTTGAAAATTAAGTTTGTATACACTAGATGATCTCATTGTATCATATATTTTACAATCATTGTTATAAACTTCATTAATATATGTTTTCAATTTAATTAAGAGGTTAAGGTCTTGGTTATTTAAAGTACAACAATATCTGACTCCTGATTCATAATTATAGATTCCAGCAGAACCATCTCCTAAAAAGAACTCTTCTATAAATGCTCGCTTACATATTACATTAGGTGGATCATTAACATAAATGATCCTTTAAAATTTGTTCGAATATGATTGTATTGTCGTGTAAAAATAATTTATTATGTAGTAAATTTGCTCCTATATTTAATTCTTTTTGCTTTATTTCATTACCTGTTTCATCTAACAATGAATGATCTTCAGTAACATCTACTATTACCATTTTTGTTCTTATTCGATAAATACTTTTATTGGTAAAATGTCTAATAACTTTTTTACTTTACTTATCCATCCATTATGAGTATAAATTTCTAAATTATTAACTAATGAAATTTCTTTCATATCACCATTAATTTCAAACGGATTAATTTCATAGTTGTTTACAATACTATCTATTCTAGAAATAAATAGTGAATTATTCTTTCTGAATATTACAGGCGTGTCAGCTGTTACTGAATCTGTATAATGAATGTATTTTTCGTTGAAACCATTAATTTCCAAAATAAAGTTATTCATGATTCTTCTAGAGTGAGAAAGAATAAAAGAACCTAAATGTGATGGCATGAATGACGTCTTCCTATCTTTTACAATTTTAGCTTTAAGAAATTCATCATCTTCCATTTCTACTTTCGCTAAATATTGTTCATCATTTAATTTTTTACAATCTTTTAATTCTTGTGTAAAATTTTTTTTCAGTGTACTTTCATTCCATAAATGATATTTAGTAGTTTTATCTTTTTGTATAGTTTTGCCATATAGCAAATTCATCAATAATTCAATTAACTCATCGCTTACAATGTTTCCTTCGGTTTTATATTTTTCCTCAAATTTAAATGTTTTTCAATATATTTTCGAAATGGTGAAACTTGATAATTTTTTTCATAAATTATACCATCATTAATATGTAAGATTTTTCCACCACATCTAACAATTTCGTGTATGTCTGCAGAAGTTAATACATCATAACATATACCATTTCTAAACCTGATTACTTTTACATGTGAATTATTATTTCGATTTTTAACTTTATCTTTTATGAGAACTGGTTGAAAAAAACATATCATTCGGATATTGGAACACAACTGTAAATATTCCAGTTTTAGGTCTAAATGTTTGAGTATTAAATTTATATATTATTTTTTGTTCTTCTTCATGACGAAATTTTCTAGCTTATTCAGCTTTAGGGTATTCTGAATTTTCATCATACATAGCTGATGGATGTAAAGATGTTGCATCAAAAGCCATTAGAAATTCATTTTTTTGTTCAAGTAGTTGATTTGAAAGTTTTTTTACAAATTTCAGTTTTATCTCCTAAATGTCGATACTGTTTCATTAAATCTATTAAATTACTGTTTTAATATTGGTAACAAGATGTTACAAAATGGAGATATGTATTTTCTTATATTTGCTGAAACTCTTCCACCTTTAACAGATTTTCTAATATAATTTCTAGCCCATAAATCTGTATGAGAATGAATATTTATATTGTCATTTTGTACGCTTTTCATCCAACCGTTAAATGTTAAAGCGGAGGATGTTAAATTAGTAGTTATATCTTCACCAACTAAATCTCGCATAACATTATTATATTTGTAGATACAAAAAGCTAAAGAAAGAATATCGTTAACTAAATATGGTCTCCATTCATTTTCTTTTTCTTCATAATTTTCATGTGTTATGTCTCCAATTTCATAATTTAATTTACACACATTGGTAGGAATTTTAAAATTCTCACACCATTTATAAAAACTTGTTTTTACATGTTTATAACTACATTTCATTATAACAGTTTGAAGTGCTAATTTACCTGGAGGTGAATTTTTTTCATATTGTTTTTAAATCTAAAAGATTTTTGAATATATCTACTAATTCTCATACGATGATGAAAATCATCCCAGTAGCCATTTATAATAGAATATAATGCTTACTAATTTAAATTATTAGTTAAAGTAGTCCTAATGAGGACTGATGGCGTTCTCCAATCCGCAAGTGTACAAAGGCAATGCTACTGTAACCATTGGATTAATCAGTTCTTAAAAGAAATCAATGTAGCTTTCTCGTGGCAACGAATTAAAATTGATCAGCTTTGGCCCAATATCTGGTAAAAATGGAAATCTTAAGACTTGTAATACTACTCATTCTTGCTGTTAATATACTAATACCATACATTCCAAACACTGCCGTATACACGTTCAAAACAGACGTCTACTATACTGTACCGACTACAGATGCTGATAGTGGAAATAGAATAAGACAATGGTCACCATAGGTGAAGGAAATTAAAAATGGATATTATAAAACAACAGGAAACCGATGAATAAAAATTGGAAAAGTGGAGGTAAAATATGGAAATACAACGATGCTACTACTCCGATTACAAGTGAATTATATCTGACACTACACAAAGTGGATAATGGTAAGAGTGGATAAGTGGAAAGTGGATAATGTAGGTAAACAATAGAACTACAATGACACTCTACTACATCGAAAGCAATGAAATTATAAACACTATACCTAAGACTACACATGGAAAATACTATTTTTTCACTTGAATTTGTTATCGCCAGTTTCTTCATCCGTGTATAGTACTTCATGTAATTCCAAATTTCTTCATTTGAATTACAATACATCGACCACTACTTCAGCTACCGATTAAGGGATATAAAACATAATATTGCAGTCCGTCAGTCATCAGCAGGTACTCGTCTAGTTGTGTTTCGACCCCTAACCTGAACACTCAAACCCAGACGAGCGGGGTCCACACATAGTGGCTGACAAAATACTGAATAGGTAATGATATGTCTTGAAAGATATGTCACAAAGATAAATCAGACATCATTCAATTGTTGCGTTTCCCACATGTAAACTGATCCTGTCATTAAATTCATCCCATCAATAAATACAGTATGCTTTTTGCGATCCGCACATGTAAACAAATCCTGTACATCGATCTTTGCCTTTTCGATTCTCACAAGTAAACAGATCCTTGTTCATCCTCGAATCCCATAAAGATGTAATCGCTGTGTGATAAATATGTAATCCGCCTTTACACAAACTTCGCCTCATACATCAAGACTTAACAATGGGAGCTCTCTCATCTCCCGTAAGCCACGCTAAGCGCTCTGTATTCACTCTTCACCGTCCCCCCTATGATGGCTACAAGTCATTGTTAGTCGTTTATTCACCTATGCAGCAAGGCATTAAGGAAAATGTGAGTCGTTTGTTGGTCGCGTGCCTCATTGAAATTCACAGAGAGTGAAGTGAATTGTCGAGCCGAGAAAAGACCATATTTGTGAAGCGATTCATTATGCCTTATGAGAGACTTTTCTGTGTAACTCATCAAGTCATGCTGAGAATAACCTCTAGATTTCATGATATTTAGTGTCTTGTTAGTTTTGTGTACAACGTCTTGTAACTTCGAGCATATTCAGCTTACACATTCAGTTGTATAAGAATTTTGTAATGAAGCAGTTAATATTCCTCTTGAAGTTTTAATAGGAGGTTTAGATAATTTAAAATTAGCTTTTATCGGAAAATAGGAATCAAAACCTGATGAATTGTGAGCTATTAAAGTTACTTTCGAATAATTGAATTTTCCAAGAGTTTTAAAAAATTGATGTATTGGACATTCATCATCCTCAGTTCTCGTAAATATTTTCACACAATTTTGAAGTTTATTAAATTCTAATTCAGTTAAATTATTATACTCATTAATTTGTTTTCTAAGTTTTTTAATTTTATCTTCATCTTTTGATCATTTAATTTAATCATATCACTGAACAAACGTGTTTCTAATTCTTTCAATCTTTGTTTCGGTAAGCAACATATAAATTTATTAAAATTAATAGCTCCTACAGCATAAGAAATAAGATGAGCTGTTGAACAGTTAGGATCAGGAAAAGTATCGAGATCCCAAATATATGTTGAACTATAGTCAATTTTTTTTCTTTGTTATGATTTTATATGGACGCGTTGTTAGATTTTCATCAGTAACTGTTTTATATATTGGTTTGAAATTATTTTCAATTTCTCTAATACCTTCTGCTTTGTGAAACTTATTAATTAAACAATAGTGTCCAATTGTTGAACCTTCGTGAAAATAATTGTAATAAACATAATTATGAAACGTTTCAATTCCTCTAGGATTTAAATGACGATTCGAAGGACAGTAATACTGAACACTTTCTCCAAAAAATTTATTGAACTGAGAAAATTTGCAGTTTGACATTACTCCTATTCTAGATGTGGCTTTCTCTTTATATGAAAAATTATTAAACATATCTTTCATCATTTCTCCTTGTTCTTCATTAAAACCTCGTAAAACATTATAACATTTAATAAAACAAAAATCTTCAGAAGGAATATAACAATATTCTCCGAAATATTCTTTGATTTTATATTTCATATTAATACCACGGTGTCCACGAACAAGGTTGAACCCTCAAAAAATTGTACACAACTTTTGTCAACGGTTTTAGGGACAGTTTTGCTTTCTGTTTAAAGTTATGTAATTTTTAAAATATTCTATTGAGGGCTTTTCGAGAAAAATCGATTTTTCGAAATTCAACTTCCATATATGGAAGGTATATGAGGTTAAATAAACGCTAATTTACACATCTGTCATTGTATAAATCAGATTCTATCTTTTCTAAGGTTATTGGAACCATTTTATATAAATTTTGCAAAAAAGGAAGCTATGAAGTCACTGAGGTTTCTAGTTTGAAATTCAAATTCTACTTCCGTATATGGAAAGTAAATATGAAATAAACATTATTTCGTGTACCTGACATTGTATCAGAATATTTTCATACTTTGTAAGTTAAATGAAACCGGTTGTTCTTAACCATATATGCATGAAAAATAAAATCAATCACAGAGGCATAAAATTTGAAACTTATATCCAACTTCCATATACGGAAAGTACAATTATCAATTGATTATCAGCAGTCATTCAGTCAGCATCGCACCATTATTAGTTGTTGTCAAATATCCTTTCTCAAATCTTCACCGTGGTTAATGAATAGTATGCGTAAAAGATTTTCTCAAACAAATTGTGTTCGATTCAGCATTTTCTTTCAACGGCTTCTCGTCTGTATCCTGTTAACACTCTTTCAATATCTATGCAATTTTTGAATACTGGTTCTCTTTTGTAACGTATGCATGATTTCAAAATATGACCATTGTATGTGCGTCTCATTTTGTTGCGTATTCATTTTGTTGCAATGCCGCATCACGCAAGATCGCATGATGAAGCTCGAGACGTTGTCGGTATTTTGTGCTTCAAAAAGTCATCGACTGTTAGGAAACTTACGGAGGAACACCATCAAGCTTTTCAGGAGCATTTCATAGATGGGCTTGATTTTTATTCTGACCATCGTTTACCTCGAGTTATTTGTGGTACATGTTTGTTGACGCTTAACGAATACAAAAGAGGATTTTTTGTAAGAAAGATTGAACTATTCGACCATTCTACTTTGAAATCTCTGCGTACACAAACGCGATCCCAAGGTGGAATCTGTGACTGCTACGTATGAGACAGCTAAAACAAATGGACTAAAATCACGATTAACAGCGGAACCAGCTTCCGTGCAGGTAGACCGGCTTCCGGGGATTCTAATAGTGCAAAAAACCTGCTGTTATCAAAATATGCTCTAGGTGCTTGTCAGGAATTTCTAAAGGAAAGTCTCACATTTGCTCATATGCCAACATTTGTGACAATGCGCTACATTTGACAGAAAACACTGGATGTGACAATGTTCTTGATAAACAAGCATCAAACCTTTTACATGTGAAAAAGTAAATATCCGGGACTGAATTTCTTTTGACGTCGCACAGGGGTGGGAAACCCATGACAATGTCATTGAATACTATCAAATTTACTGAAGAAAATGAGTGTATCAGCAAGGCAAATATGATTGATATACAAAAGGATCGGTCTCTCAGTGACAGAAAAACTAACATTTTAGCAAAGCTTATTCGTTTTTCATTTGGAAATCGATTGATTATCGAGAGTGGTCTAAGGGATGAACTTTCCGCGAGCAATCATCGTTTGAGGCATTATTTCACCATGGAATATATTGATTTTTCAAAGAAGAAAAATGGTAGAGACAATAAAATCCCGGTTGTTTTCTGTACTGATGTCCAAAATTCGATTAAGACAATTTGTAATGTAAGAGGACTTCCAGAAGATGAAATAAACATCAAACTTGGAATAGATGCGGGAGGAGAATTCCTTAAAGTATGCGTAAATATATTTGGTTGTGATCCACACGAGCGCAGTATCTCAACAAACTTGGGAAGAAGTTCAATGACCGAGGTGTTAAGAAGATATTGATTTTGGCTATTGCGCCCAACTTGCCCGAAAATTATGTAAATTTAAAGAAGCTTTGGTATATCTTGAAATTGAATCACTTGATCATTTTCACTGTCGCATGTCATTTGAAAATGAGCAACATTCTGTTGGGATTAATGACACACGCATGTCTTCATCCTTGTTCGTGGTGTGGCATTCATAAGAATGATTTGAAAAATGAATCTGAGTTGCGAACAGCCGGCTCTTTGAAAAAGCAATTTTGGGATCTGTATGATCACTATCCAGAAACTCTTGAGCGGCATTTGAAAGCAAAGAGTTTTGGGAATGTCGTACATCTGCCTGTTTTCTCAAATGTTCCAGACACAGTGCCAATTTTGAAAGTGATCCCTCCCCCCGAATTGCATCTCTTCATCGGTGTCACCAACACTCTCTTAATGAACTCCAACGTCGATGGCCTGACGCTGACTTCTGGCTCAAACGATGTAATGTTCAACGTCTTGCTATGCATGGGGGTACGTTCCAGGGGAACTCATGTAGACAACTTCTTCGAGATATCGACATATTACGATCGATTTGCCCGTTGAATTATTTGACAATTTGTGAATGTTTTGAATCATTTCGAGCAGTCGTCCAGTCATGCTTCGGTGAAAAGCTTGATCAAACTTTTGAGACTAAGATTGATGTTTTCAAGAGAAATATTCTGTCGTCGGATGTCAACATTACCCCAAAAATACATGCAGTCATGTATCATGTGAAGGAGTATTGCCTTCAAATGAATTGCTCTTTGGGTCCAGTCAACGAACAAGCATCTGAAAGCGTGCACCATGACTTTTCTGAAAATGGCAAAATTACAAGGTAGCGAATGCTCATCCAAATTTCGGGGACAATCTTTTAAAAGCAATTGTGGCATACAATAGTCAGAATCTGTAATAACATTCAACAAAGTAAACCGTATCTTTCTTTTTAAAAATGCCTATCAATACAACTTGTTCATGTTTTCCAAAAAAATTAGTCTTTTTGGATCGTTACTCATTGAGCCTATATGCAATTATATCTGCGGTGAAAATTTGATTCATTAACCACGTTGAAGATTAGAGAAATGACAGCTGATAATCAATTGATAATTGTACTTTCCGTATATGGAAGTTGGATATAAGTTTCAAATTTTATGCCTCTGTGATTGATTTTATTTTTCATGCATATATGGTTAAGAACAACCGGTTTCATTTAACTTACAAAGTATGAAAATATTCTGATACAATGTCAGGTACACGAAATAATGTTTATTTCATATTTACTTTCCATATATGGAAGTTGAATTTGAATTTCAAACTAGAAACCTGAGTGACCTCATAGCTTCCTTTTTTGCAAAATTTATATAAAATGGTTCCAATAACCTTAGAAAAGATAGAATCTGATTTATACAATGACAGATGTGTAAATTAGCGTTTATTTAACCTCTTATACCTTCCATATATGGAAGTTGAATTTCGAAAAATCGATTTTTCTCGAAAAGCCCTCAATAGAATATTTTAAAAATTACATAACTTTAAACAGAAAGCAAAACTGTCCCTAAAACCATTGACAAAAGTTGTGTACAATTTTTTGAGGGTTCAACCTTGTTCGTGGACACCGTGATACCTAAACCTCTATTTGATCTTTGTACTAGCTTCATTCCAAAATCTTCATATTTAATATTACCTGTAAAAATCCATTCATGACTATCTGATTTCTCATCCAGATTGGAAAACCATGTTTCAAATAATATTTTATTATAGAAGGTTACGTAAAAATTTTGAATCATATTTTCCTGATCTTTAAAAACTTTTCCAAGTAAATAAATAATTTTACCATTCGCTAAAAGTTTCCGCATATCATTTACTACATTAATAAAAGATACATTTTCATATTTTATTTCATTCGGATTAAATAAATTGAATAAATCATCACCAAGTTCATCCTTAATTCTATCATCAAAAAAATATCAGTAATAGGAGTTTCTAATATTTCTTTTGTTCCACGTTTCTGTTTTTTAATACTACGTTTAATACTACATTTAATACTACGTTTAATACTACATTTAATACTACGTTTAATACTACGTTTCTGTTTTTTTTAATCCATTTGTGTTTCTTTAATGAAGCAATTTCTTCATCAAATTCTACAATTTGTTTTTTTACTAATTCATCAACAATGGGTTTCGTACCTTTATTCATCTAACAATTCATATTTTTAAAGAAAATTATGATTTTTTATTCAAAAAGAAATTATGATTTTATTTTAAAATCTGAAATAAATAAAGGTTTATTCAATTGTCGTAATGTTTTTAAATCATAAACTGTTAAATGTTCTTTACTAATTAACCACCATAAATTATTGTATGCTAAAAATACTGTAACACTTCTTAAACAAAGTGGAAAATTTTTTGTTCTTTCATAACGTTTTATACCATTTTTTATTTTATAATCTTTAACAAATCGCATATATATCTGCGATAGTAATACAATTTAACTTCTTTCTCCGAATTTACAGGATTTGTAGGATGACGATAATCTTTTAAAACTGGTACATGTTCTATCTTGTACGCATTCTACATATTTTTTTATTTTTTTTTAATAAAAAATTTCAATCCAGGAAAAATAAATTATTGATCACTCCACGAAAATATTTTCTTTAACTCTATCATGTATTTTTTATCAATATTAATTGTAATGAAGCCATAATCTTTTGACCAAGCATTATTACACGAATGTTTAAGTTCATCCTTATATCTTATACGTAAATCTCTTAACAAATCACATAAATTTCTTGAATTTATTTCAAATAGTATAAATATATTTGCATTCTTTCTAATAACACTTCCATCTAATGAATACATACTTTATGTTTAATAAAAAACAATACAGTTTTTATGTCTACCTCTTGTGAAATGATTTTTCTGAACTGATTTCTATCATTAACACAATCATCAAAAATTACACAATGTTTCATTGTTTTATCTAGTTTACTAGGATCTTTGATATTACCACTATCATCTATTAATTGTATCTTTATATGCTTATTTTTATTAGATTCTACTAACTGATTATTTTTTTCAGCTTCTTTACACCACGAACTTATTTCTTCTTCATCTTCAGATTTTTCATATTCTTTGAATAATGAAGCAATTGCTGGTTATTAAAGATTATTTTCAAATCCATATTTTAAAAATTGATAGACGGGTTTTTCTGCTGTTGTTGTATAAATTATAAGGTTGATATAATCCAAAAAATTTAGAGTCGTTTAAATTTGGAGACTGCATGAGTGGGTCTGTGAGATCCAACACAAGATATAAATGTGTGCTGCACTGAAAGCATTTAACCGAATGCCTTTTAATTTCATGACTTTGTCTCATTTAGCTATACCTATCCAAACGTGTATGAGTTAACTAATGTGTCTAAACCGAAAGCTGTTTTTCAGGCATGTCTCCGTTACTGCATGAATGGGTCCCTGAGACCCAAACCTACATGACCGTTATTATAAACATTCTTCTTCTCAAAATAAACTGTCTTTGCTGCAATATCTTGCTGAATGCGTGCGTGTATGCACTGTGTGAGTGTGTGTCATCGATTGCTACAACTTCCTGCTGTGCCTCGATAACAAACAAAGTGCTCGACACAAACTGCTTTCAAAGTTATTTTCGATCAGGATATGCTATCCACCATGGTTATTGAAACAAACCGTGAGGGCCGAAGGGTGAAGGGAAATGACTGGAAGGCAATTTCATCAACGGAAGTGGAAGCGTACATAGGTCTATGTATTCTACGTGGTGTTTTCAAAAGCAAGAATGAAGAGTTGCGCGAGTTATGGAATAAAGAGACAGGTCGTGCCATATTTACAGAAACTATGTCCATAAATCGGTTGGAAGAAATTCGAAGAATGATGAGATTCGACAACAGGGCCACAAGAATGACAAGATTGCGAAATGATCGACTTGCAGCTGTTCGCTTACTCATTGATGACGTAGTCACCAACAGCCAAAAGTGCTACAATCATGGAGAATGCGTTACCGTAGATGAAGAGTTATATCATTTCAAAGGCCGGTGCCAATACATCCAGTACATGCCAAGCAAACCGGCTTAGTATGGACTGAAATTCTGGATTCTCGCTGATTCGGAAACCTATTATGTTTCTTATGTAACTATGTATACCGGAAAGGACACAGTCAACAATCGCGGTGATCGTGGTTTGGGAGAACATGTTGTTTTACAGGCCACTCATTCTGTCCCATCAGGAAGGAATGTCACCACAGATAATTTCTTCACGAGCATCTCCTTAGCCAGAGAACTAAAGAAGCGTGATATCACTTTGCTGGGCACTATAAAGACATGGAGAAGAGAAATACCAAAAGCAGTGAGGAATCATCAAGGCAGAGAGCTCTATTCCAGCAAATTTCTGTTTACGACAAGTGACCGCAATCCAATTCAACTCGTTTCCTACAAGGCGAAGAAAAACAAGGTTGTGATGGTCTTGTCATCAGCTTACAAGTGTATTCCATTCAGGAATCCCATCCGAGAAAATTACCAAATGTTATTCACTATTATAACCAAACGAAGGGCGGAGTTGATGTGATGGACAGAATGGTTCGAAATTACTCAGTGAAATACAAGTCAAGAAGATGACACGTCACGGTTTTCTGCAATTTGCTCGACATTGCCTGTCTTAACACCTTTGCTCTTTACAGCGAGGTATTTCCAGAGGAGAATCGACGCAGAAGTCATCGACGGAGACTATTTCTGATTTCTTTGGGAACTAATCTTTCTGCTGACTACCGGAATTCCAGACGTCAAATGCTGAAACAGAGCAGCGTGGAGTCAAATCCTCATCCAGTTCTCTCTTCAGCCAGTCGAGCCAGATGCTCTGAATGTTGGAAGTCAAAGGTTGACAGAAAGACCAAATACTTATGCTGTATCTGTCAGACTCCCCTGTGTTTGCAATATTCTCAATTCAAATGTGATTCGTGCTAAACGTTGAATTTTTCGTACTTATCAAGTATACATACATGTATGTACAGAGACATTATAGGCCTGATGATCATTTAATAGATCATCAAGCTACATCAATAATAAAAACTTGTTATTACATGTATTTAAACGCACAAGACTACCTTTATGGGGAATGGGTCTCAGAGACCCACACTATGCAGAAACGGAGTAAAAAAGATCATGCATTCTAGGGTTAATGGTAATTTTGTATAAATTTCTTCACTCATTTTTGATAAAGTTTTTTTAAGAATATTAAACTTCTCTAACCAAAAGATGCATCATAATCTCTTCACCTCCAAAATTTATTTCTTGTCCTTTCTCATCAGCGATTCTTATGTTAATGCTGTTAATAGTTTTTCTTGTAATAGGGAAATATATTAATGTTTGTGGAAATACATTTAATCTATAACCAATGGGTACAGTAAAAGCTGGAAAACTGAATATTAAATTTGACAATTTACCATTTATATATCTTCCTTCAATAATGTCACAATGTATAACAATTGAATTTATTTCAGTTATTTTTGGAATCTTCTCACCTAAATGATAACCTTGACTATAGGTTTGTTTATTGAACCCTAATAGTTTCGACAATGATCTATCATGATTAAAATCAACTTGATGATTTTCGTCTTAAGTAAGAGAAAATTTATTAACTGCCGGTTCAACTGCAAAATGTAGTTGTTTCATATCTTTAAATGCTATACCTAAATGTCTCTTAATTTCATTTGATATTGATTCAACTTCGTAAGAACCAGGAAGAAAAGTTAGTATTTTCCACGTTTTACCTTTATCAGTAGAATATATAAATTGATCATTCACATCTTTTATAACATTTTGAATAGTGTTAAATGTGGAGAAACTAGTCAATGCAATTTGATAATTTTTATTTTGTTCCAAATGTAGAATGGATTCTAAATTACAAGTGTGTGATGAAGTAGTTGTTATAATTTTTAACGTCGTGCTAAATTTTGATGAACCCAAAATCTCTGTTAGATTTTCTAACTGATTATTAATTTTGTCTAAATCTGCTGAACACATATTTTAGTTAAAATTTTAAATAAATATTTTTTATAAAAAATTAAAAACGACATATTTCAGCTATACTTTTATAATCATCTTCATTTATAATCTTCTTTTCTAATAATCTTTTCAGTATAGCATGAATTTCATTGAAACTAGAATTATGTCCTTCTTTTATTGCAGATATCAAAATATTTAATCTATTTAGTAATTCATGTGGATCATCTGGTAAAAATACAGTTGTTTCTGTTTTAAAACCTTCTCCTACTTTAACTCCCGTTGATAATAAATTTTCTAATTGTTTATAACGTCTAAGAGATTTTGCTGCACCAACTATATCTAACATAGCTTTATATTTTATAAGATCATCTACAGCATAATTTTTTAAATCTGCTCCTCTTAAAAGATCAACAAAATTTCTATCTAAACTAAAAGGAGATTTATCTGGTGAAAAAATTAAACCTCGAAAAGGTTGTGGAAATATTTCTTTTTGTCCGAGAAAAAATCTAGGTATTGTTTTTCCGTCTATAAATGAAATAGAACGTTCAAATTGCATAGATTTTGGTAATTTCTTATTAATGATTGATTCTAGTAATCCATAGTCATCTAATATAGTTTTGTGCGCTGGATCTGCTATATTAATTTGTTTATCATTATTTGTAAGTTTTTTTTCCTGAGTTTTAAATGGTTCAATAGTTTTTTCAAAATCATTTTTTGCATGCTCGGTTTGTTGCATTTTTTCTATCATATCAGAATGAATACCAGCTTTTATCATTCTATGCTGAGTATGATTTTCTTTCATAATATTTTTTTGCTTGATTAACTCATATAATTGTTGGATTCTTTTTTCATTACAAGCTTTAATTTTATCCATTTTTAAAATATGATATTTGAATTTTGTGGTAACATTGGAATACAACAAAAACATTTTACTGAACAAATTATTTTTTATTGCTTTGGCGTCTAAAGTTTTGTTTAATAAAGTTTTGCTGAAAGTTTCGCTTAAAGTTTTTAGTTCTTCTAAAAACACTTTATCAGTTTCCTCAATAGAAGTTTTTCCATCCTGTTTATTCTTGTCATCAAGTTTTTCTGACTGTAATTGAAATGATATTTGATTTACTTCATTAGCTATTTGATCAAATTTTTCAATCTCATCTAACGTAATAACATTATTATCACATATTCTTTGAAAGTAGTAATGTAATTTGTCATAAACTTCTTTAATATGTAAATGTTTAGTTTTTAATGATTTTCGTTTCTTAGTTATTAAAGATTTATCTAACATTGTAACAAGCTTAGTTGTAAAAACACCCGTACCTGTTAAAGCAGTAGCAATAACAGGATTTGTAAGACCGCCAGAAGAAATGAAAATTATTAAAGCACCTAAACTTACTGTTAAAAATATTCCAATACCTTGTGTTACATTCTTAACTTTAGTCCATCTTTTTCTTAATTTATCATAATGTTCTAATCTTATTAATAATTGAGATTCCTTATCTTTCATATAACGTACTCTATCTTTATGTTTTTCAATGTTCATCTTTTCGATTTTCGAGGTCAACTGCATCCAACTTCATAACTTTTGTTGAATAAATGCTGTAGTTTTCAAGTTTGGATTTGAAAGAATGCTGGCGTTATCAGCTCCAAGAATATGTAAGTTTCATCAAAATCGGCCCGTTTGTTCACTGGCAAACATCAAATTTGTACTATTGCCATAATCAGTCATTGGGTGTGTCATAATTCAAGCGATCCCTAATTACATCATTTAATTAGGCAAACCACAGAAATAAATCGGTTTGTCTGTGCTGTTTGGTCTAGAGATAGTATTTTTAATACTGATGGTCATGCTTGGAACTAGTCCCGAGGGACAAAGGTACATTTTCCATTGAACGTAGTGCGAATTGGAATCTGAATTCTGACTAAATAGATCATTGATATCGCACTTAACGTACAAATTCAGTAAATTCAGATCGTGAGGAGTCGCGAACGATATGAATAATTTTTCAATTTGATGACATTTTCACGGAGAAACATTGAGTCAAAGATAAGTAATGCTCACTTTGGCAGATGTTCAGACTTAAATGTGAAAAAGTAGATCGTGCGTTCCCTGATACAACTTTTCTCACGCAGTACGTGCGCTTGGCCAATCACGTAAGCCAAAGGGAGACATATCTCTCCATCTCTCTACCATTGTACACAGTGACTGAGATAGAAATGCGTCACCTCTGGAGCAACAGCGACAGACGAATCCATCTACGTGGGCAAACCACACTGTTTCCTTTTCCAAGTGTATTGGCAGACCAAGTGAATGAGCTTAATAGTTAGTTATCAGCTTACGATTAAATTGAATGAGAATATACAAAAGATATAAGAATATTTGGGCTGTGAAACGATTTATGAAACGGTCTGTATATTGATGCTATACATTTTCCAAGCTGAAATTCCTCATCATGGTTGTCGGCGATGATTAAATCCATGGAACGTCATCAAAAACGCAATTTTCACCTGCGTAGCTTTTGATACTACAGGCTTTAATGGATTATTGGCAGCGCATCCACTTCGCTGACGTTGTCTTTTCTCCCTCTGTTTTCGGGAAATAGTATCCCGGAGATTCTTCCATCGCCTCTGCGCTTCCTCGGCGGTCATAGCGCAGGATTTGCTGACTGCTTTCCATGAGAATTTTCTTTCAAGAATTTGTCTTTGCGTCTTTGCAGCCTTTCAATGCTGAAATGTAGAACTGTGCGATGGATGCTTCTCCACTTTAACGATCAACTTTTCAGTTTTATCAATGATCATTGTCTCAAAAGTTGTGAACAGAACCGAACTGCGTCGTTCAATTTTGTGTTTTCCAAATGATGTGAACGACAAGCAGTTACATGCAGTATGATTAACGGCAACTGGCGTCATCATTTCACCCTCCTTCTCCAAGGTGTCACCAGGGTCATTCCATCGTGACGAACGGGACACATTTTTCGACTTTTTATTTTAATTTGAGTATTTAAAAACATTTCATTGTATTTTGAATTTCTCTAGGTAGCCAAGATAGTTAGTGAAACTCAACAGATCAGTCATGTGAAATTTCATTTCTCAGCTATTATTATACTCGCTACCAGAACGATGCAAAGTTGCGTGACGAACGGGACGCGCTGTGACATCAAGAAATTCGACCTTTTGTTTGGTTAAATATTTCTCTGAAGTGAGAGACTATTTTTCACCGAAAACTGTTTGGTAATTAAGTATTGTGTATGAAGCTAACATACTGTGAGTTTGCAGAATTTCCATTAATCAGGTGGTGTTTAAATTTTGATTTCAAGAAAACAAGTTGCGTGACGAACGGGACGTGACGAACGGGACCATCAAAACAACTATATTCCAAACAACATTATCTTTCATTTAGCTTACTGATGTGTAAACAAGAACAGTTGCAGGCTCCGCCGGGCCTCGCTTATCAACAGGCGAAGCTCAGAGGCACTAAGAATGTCTTCATCGCTGTCGTTGACTTCATTAGAACGCTCTGAAGATGGTCCTGGGTTGGCAGAGGGATGAGTTGGTAGGCATGCGTTGATGTCAAGAGTTGTCATGATGATGCGATTGGGACAACCAAGCGGGACCGCATCACTTGTGTTCATGAAGACGACTGTCCTACTTTGCGAACTTGGTGACATGCCTTTATTCCAGGCAATTGGGGAAATGACATACCCTCAAACCTTGGGATTGAGTCCTCGGAGATCATGATCGCTTCCACCCCATCGATTGTGAGCGCGATTTGATAGACGTTCATCGCACTTCGGACAATGGCGCTGCCACGGAGCACCTGGCGCCAGACTTCGCGCTAAACGACCGCTCCTGAAACCGAAGGGATTTGATGTTTTGATCGAAAGCAAAGGATTTTTACCTACAGTAGGCCTAGTACCGTTAGAAAATCGAAATGAAACTGACCATAGTTAATAAGTCTTCATGTTGAAAATGTACCACACATGTGCACTTATAATTTGCTCAAAATACAATGTAAGTGTTAATTAAAGTAAAACTTTTACTCAACACCAGCTAAGCCTAGTATGTTGTAACTGAACACATCAATCGTTCATTATGATCTAATAATAAATATGTACAGTTTTTTATCTATACCCGCAGATTTAAACACCTACCCATCTAAGCGGTGTATCCTACCTGTATAATTTATTACACTTCATTACATGTGGATGTACGGTACCTGGTAAATGGTATATGAGAAAGTATCAATAAGTTACAAACTCAAACAGGTACTTAACTACATTAAATTTCATTCAAGAATATATGAAGGCCTACTTGTCCATGCTTGTACATCACGCTTAATATCAATACCAGTACGCATGTATTACACTTTGATGCCGTACCAGTACTGAATATTTTTATATTTTGTCATTAACTTACCAATTCCGTCATGCGGTCCCTTTCCATGGTAACTTTCGAAGAAGTTCCAGGAGGTGATGTTGTAATTAGATTTCAACATGTGACCCATCGTGTGCCGGCATTTGAATTGCGCAGCAGCTCCATCCGACCACACCATGACTTCCTCGACCTTTGTAATCTTGCTGATGTCGTCCAGTATTTGTTCGTTGAAGACTGCAGTTTCTCGATGGGTATGATGGAGAGTGTCAGAAATGATTGCATACGCCTTATGGATCACTTTGTGTCCACTCCAAAAGTATACAATGGATGTGAAGATTGTGACCTGACCCCTGCATTCTGATCTCCAGTGAGCAGCCATAACCTCCCGTTGAATTCGACACTGGAAATTCTCGCTGAAATCACATAGCATGATCACAGAGCCATCTTGCAGATCCTCTTTCGCTTTCCAAAGCACTTAATGCTGTCTGTGATTAACATACACATGCTGCTTTAGTCTCTTGATGCTGTCTTGTGTATAGGTCTTCATTTCGGAACGAGAGAACATTACCTGGAAAATAGACATGCACCTTGTATGTAACCAAGGCCTACCAAAATATGCGGCTGTTACACACGTGTGAATATTCGCATTGAGCATTTAATTAAACTGCATACATGTATTACCGATAGCATTATCCACATTTCAATTTTGCATGATAGTCCTTACTTAAATAATTAGTTCACGCATTGAAATTTAAATTTCTCTCAAACAATAAATCACAATTACAAATTAGACATACGATTGCCAAAAATAATTGCAATGATATTCTATTGATTCTATGTATCACATGTACATGTGCATGTTTTTAGAAATGATAGCGTCTTGCCTACATGCATCAATAGTCAAACTACGGGTTTATACGCGTACAAGGCAAAATACATGTATGATGAGAATAAGCGTGAACAACACGGAAATGATAAGAGTTAATACGGTACAGTGCCGAACTTATACTACATGAAAGTGCAAAGCATCTTTTGAACTTACTTTATCAAGTTTGGGCCCTTTCCACATGAAGACTTCGTATGAATCCTTGTCCACCACTGCTTCAACGTCGATAGACGAGCAAAATCCACATCGTGAGAACATACAGTCAGCACTGTCTGTGTTGCACGAAAAGTCCTCCAGAAACGACTCGACGTTGTTCCTGTACCCAATTGCTTGGATCATGTATACGAATTCTCGTGGTAGGGACAACAGCACTCGGTGAGGTCCTTCTCAGAGACAGTTTCGACAAATGCTGGTCTAAGCTCACAGAATTTGAATACTCCGACAGAAACGTCTGGGTTCTTTTGCTTAAACAAGCGATAAGCGTCGTGTAAATTGTGCAGCAGCAATCTCTTCTGCGCCTTTTCTTTCGTTCCATCAGGCTTTCTCACCTTCTTGGATTTCCTGGTGTCAGCGTAGATTATTTAAGTCAGATCATCGCAGTAGAACTTCTCTACTACCTCTTTCGTCTCTTGAGACAGGGCATGTCCATTGGAATTTGACTTTGGGATCTTCTTCACGAGTCTCTCCTCTTCCGCCAATCGCTTTACAACTTCTCTCCGACGCGTGGGACTTCTCGGTAGAGTGCGTCT
The DNA here is from genome assembly GCA_907163375.1 of Prostheceraeus crozeri. NCBI lineage: Eukaryota > Metazoa > Platyhelminthes > Polycladida > Euryleptidae > Prostheceraeus > Prostheceraeus crozeri. The sequence goes on along the minus strand of CAJQUW010005558.1, from coordinate 314,279 downwards.
CACACGGGACACCGCGTTCCCTTCACTTTGAGGAGTCAGGAATGCGGAGGTGTCGGCCCTTTCATTTCTTCTGCCGCTGAATTCTCTTTCGCATCTTCTCATATTCCCGTTGCTTCGTCTCACTATTCGATCGCATTTGCTTCACCGTTGCTCTTCTCCTCTTCATTCGCATTGCCGCTTTCTTGTTTTCTTCTGTTTTCATTTCGATGGTCATTCTGGCTCTCTCTCAAGGCGCTTCCGCTCTGCTGCTGTTAAAAGCATGATGTTCGACCAGAGAATGACAAGTTCGTGTCAAACGTCCTATTCATTGTCTGGGCAATCCCCTGTCTAGCGACGGCGCTTCACCTTGCATTCGACGATGTAGGATATCTATGAATGTCGGCAGCCGCACAATGATCGCGCTCACTTGCTCTGTCAAGCACATTTCGGCTGGCTATAAGTCTGAACAGAAGTGCATTGCCATAGACGTAGTCCTGACAGTCGTGAAAATTAATTTAACAGATGTGTGTGACGAATGGGACAATTTTCAACTATCCGGTAGAGATAGTTGAAATGGCGATGTCCCGTTCGTCACGCACCTCAGCTACACCTATTACATCATACTTGTCTGAAATTAATGTGGTGTCTAGTCAGGACGTTAGTTGACAAATTGAGGTCAACCGCTAATTGAAATGTTTCATACTTATTGAATAATAAAAACAATAGATCATTTCGTGACGTACGGGACAAAACTATCTATGTGCACTTTAACAGCCTATAGAAGTGACACAATTTCAAAATTTCATTATTCTTTTTTACAGACTGTAATAGTACGATCAATTATTACTAAAAATGGAGTTGAAGCTCATTTTCCAATGCTTTTTCATTATCAGTTTGACAACTTAACTCGATGGAAAAAATCAAAAAATTAAAGAAAAAAGTACGCATTTCTATTTGTGTGTAATTCTAGTAGAATTGACCAAAATTTTGAAATCGATGTGAAAACATAAGCTTTCGGTTATATACTTCTCAAATTCACCTTCAGTGGTTAAGTTAAGTCTCTTTTATTTTTGCACATCTATGTCACGATTTCATGGAATGACCCACCAAGGATGTGTACTTTACCTATAATAGTGCATCATACAAACAAGACGACGGTCTCACGATGGGGAACTCACTCATTGGCTCGTTCGCGGAAATATTTGTCGGGTATCACGAATAGAAGCTGTTGGAGATTTTTGAGACCCCTATCCTACTGTCGCTCCGTGGATGACTGCCACGTGATCATCAACCGATGTGAATACGAACAGTTTCGTTAATGTTTAAGCTCTGTTTGACTGGCGGTGACCATTTTCTTGACGTTTAGCTGCACGTGATAGACAACCGCATTGAGACTACCGTGTACCGGAAACCAACCTACTGTAACATGTACATCAACTATGACGCTTTTTTCCTCGACTCTACAAGGTAAATCTTGTGAGATGCTTTTTCGAATGTGGACGACAACTGTGCTCACCGTCTCGACTTCAGCACGAGATGTCCTTCCTGACACAGACGTCAATAAGGAATGGATGCCACGATGATTCATTTGCAGACATTCGGTGCCCATCCTGCGAGCTCCTATTCGAACAGCTGAGAAGAAAGTTGTATTTTTCAGTATCCCCTACTTCGGTAATGTCTCAGTCCAAGAGGCCCGTTCCATTACCAGGATGGTAGATAGAGCCCATACGTACATAAAAGTCGGATCGACGAACACCTTCCAAAATGCTGTTTGACAAGAACGATCACGCCCGAGATCAACGGCACCACCATCCTCAGCTGTTACTCGCCATGCGTTAACCAATTATTATTTTGTTTAATATTTCCCGTCATTGCTGGATGTACAATTTCTTTCCACATATCACTCATTTTGACTTTCCTCTTTCTTACTTTGCCTTCTGCGTTATTGTGTGAAAGTGCGTTTTCATATCTTTTAGGTACATCAATCAATCCGTGTCAAATGCCATCTCTATGCGTTCACGAAATGTTATTTAACCTGTTGAATGCCTCTTGCTGCTGTATTGTACAATCAGTTTCTCAAGTGTCCCGCTACAAAGAGGCAGCAAGAGCTAATCGAAAATAAACGCATGAATGACTTCCACCTTCTTCATGCGTCATCATTTAGGGGAAATTAATGTGCTCGTATCAACGACGAACTGTCAACGACTTGAATCAACGATGCAGTTCGGGCATGTCGTTGCAGTGAACTGCGAACTGCATCGTTGATAAGTCGTTGTTAGTTCGCCGTTGATACGTGCACATTGATTTTCCCGAAATGATGACGTCAGTTGTCGATAAGCATGCTTATTGCGTGTCGTTGACGTCATTTGGAACGGTGACTGCCTTACTCTTCGTCGAAGAAGATATATTGTACATCTCAGTTTATGCGCTGTTCATTAGGGTTATAGCATTTCATGATGCATGGACAACATGGAATCTGTTGAACAAATGGATCATAAAAACAATATACAATGAGACATATTATCAAAAAAGTGTTTATGAACTCACCAGTGTTTGACTTAACAGGCTAAATAATACAAAATACCGCATTGCAAGTCTCTCTTGCCCTCAACAGCCAGTTAAAATCGTTACACAGGTTTGCAATATCGCTCACATGCACTTAAATCACTTTCAGCAATCACTGCACTGTCAAGCAAAGTTTCCATCACTGTGCACAGTTTAGGTGAGCAATAGGGTTGTCCAAAATACAAAATTTCCGAAATCGCTTTCACTCCCATAACGCCCTTGTTCCAAATGCTAAATACAGTCTGTGATTGAATTTTGAGGACTATTGCATCAAATTAAGAGGTCGCGCTCAAGTAATAGATATGATTATTACTATAATAGTTTGCACAGTGATTTTTTTCTGATTTTCTAATTCACACTTTTAAAATTGAACATCATACTAATAGCTACTAATAGCCTATAAGCTAACAAATCTGATATGTATTTATTTAGCTTTTGCTTGATTATGTAAAAGACAGAAAACAAATTTATTTAAATTACGAAAAATGAGTATATTTCAGAAATATTCGAACTATGCTGTCGATACTACTTTAATATCTAAGAGCATAGTACACACACAACTGTAATTCTCACCAAGTAGGCTACATAAACAAGTTAACTTACTAAACGTCCCATCACTTCTTCACAAAAGCAGATTTTTTGAATTCAGAAAACTGCTTTCGATGATGTTCAACCGATTGCAGAAGATTTTGCCGCATCTCAGGATCTTTCGTCACCTTGTCACAGTAATCCTCGACAAGTTTCACGGCACGCTCCGCGCCATCGTTAACAACTTTCAGGTACATAATAACATTTCTCGCGAACGAAAAGTCTGCATTTTCGTTCCATGTGTCCACTGGTTCATAAAGCCAGTTTGTGTCAATATTAAGAGCTTGAAAAATGAACCATCATTTCTGTTCTATGAGGTTGACCAGGCTGACAGTCTCAATAATGAGTTCTGGAAATTTTGGTTTACCTTTCTTCATCACAGATTGTTTTTGACATGATAGAGGTTTCACTTCAAGTAACCTATTTGCCATTTCGGATTTTGTAGCAGCAGGAACATTAGTTCCAAATAAACTCAGCGTCAACATTTTCTGGAGTTAGATACCATAGATGATTCTTTAATTTGTCAAGAGCTGCAGTGGCAATCTGAGAATCACCGTCACGTACACGTACAAGATCGAGATAATATCTCTAGTCTAACAGACTTAACAACAACGACTATGCTCTCCTATACCTGAGGAACCGCATTCATCAGGTTTTCATCACAGTTGATATCACAAGAGAGCAGAATCTAACACCACGGAGTCACACTCAATCAACACTGCATCGCGATAAACATCAGCGCAGCATCTCAAGAGTTCTCTCACTGAGTCTCCTCAATGAACACTCCAGCACATAGTAAGACAGCACATGGAGCACAAAAACACTTCCCACACATTTCTCCGCAGAGAGAGACTCGGTCACTTCTTGATCATCACACAAAGATGCAGTCTAAGCTATTAGTGCGAGTACTGCACTATTGGTTAAGTTCACGCTCTACACACTCAGCTTTTTCATGATCACCCTCGAAAAGTCACATCCATGTTGAATCTTCTATCTCACTAATAGCATCAACGAGCCCACTTTACAATCATATCACGGTAAAGTAGAGAGTCCACAGAGCAAGAGAGTTTCTGCTCTGTCACGTGCGAGCGCATCATATTCATGATGTGCGCTATATCTACATATTTGATAGGTCTGCACACCAGAGGGAGTGATAAGAATAGCATGTTCTAGCGGAGACTAGGAGAACAGCATTCTGATCTAGTATAACAGTGAGAGAAGTAGGAGATAGGGTCACTATCGTCTTGTTTCATCTTATATTCTTCAAATGATGTCAATACGAAAAGTGCTACTATGAGTGCTTGTGACCGCGAGGTAGGTACACAGATCCAGACCTCATAAAGAGTCAGAGGCTGCACGCGTGCACAGACTAACAGTCCAAGAATTGAGATGAGTGCGTAGAGACTCAAGAGCAGAGAACATCAAAGTGACAAAACTTATCCGAGATATTTCAGAGTCATATTTAGACTTGTATTACAGACAGAGATGATATTATTACACACAGAGTCGAGCAGCTAGTGTTCTCAGATCACACATGAGCGTAGACTGGTGCGTTGTCTTATGCCAATGTCATCTACACACTTACGTGAGTAGCCTTGGACTGAACGCTATAGCTAGATTGTTCACATACCGTATCTAGTTAGAGTTCTGCGACGCGGTGTGTAAACATGAGTAGATCTCACGAGAATGAAGCAGGTAGACACTACAAGTGGAACTTGAGATATTTGGTACGTGTGAGATGTGAATAAAACAGAGTTAGATGTACACTGTGTGTTAGCACATATAGATGTGTTTCGAGAGAGGCGCTCTGATCTTCTATAGACTTCAGCGCGGACTCCTCACATGGAGACTATACACAAAAGAGGACACATGCGCCATTCAATATAATGAAAGCGGACAACGATATATATGGTGATAGGGACATCGCTACACAATAATGTTGTCTTAGAGTTTAGAGTTTATGAGTCTGTATCTATATCTATACTAGTGATGACGTTCAAGGCGTGTGTATTAACTTATGAAATAGAGAGGACGAGCAGAGGAGGAGTGATGTCTATGTGTGACGTATTGTTGATCACCAGCACATGATCTAAACGAAAGTGCTTTGCTGTCGAGACAAAACTCGTCTAGAGAGGATTCGAGTGACAGATGACACATCTTATCATGTAGAGTGAATCGACTGGTGGTCGAGTTTCACTGACAGTGAGCACACGCGTGTGAGATAGTAATGAGGTTTGACAAATACGAGGCTGCTCCGACAGGACAGAGATAGTATTGTCTCGGAAGATGCGATTCTTAGGAGGCACATAAACAAGACATACATTATTATAGAGTACGCATATCATAGAGCAAAGGTACTCTCACTCACATATGGGTTGAGTAGTATAGTTTAAATTGATATGGGGAGAAGAGAAGTCATAGGACATGAGGAGAACAACTGCTTGTCACTGCGTGAGATTATGAGCACAATTGAGCAACAGCATTGACTAAGAACTCTTACGACGTCTACTGAGTACACAAGAGTACTACATATCTTGTGAGATACACATACAGAGTTAAGTGGAGGAGCTACACGAGTAGACTAGACTTTGAGCAACAGCACACAGTACGAATAACTCACAGGAAGCGATGGCGATATACGAGATAGTCTGTGCCAGTGGATTCACAGAGGGATGGCCACATACTTATTGAGGCACTGCACAAGCTTAGTGATCTCTATCTCATATATTTTGAATACGGATTCAGTGCGGAGACACGTGAGATGACAGCTACTCGAGTGTGCTGGCTGGAGTCTGCGACTCAGCACGACAGAGGAGAGTGTACACAGGACCTCGAGAGACACATGACGGTAGCTTGTGACATAGGCACAATACGAGAGGGGTGCGTTGTACATATAAAATGATAGGAGCGGATGCTTGACAGAAGATAGAACATAATGTGACTACACATAGTAAAAGTGTTGGGTACTCTGCGCACGCCACACTTGTTATCTGATATACATTTTGTGTCCTAGAGAGGATCACTGGATCTAGCACACGTAGAGGATGTAGACATTTATCAGTAATAAGAGATATTCACTTTCATTTAATACATTGATGTTGATAGAAGGGAGCACGTGTGTAGTTAGATGGAAGGAGAGACGAGAGAATCATGTGATGGATTGAGGTGAGTGTAATTGTCTGGCGTAGTGACAGCAGATTGAGGTTATGAGAACACACAGACAGTGAACTACATAAGGTGGTATGTCAGTACATACTGATGGTGAATTAAGTTTGAGTGCACTTAGGTTATGACAACGAGTGTACAAGAGTAGACATGGGATTCTGTTAGGATAGCAAGATAAGTGTCAGGTTAGGAGTGAGATTGTACGTGCGTCGTGTGTATAAGACATACTGTGAAGAGGCAACACACCACACAGTCCAACTGGAGCTGTGTGGGAGATATAAGATCTAGACCCAAACAGTACACACACCAAGGAGTAGTAATGAGTGTGTGCAGATTTGCAGGAATCGTTCTATGATGTGACTGCTTGAATATCAGTGAGTGATAGAAGCGAGGAGGATGTTTCAGAATAGGGGGAGAGAGGCTGAGTTATAGGAATGAGTATTGTATGGACTAGCGATTATCACATGAGTACGGATCACTACACTCGTTTTACCAGTAGGACGGTATTTCGAATCTATATAGACACGGAGAGAGTTCAAGTGTCACTATGTCAGTTACATGTATAGATATACGAGCGTAGAGACATTAGCAGCATCAAGTATACATTAGACATGATACTTACTAGTATGTACTATAGATGTGCATTGATAGGATTGAGCATGGTACTAGATTTTGTGTAAGTATGGAGATACACACAACTATCGAACAGAGTGTATTTGGAGACGCATGTGCACGCGCGATCTCTGAATGTATGGTGGGTAGAGCAGGTGTGTGAGTGTATTGAGTAGGTGGAGTTACAGATTATGTGCACATTAATATGAGGTTGTATCACAGAGTGTTGTGATGTGAGTTGTGAAGATATTTTAGAGATGAGAGAGAGTGAGGAGTCTATAGTAGATGATATCAGATTGAGAGAGCAGAGTACTGATGTGGCTATGAAGTGGTGTTGTTTGTGTGTTATTTGGAGGTTGTATTCAGGTTAGTATGAGCGGGTGTAAATAATAGTTCTTAGTAAGATATACTGCGACGCACTGACACATATGGAGGGTGATTGTAGATGACAGCATTTATTGTGTTAGGTTGTATAGTTATGGAGTTGGAGAGCGAAGTAGGTAGACACATTATAGGTGTCTGAACTTAGCATATAGAGTAGGTATTATATCATAATCTCAGAGTTATCATACACTACCGGATGACTCGGAGTGCGGTAGTGTATGTTATATTACATGTGTGATCAATGGTGAATTGATGTAACTTTGAGAGAATAGGAGACGGATAGGACAACAGTCACCAGAGAGATGTAACAATGATCATATTGAGTTAATTGAACTTGGCGAGCGTAGTGATAGATAGATTTAGACACGGCTCTACTTGATGTTATCTAGTGTGTGCATCAAGACACAAAGGGTTAGTCAGTAGAGGTGTGCGAGGGAGACTAGAGACACGTATTGAGACATCTGTAGTACGTCAGTTGTAGTGTTCGAGTAGGATGTGATGTGAAAGGCGCTAGTCGACATGATAGATAGTTATATATATATTGAGCTTCAGTAGTCACACACATGAGGACACTGAAGAGCAGGATTATCACAGAGAGACATAGGGGACAGTTGGAGTTTCTAAGAGAAGACATCACTACAGTGTGTATGTACAGTGATAGGGTACGTGGATGACACATATTAATAAATTAAAGATGTGAGATGTGAGTCACTTTGATCATAGGCTGTTGGATCGAGAGATCTGGTTAGGTAAAGTATTATCAAGTTGATGAAGCTTGCATCTGAGACTACGAGTATAGATAGACAGTTTATCATGAACAATAATAGACGATGAGGTGATGGCGGTATAGGACAATATATTTCTTATCACAACAGACTACGTACACTAGGTGAGTACATGGGGTGTTACATGAGTGTTACACACTTTGACAGACATATTATTAATGGATCAGATAGATGTGAAGTATCAGGTGGGGACGATATGTTGTATATATTGAGGTGGTGATGCACAGACCTGTCTTATGGTGTCATCAAACAGTACACGAGATTAGAGGATTAGTCTATCGTAGAGATCACCAGAGAGAGTCACAATGATTTGTCTTTTATCAGAATATTATGGATATAGTGTAGTTACTATTGATTTAGATTAACGAGAGATCGTAATCTCTTGGAGTGAGATTGCGGAGTGACATAGGCTCACATAGTATCAAAAGTCAGTTGAATGATTAGTCGTTATGTAGCAGTATCAGCAGAAGGTGACGCTGATCTCTGGAGACATGAGAGTGACAGAGGTGTAGACAGGAACTTGAGAGGACTTGTAACTATAGCAATGTGAGCATTGGACAGAATGGACACTAGGGAGAACATGAATCACAAAAGAGTTTGTAGGCGAGGCACACTAGAATTCTTTTGGGGGTTGAGTTATCATAATTGGGTTAGGAGGGAATGACAGTTTATATAAGTGTGACGTTGAGTTACAGGAGTCGTGATTGTGAACGTTCATAATAAGGGTTGTGGTGATGGATATGGTGAGTCAGGCAAGATAGAGAGTGCGTTGAATGCATGTGGTATTCTGATGGATCTGTCGTGTTGTACAGTGTGATTCAGATGAGGTGAGTCTGTAGATGAGGATTGCGTGATGAGACGAGAGATATCACTATTGTAGTCGTTAGGCAGTGATCAGTGAAGTGAACAACTGTGTTCGACACACACACGTATTTGTGCTGTATCATTGAGACACACTACACAACTACATCAATCACTCAAACAAGACACACAACCAAGACACAGATCCATATAGCTCTCAGTAGAGATTGGAGTTTAGATAGGTGGGATAAGAGATCTCTATATATCTCTATCTCTCATATATTTCTCACTCTCTCACTCTCACATTAGGGGGGGGGGTGGGGAGGTTTTTGGTTGAATCTCTATCTACTACACATTCACACACTCTCACTACACTCACTAACACACACTCACTGACACACACACATCGACTACACACAGATCACACAATCACAGGATGTGAGAAAGAGGAGGTGGTGGTAGGAGAGAGATAGTGGAGTGAGAAGGGAGAAGTTTCTGCTATCTAGTAATATATTCATATATGACGCATACGCTGTGTAGATGTGCTGTGGTGTTTGTGGTGGTGAGGTGGTTGGGGGGTTGTTTTTGGGGGTTAATATAGTGATACAGATCTAGTGAGGTCGTTAGTCTCTGGTAGGGTTAGGATTAACTGAGTTGTTAGTCTCAGGTGATTGAAGAGAATAGCTTTAGTAACTGTCTGTCTTATGTCTCAGGTGTATATTTATTTCAGAGTAGTATTGTGGTATGATTGAGGTCACATAGTGTGGGATGTTCTTTGATGTTTCTATGTGTGAATAGTGGTTAGAGTCTATGAGAGGAGGCTTGTGGTTTTGATATTATGGTGTGTATGGATAGACTTCTAGAAGATCCGTTAGATAAGTGATGTGTTGATGATAATACTCATGGTGGTTTTTGAGAGAGACAATCAGAGACTGTGATGGACTTAGGTGGGATTCTTAGGGATCTGGAGAGAGTTGTTTAAGTATAATGTGATGTGGGTTTGTGACTGTTTAGTGTTTTATAGAGTGCTTGTAGAGAGTGTAGTATTAGTGACTTTATGTACGGTGTGACAATTATGTATGTATAACACTTTGTGTGTGTTCACATTAGTGAGATTCACACACTATGTTGTGTGAGTGTGCAGATGACCTTACAATGAAAAAGATATAGTGACTGTCTGTTGGAAAACAGTAGTGATGTTGATCTTAATGACATTGATTATTCGGAAGTCTTACATTATTGGATAGGAGTCTAGATACTTAGTTAGACAGTGTTACACATATATATGCACATCTCAGTCACACAGGACTATAGTAAGAGGCAGTGAGAGACTAGGATTTGGGACAGGTCATCGGTATAGATTTGGACTAGGTAGGACTGGTTACGTTTGAATCTGTATAGGTGCAACGAGTATAGGTGTAATTGGTTGGTCAGAGAGATGAGGTACATGGTACGCTGGTGATGAGCGGATATGTGGTGATGGACAGGAGTCGATAGATTGGAGAAGTGGTGGTTGGTAAACTTCATAACATAGAGGAGCGTATTTAGGTGTAGGTGAGTGGAGTGCAGACACGAGGTCGTGTTGAAGATACTATATTTATGGAGAACTTGCGACCAACAGAGATGTAACCATAGTCAGTGTATTGAAGGTAGTTGTTTGGTGTTGATGTGGTCTCACATACTTGTCATTACGTGATCACAATGATGTGTGGCAGTATTGGGGGAGGTGCGGTTTGACACGAGTGCGTCTAGGAAATCAGTGGATTGGATCACGAGCTGAGTGAGACATATGAGTGGTCACTCTGAGCGAGCTTTGTCAGGTGAGTGTAGGAAAGGGAGACAGAGGTATGACAGAGGATACGATGCATTTGAGCGATTATTGTATTTGACATGGAGTACCGGACAATGTTAGACAGTGTGGGAAGAGTGACTGACTAGACTGAAGGAGAGTACACAGAAGACGTAGAGATTAAGTTGGAGTTAGAGAGACTATACTTGGAGGAAGAGTGGTATGTGCAGTGTATTGAAGACTAAGTGATACTTTATTAGTTAGTGAAGGGCGACAGACTTATGATCATACGGCTCAATAACAGCTGAAAGAGGTATATCGGTATGGTATATAGTGGATGGAGTATCTCATGTCGCGAAGGATATTAGACAGAGAGAGTCTAGTCACTCAAAAGTGTTGAGGAGCGAGGATCAGTGGAACCTACTATTTTGAATTAGAGATAGCTGATTCAGACGCGAGCATCACACAATATATAGGTTTTGGATAGGTGATAGGAGAGAAGTGAGGAGTTGAGGAGAGAGATTTGATCGTGAGTGTAGATGGGCACATTAGTTCACGTTAGTATCACTTCTAGAGGGTGTGCGACGAGATGAACACATCATTAGGTGGCGATAGGATCTTATTTGTTCGGCATTAAGTTACAACAAGGTTGTACATGAGGGACACTCACTGGTTTGTATTATCTATTATGAGAGAATACATAGTACGACAACAGTAAACTGCTCACATAGAGGACGAGTATGTGAGACAGTAGTGCGGAGTATCACTCGTGTACACGTATGATAGAGAGAGCGAGAGGTACAGATCATCATGGCTTAGTGGGACTTTAGCGGATGGTCTGTGATAAATTCACACATGAGATGTAGCTGCACATGTTTGATTCAGGGGTCACTTTTGGAGATGAAGGTGTTGAGTAGTGAGAGAGGATAGTGGAGAAGACCAGTTATCAGTAAGCCACTATGACAGTGACAGTTCATTATTATTCTCAAAGAGTATGATGACCTGGGGCACTATCTGATGTCAAGGGTATTACTATAGAGTAGAGATAGACGGAGATTCTTGATGTCAGATATAGAGAACAAACTAATCACGGTCACATATACAACAGTGAAGATACGAGTAAGTCACAGGACATGAACTAGTGTGGGAGTTTAGCATAGTACTGAATGGCTGTCATCATAGGGGTAGGAGATTGTGAGAGAATACATCTTAAGGGAGACAGATCTATGAGACAGTGAGATGTGTTAGAGGATGATATTTGCAAGAGGCAAGATGTAGAGGATAGTTAGTGTTGGGGGAGAGTCTTGACAATTGTTACATTTCTAGTATGTGACCATGATTGTTTCAACTCTTCAAGATTAGAGAGCGTAGAATGACTCTGGACAGGGACACGAGTGACAGTATCACAAGAGACTATTCTATACATATTGAGCAATAGTACATTTATCTCTTAGTGTGGATAGATTGACACATATTACTGGGCACAAGATGGGAATTTTAACTAGGGGATGGTGTAAGGTGTATTAGGATATTACCAATAGGGAGGGTGACATAGATGTGGATTAGAGATAGTTGCATAGAGCTATCATGAACTATAACTAGTAGTACACTTATGTTACATGAGAGTTATCCTTGAGGAAAGATATTTTGAGAGTGAAGTGCACTGTGATGGATTTAAGTGTATGTAGTTCACAGTAGAGGGAGAACACAGGAGTGTGTGACCATCTTGAGCGGACAATAGTGTGCGCGAGATAGGCGAGAGGTGGACACCAGTGAGAAATACTGGGAGTGGATCATACTTTATCAGGTTAGAGAGTGTATAATCTGATGGACTATGGTATATCTAAGATCTTATATAACTTGACTTAGTTGGTGTAGTATAGGAGCTGAGATTTTATAGAGTCTGTGACAGAGTGTAGCAAAGGATAGCATCTGGTACAGGGACGGATTAGTGGGAAGAGTAGAGCTCCTTAGTGTCAGAACTAGAGGAGTAAGAGGGGCGTTCTCAATTTCAAGAGTGTGATTATCATAGAGGAGATATATCAGGGTGACAAGAAGAGTGCATACTGCATCTCTAGAATTAGTGCTAGCATGGGAGTGATGTCATGGGAGCAACATAGCATACACTTTTAGGGTTATCACTGATACAGATACATCAGGGGGACATGATCTCTTGGATCAGTGTAGAGATCTATATGATGATAGTGTGCAGTCTACTAGAGTATGCGACGAAGTGTGTAAGAACATAGAGATCACAATGGACTATGGGAGGCAGTCTGGAGCTTGTAGATTTAACTGAGAGGAATTGAGGACTCAGAAAATTCAAGTGTCGCGTAGATATATTTGATGTCATTAGACTGCGCGATGAGGAAGACAAGATTGACAGTGACAATAAGACCAGATGATATGATCAACTTAGAAGGTCTGGCGACTTATAGTATATTATTTATTGGTTTACACTAGATTTTACATGTAGTCAGTGACACATGTGATTAGGGAGTGTTCATCTAGTGGAACCGCACACTTAGGTGTGGGCAATAGATGCTGGATCACATTGGACTGGAGTCACGTTGCTAGAGTAGACGATGTCCTGTATTGATGGTATGGCGAAGTGATCATTAGTCTTCGAATAGTAAAGCACACACGCAACGATGTTACGAGGATAGTGGAGCTATACAGTCAATGGTCTAGCACGTACGTTCACGGAATGACGAAGTCATCGAACTGACTGATCTATAGAGCGACTTTAGAAATATCGCGACACACGAGGAGAGCTTAGATACTTGATCACACGGCGCAGTTGTTCATAGAGATATTAGTGTCACAGATGTAGCTGTTATTTTCAAAAGATTTGTCACTGATGAAGACACACTCTAGAGAGAGTTTGTTAGTGCATGTACTATGTTTGAGCAGTGTCTTCTTGCGTGTGTATGGCTTTAGTCGAGTACAACTTCTATATGCGACAGATCTATGAGAGAATAGGATGTTGGGTTTGTGATTAATTTTTTCTAGAAGACTGTCTAGATGTATGCGAGAGCCATCATTATTTAGAATGTACACTTATATGATATTGATCACGTACGACACATACTGAGAGAGATATAGAGCTCTTTACAGACACATATGAGTGATATCTCTATATTGACGCGTGGTAGGTTCGTGTAAGCGAAGCGAGATAGGTTGGCTGTTGAAGTATCACTAATCGCACTGGAACTACAGTGGACGTCAACTACTGAACTTGAGGAGTGAGTCTCTTACATGAGAGGTTACGACTAGGTAGAGATAGAATCATGAGCAGTGGAGTGCGAGAACAGATAGGCGTGACGACGAAAGTGAGTAAAGAGAGATGTCTGCGAGAGGGAGACGCGTGGAGGGCGTGACACTGTCGTATTACGGCACAGTCGTCGGGAGAGATTTGTTATGGATAACGGCGCTGTAGTTAGTTTAAGGGATGGTGAAGTATTATTAATTTGATTTAACAGTAGGGGATGAGATTAAGTTTGTGGGGTTGTTTTATGTTTATATTAGTGAGGATTTTTATATTGAAAGAATGAATAGATGGTTTGGTGTTTAGTAGGTGGGTAGAGGTATAATAGATTAAAGTATATAGTAAAGTGGAATTTGGTAGAGATATTTTGTTAGAGATTGTGATTGTGGTTAATTGTGCGTAGTGGGGATTTGTGGTATAAATTTTGAGTTGTATTGAGTATAGTGGATGAGGTGAGATTTAAGAAGATTATTAGATTTTGATCTATTTTGTTTTAATTAATAGGGAGTGGTTAGGTTGATGTTAATGTAACATATGTTATTATAAGTATATCATATAGAAAAATCAACTTTTTAAATTGTGAGAAGCACATAAGATAATAGTTGTATTTTGTGATTCTTTGTCTAGTTGTTAATTTATGATTACAACTAAGTTTGTAAATGTATATTAACGTGGGATTATAAATATGGTTTATATTATAGTTGAGGTTTGGGTGAATTAAGGAGAATAATATTGATATTTAAAATTAAAATGGGATGAAAAATTATAAAGAAAAATAACTAAATATAATAGGAAGTTGAATTGTGGGTTTTGTGATATGATTTTATATAGTATTATGTAATATAAATTGTTTGTTTGGTTAAAATATGGTAGTGGTTTATTAGGTGGTTGTAGATATTAAATACACTCAAGAAAAGTCAAAAGAGCGGTTGTACTTGACCGACCAGGTAGAAAGCTATGTTGCGAGTTATTCAATAAGGAATGAGAGATAACATGATCAAGAATAACACATTTAACAACTCTCTCTAATAACTTACAAACAGAAGAAGTAAGGCTGATGGGTCTATAATTGGAACAATCCGACTTACAACCCTTCTTGAAAACAGGAATTACACAGGCAACGTTCCAATCAGAGGGAACAAACCCTTGTTGTATGAACAATGTAAACAAACGGCTGAGAACATTTATGAGACATGGGCCACCTTCAATTAACATTTTATTTGAAATACCGTCAGGAACAGGTGTTGAAAATGGATTCAAACTCTTTAAATGAAAGCGAACAATGTCTTCAGTGACAACTACATTTGAAATTTGATGGAAAACTGGATAGTCACAAGACGCAGGAACAACATCATCATTACAAAAAACCGAAGCAAAAAAATCACTAAACGTTTCTGCAATTTGTGAGTCACATACAGCAAAATGACCATCAGGTTTCAAAACAGGAACTATAGAAGGCTTACAAGAAAGAGAGGAGTTTATGTATCTCCAGAAAGTTTTGGGATGGCGCTTACAATTGCATGCAAATATATGTGAATCTATATCTGTGAATATATGCCTAAAGTCAGTTCATTCCCACTATATCTGTGAAAAGACTTTCCCACTTTGTCAACACTTCTTCAAAACACTTTTTCATACATATCTTTTTATTTCAATAAAATTTTACAATAACTTTACTTTGTTTTCCAAAACACTAAAGTTATGATGGATTTAGTATCTTCGACATGGATGCACTCATGTAAACCATTTGTAATTCTGAGAGAAATAGACGGGATATTTTTTTTTGATAAGAGGATGGTAGAAAATAGGTTTAAACATCTTTTCAACGGTTACATAGGAAGCGTCTTTATCATGAATGAAATTACGTAAAATGTATTCTTTTTTCTCACCAACAGAAATAGGTGAAATTGGACCACTTTGAATGTAGAGATGTTGTTCATGTTTATCAAGTGTCATTGGTGTTCCTACACCAATCGTGTATGAAGTAGCAAACTTATCTTGTAGCAATGAAAAGCCAAAGAGTTTTTTCAAATTGTTACTCAATTGACATTCAATGTGATCACCAGCTTCAGAACAGCACTTTGATTTTTAATTGAAAACAAAATGTGATGTGCCTTTGCATCATATCTACTTTTCAACGCTTGCTTCAGTTTATGATGTATATGTGGATTTATGACAAGAATAAAGTTTTCAACTGTATTGTATAGACGCAGCATTGTATTGATACTAACTTTGTTTTTTGATAAGATTGGTAAATTTTCTTGATGCGATCACCATAGATGTCCACCCACCATTCACCATTAACTGAATCAGCTTTAGTGTGATATTCATGAAAAGCATGAACCAAACCGCTTCCAATAATAGGCGATACATGTCTTACAAAATGACGCAAGGTTGGAGAGAAATAAACTGTAATTTTGTCATTATATTTCTGAATAACCAACTTATCCTTCGGAGCCTTGACTTTCTCTCCATACTTCTTACCCACGGTCTCATTCCATCGTTTTACTAACTCAATAAGTGACAAAGGCTTGACACCACGCTTTTTCAAAATGATGCGTTCTTCACATTCTACAACATCTTCATCAAATATTTTAAATTTATGATGAAATTTGTTTATTCGGTTTGAATAGATTTTTCTGACATTTGCAATAGCCATTGGTGTCAGATGCAGACTGTGTCCAAAACCAAGATGAGGATAGAATTCATTATCCAACCTCAATGCAGGACCTTTAGTAAAAGAGTGAAAACGATAGAAGTGTCTACCGTGCCATTCATAGATAGTAAACTCATAAACTTTCTGACCCTTATTTTTCATAATAAAAGCATTGCCACTATTGAATGCCTTACTGATTTTATCTTCATCTGATGATCCATAATAATCTGATTCTGACTGATTCCATTCATAATTCCACTTTCCATCTGATGTTAAATTGTATGGAAACTTGAATGCATTATTCATCGTTATTCGATCATGGGTGTGAGGAGTCGATACCATTTCTTCCAATTCATTCACATTCTGAATACTACTATCATAACAAATGCTGGAAACACCTACTTCCCATTCACCTTCTAGAAGTAATGAACGATTTAATTCTACTCGATAGTCTGATGCTTTATTATTGGGAAATTCATTCATAGAAGCATTACTGGGTAAGTAAATTAGAAACGAATCCTTATTTTCACTTTCCATATCATTCACAAAGGAAACATATATTTCCACACTATTGCATTAATTCTTCATTCAAAAATGGAGTGTGATACTTGTCACAGCATCTTTATGAAAAGGAATCAACGCACCAGCATCGTGATAAATTGCAATATCAATTTGTGTTAGATAGTTTGATTTCAAGTTTGTATAGTGCACTTTCTTAAAAGTATGCTCGGATATAATACTATAGCTTTTTGGTTGGTAGGGTATCATTGCTAGAAGTGGAGCTTCAACATCTCCCACACGTACATCTTCACCAATATTGGAATATATCTGAAGATAGTTAATACGACGCGATAACGATATGCTCGCGCTAGCTTTTGTTACAGTACCACTTTTAAAAGTATTTTGATCAAATCCCAAATGTCCATTAGGGTATTGTTCATAATCAGCTCAATATTTTTCCCACTTACACAAAGAGACAAAACACCTTCTTTTTCAGAAAAAGAAATATGCTGTTCATTAATCACTTCATTCGAATAATTTATAGCCAACTTCACTGAAGTGATACTTCGAGTTGTCAACACTCTTGTTTTATGTATCCAATTAATTTGAACTGTTATGTTCCAGATAGCGCATATTAAATTTTCCATGAACAGCTGCAGAACGATGTCGCAAGAACTGATGAAAATCTCCTGAACAAACCAATACTAGATCATCATCATTTAGCTTATTGATTACGATATGATTAGACACTTTGTTGTAAGTTAATGTTGCCACCTGTTCACCATCTACTCGAAGGAGATAATTGAATTTCTTCTATAATGCTTCAGGAGTCATGTTCCTCTTTCTTGCCTTAATCACAATCTTCTTCACCAACGTCTTTTCATTATTCGGAGTAAGATCCACATAATAGGCTTACTGTTTATAAATTAAATTTTGCAACCTCTTGGATAGTAATTAGCTTTATAATTATCATAGCTTGTCAAGGCACTAGCAAAATAACCTAAATCATTTCTTAAACTCGGACTCAAAGCAACAATCCAATCTTTATCAACTGCGTGATACATATGATCATATACACCATTGTGGGGAGTAAACTCGACAATGTGTCTACATGCTTTATTCAGGAAATCAAATACGAATTTTTTACATGTTGAGAAACCTTTCTTCGGCCATTTCGGAATGTAAACTTGACATCCCTCTTCACACTGATAGGCAACTGTACTTCTCATATTAATAGTCATCACTTCACGATCAAAAGTATAGACATAGTTACTGCGAACAATTTGGGTGACGCCTACTTCCCACTTTCCATTCAGCTGTTGTGTATTATCAATGGGAGTATAAAAGATAGCAGCTCGATTACCAACAAATCTATTTGTTGCCACGCTAAGCAAAACATGATAGAATGACATTTTCATTTTGGGAACCTATATATTACCAATTTGCATAACATCATGAAGACTTGGATTTTGGACTCTCTACAATATATTAAAGTTGATCGCGATGGAAACGTTCATTTCAAGAATTCTTGTGGAAATACATCGAAAGGAATTACATTAACATGGCGACAGTTTTTCAGTCTTAATGATATCATGAAGGATTTGGAATATTTCAAAACGTTGAAATTCATCTCCTTGGGTAATCAAGTTTGGCTTCAACATCACAGAAATGAAATTCAAATATATCATTCTCATCTCTCCATCTATTTATCATTTCGCAAAAGTAATTGGAAAAAATATAAAAGATGTGTACATCACTCCATTATGTCATTCATTCGACGCGAGTTCATCGCATTGCTACGCAAATCTTAATCAGACACCATCTTCAACACAATGTCACACTCCATCATGAAGACTTGGAAATTGGATTTGAGATTGATCATGAACGAAACGTATGTTTCAAAGATTATACTGGAAATGTAAGAAGAGCATTGGCTTAATCATATCGACATTTTCAGTCTCTAAATCATATGATGAAGGACTTAAAATACTTGTATATGAAAAAAAAATCACGCATAGGAAATCGCATATGGTTGCGACTCAACAAACAGTGAATTCAAATCTATCATTCACAACTTTCTACCTACTTGACATTTCATCAAGGCAGCTGGGAAAAGTATAAAAGGAAGATACATCACTCTATTTACTCATTTCTTCATCATGAAACGTCATCTCTACACCATCGTCAACATTCTCCGACGCATCAGACTCTACATGAAAATCGATCTCGCAACATTACATCAACAAATTCCAAACAGCAAGTATTATCCTGGTCGGCCGCAAATGTTAGTGGTGAAGATGAGAAATTTACGGAATCTTCAACTCTTCCCAAACGGAACTGTTCAGATTCTCGGCGCCCTTTCTCATTCATCAGCGCGGTTAATGCGCCTAGAGCTGCAGAAACTACTACGACGGATGTGGAAGAGGGAGAAGTGTGTGATGTCGAATCTGACTGTGGACAATATGGTGATCTCTACTCAATTGAGTGAAAATGTATCGTTTTCGAAGATTCATAGCAGCAGCTACAATTTGTGTTATCAACCAGAACTTTTTCCTGCAGCTCTCATTAATCGTTAGAATCCTGTACATATTGCAATCTTTCACAATAGTAAAGTTATCATTACTGGACTGAAATTTCAAATGCAAGCAGATACGATCCTAGACTATCTAATCGAGTATGTACATAACCAACGGATTGTAAAATAAAAACAATTTTTATTCCAACATGATGTTTTTTATTTCAAATCATTATAGAACATACAAATCATCTTTTCATTAGAAGATGGATTACATGAAAACGTTTGAATAACAGATTTAAATTGGTGTAGATGTAAACGTTTTAAAATGAAGTACAATAGGAAAGCACCACAAGTTAATCAAAGTGGATGTTGCAGTATGCACTCATTTCGTTGATATTGACGAGTATGCTTTCTCAACCACTGCTGTGTTGGTATATTCGGAGGTTGAGCAAGAGAGTCAAATAGTTCACCATGTCTGTCTTTTCCAATAAAGATAGCTTTCCAATGCTCACCTTCTAAATTCTGTGAATGAGTGCTCAATACGATAAAGATGGGATACTGTTTTACAGCAGTCGGTAAGGTATCTGGCAAATAGACACTATCAAAGGCTTTCAACGTAGCTTCATCTGCATTACGCTGCACTTTAGTCTTTATATCGTCAGCATTCAACCAACTCATTAGCGATTATAGTGAAGAATCACGTCACGATACTTAGTTATTTCAATACTTGAATCAGGGACTGCATAAATTAATACATTGATCGTCTCCGTTAACGTTGTTTTGAACTCCAGATCCAAGCGAATATTATGAGGAACGTTAACTTAACGATAAGGTGCACTAATATCGCTGTCGGCAGTCAAAACAAATGCATAAATAGTATATCCATTATTAAACTCTTTCATTGTGAGTCCGTTGGTATCGTCTGTGTTGTAAAAGCCAAAGCCATTCATATAATCAACATAACTACGCAGAAATTGATAAAAAGTAAAATCTGTTTTATAGGGTGGACCAGGATGACTAGCACCATTTACGCGCAAAGCAATTTAACTTAAATTGTTGTGTTTAAAGTTGAAAGGATTCTTCTTGACATTACCATTGAATGCATCATTTTCAACCATTGCTACCATGAGGAGCTTTGGCGCTTCCGATGAAAAAGACCATCTTTCATAAAACTCTTTTGATCTTTAGGAATAGTAAATGTGAGGAGCTTTGTATGTTGAATGGGATAAATGGCATTGTTGAGGTTAAGACCCTCTAATTAAACTTGGATTAGCCACCACTCGACGAATGTATACTGTAATATCCTCCGCATGAATTTTAAATTTCACAACTGAAGCAAATGCATTCAACAAAAATTCAGGCTTATTCAATGTAAGTTTGAGTCGTATACTGGTATTACAGAGTAAACATTTTGATTGTCTGAAGAAGTCTAAATTAAGTGGACCATATAGCTGACATACTTTACTATTTTAAATCAAAGTAGATCGCTTTACAAAACCAGTGTTTGTCACACTATCAAATAGTGCTGCTTGATCTCTATACCATTCCATATGACTGTCCTTCCATATGACCTTCCATATGATTGTTTTGAGTTGCTGGATGAAACTGTGATAGAGCATTCAAATATGCTTTATAGAGATAATCGCTTTGATCACCTTCCACCTGTTGCTCTCCAATAGTTAGAGAAACATCGCGAAATAATGTAGCCAGCGGTAAATTGTTCAGATCAACTTTATGTCTATCTTCTTGTTAAATTCTAAACCTCACATCAACCATCGCATAACTCAAATCAATGTAATCATTAGGGTGATTCAAAAAAATCGAAATTTTGAAATATCTATGGGCGAAGGGCTTAGAGTGTTCCTTTATGTCCACAATGATGACACGTAAATTTTTTTGAAAAATATTTAGGTATAGAGGTCGCGCAACACAGTCAAAGTTTTCATTTTTTCGTAATTTTTGGCATTTTTGCCATTTTTCATGTATTCGATATCTATGTCAAGATACTGAATTGGCAATGTATACCATTCCTCTTATCAAAACATACATGTAATACAAATTTTCCTCTGATATTGTTTTTGATAATCTGCAGCTATTCCTGTTAAAACTATCTTATATTGAAGTACCCCTATATTCTACTTATTACGGCCCTCAATAGTACTGTTCAAAATATTCACGAAAAACACTTCCAATGGGTGATCAAAGTACATGTATGCATGAATGAATCAAAAATTAATCTCTATGCAAAGAAGAGATGCAAGTACCATTAATCTACATCAAATCAACAGATTCAATCAAAAAGCGCATTTCTTCATCACAGGGTTTGTCTTCCTGTTTTTCTCTACACTTTGAAACACGAACTGTCTCCGTATTTCATCATTTGTGATGGTTTTTGCAAAGTCTAACGGGGAAGCAAACACCTTACCTGCAGCTCCGACCTCGATGACTCGCAGAATGAAACCAGCTGAGTTATTTGAACATTACTCGAACAAACAATAGCTGAATTTGTTTGTCCGGGTTAATGTGAACATTGATGAGCGACTCACTTCACTCCTTGACTTTGTCGTATAAAAAGACCGACATGTGAAATGAAAATTCATCCGCTTCTGTGCTTTTCAATAAAGCTGAATTGGAGACAATTGTTTTCATATCTATGATACAGCAATTGGCGTCGCTGAGCTATCTACTACTGCTCTCTACTGGTTCTACTGCTACTACCTACTGGCTGTACTGCTACTGGCTCTGCTGCTTGTACCTACTGGCTCTGCTGCTTCTACCTACTGCTTCTGCTGCTTTCTACGAGTTCTTCTGCTGCAAAATTAAATTAAACTACATTCGACGGCTGTTGACCCTACCCGGCAACGCTGTGAACACTCGCTATTGGCCTTCACGGCTCGATAGACATTATTATCACTCTTACACACCATTCATACTTTGCAACACACATATTACTAACACTCCACACGACACGTGAGGGACTACTAAACCTAAGGACTTAAGGACCTAAGCTAAGTTTCAGCCTCAAACCTCAACGCCTACCGAGGAGCAAAGACGACACCTGCACGATGGACTTCCATCCACTTGAGCCTCTCGACATTTCCGACGTCAACGGCGTCACGGAGTGGCACATCCGCTTCGAGGAGTTCCTCAAAGTCAAGCCTCCTGCGAAAGGGACGGAAACGGCCTTCTACATCACGTTTATGGGTAAACAAGCCTTCAGACTACTTCGCGACCTGTCGTACCCAGACGACGTCACAGCGATGAGCGTTGCAGACTTGAAGACACTACTGCTGAACCACCTGTCTCCCGTTAACATCACGCTAGTGGAACGCGAAAAGTTTCACAATCTGGTAAAGAAGACAGAAGAAACCAACAAGTCCTTTGTTCTGCGGGTTCAACAACAGGCAGCTAAGTGTGGGTTCGGTACCGACTTGCCAACACAACTACGCGACAGACTGGTAGCTGGTGTACGAGACCAAGACCTGAAGAGGAAGCTGTGCAGGGAGACTGGTTTAGACTTCAACAAGGCGAAGACCCTCGTCGAAGAGTGGGACGAATTCGACAACGTCGTCATCCAGGCTTCGAACGTCTTCAGCACTTCTCGACACAAGACCGACTTTAAGCCGAAGTTCGCCAAACATCGACCTAACCACCAAGTCACTCAGCCGAAGACTAGACAGACCATCAAGTCTAACAACGCTTGCGACTCTTGTGGAGGGATGCACCAACGACGAACTTGCCGCTTCAGACGTGCTGTATGCAATCTTTGCAAACGAACTGGCCACATAAAACGAATTTGCCGTTCAGCGAAGTCTACCACAGAAGTTACTGCAGTTTCGGTCGACGAGGAAGCCAGGTCGAACACTATTCCGGTCTTCACAGTTCTCCACAATGGTCACATCTGCCAACCGTTGGTTTTCGTTCAGACGGGTGAACAACTGCTTTTCATCGTTGATACTGGCAGTCCAGTTACTTTCCTGCCACTGAACCACCTCGCTAACTTGGGCTTCGACAACAGCCTGTTACGTACTTCGACTGCTTCGCTTCGTGGCATTACTGGTCATCAGTTGCAAGTTCTGAGTCAATTCACTACAGCAGTACGTGCTGAAGACAAAGAAGCTAACGTCACCTTCATTGTCACACGCGACGGTCCGACAGTTTTGGGACTTGACGGTCTGCGGTTGCTACAGGTTCGAATCGTATTTCATGTTGACGCATCTTCATCGATCACCGAGCTCGTTGCTAAGTGTAACGGCAACAAGGGTGGCATGCAAATCAGTCCAGTCAAGTTGGAACTTTCGGGACAACCGGTTTTCGTCATATCAAGAACAGTTCCGTACGGATTGCGTGACCCTGTCAAGAACATCATTGACAACCTCGTTTCGGACTGCATTCTTTGTCCTGTCTCAACAAGTTCTTGGGCTTCACCCATTGTTACGCCAATGAAGTCAAACGGTCAACCAAGGGTCTGCGGTGACTTTCGTCAAGTAAATCTACAACTACGACAAACTGCGATGACTACACTACAGGTTGAAGACATGTTTCAAGGGTTGGAAGGCAACACCGTGTTCTCGAAGATCGATCTGTCCAACGCCTTCCTCCAGATTCCTTTGGAAGAATCGGCTTGTGAGATTACGACCATCAACACGCCTTGGGGCCTTTACCAACATCGCTTCCTACCGTTTGGTCTTCACGTTTCGCCTGGCATATTCCAGAAGACAATTGATCACATACTGCAAGGTCTACGTGGTACTCGAGCTTACCAGGACGACATCGTCACCTTCCTGTCAACAAAGCAAGAACACGACACGAACCTTCTGGAGGTACTGAAGGCACTTGACTCCTACAGCGACAATATTAACGCGAAGAAGTCTGAGTTCAACCTTCCAAGCCTGAAGTATCTGGGTTACGTCATCAATGGTCAAGGTGTTTCTGCTGATATCGATCGTGTCCAAGCCTTAAAGCTTGCTCCAAAACCGACAACAGCTGACCAACTTCGCTCGTTCCTCGGTTTTGCACAGTATTACGCACGCTTTGTGCCCAACTTCTCCGACTTGACGTATTCTCTCTACGACTTGCTCGACGATTTTCGATGGAGTTCGGAAGCCGATCACCAGTACGACTAGGTCATCGAAGCACTTACCAACAGCAAGGTTCTCTCCAGTTACCAACTTGGCACTCCAACTACGCTTATTGTCGACGCTTCGCAGTACGCTCTCGGTGCGGTGTTAGAACAATGCGACAAACCAGTAACCTGCATATCTCGCAAGTTGTCCGCGTCAGAACGAAATTACAGTCAGACGGAGAAGGAAGCACTGGCCATCCATTGGGCCGTATCTCGTTTACACAAATTCCTGTTGGGATTTACTTCGACATTTTGACTGACCATCAAGCGTTGCAGTACATTTTCAATCCAAGTGGTCAGAATCGAACGACTTCGGCGATGTTACAACGGTGGGCGGTTCACTTAAGTGGCTACGATTATGACATTCGACACCGTCCTGGGACAGACATAGCTCATGCTGACTTCATGTCTCGTCATGATTATGCCTCCGAAGAGCTACAGGATGAAGAACAAGACATCTGCCTCGTGAATCCACTGCCATTTGCTTCACACAACGTGTTGATAAGAGAAACAGAACTTGCGTACGGACCAGTTATGGCTGGATTGAAACGCGGTTGGTCTAACTCTGCTCGACGTCGATTCACAAAGTTGCATTCCCTGCGAAATGATCTACGTCTACAAGCTGATGGTACTATCCTTTACCTTGATCGTCTCTTGATTCCACCAGTGTGCCGCAAGCACATCCTAGTTCACCTTCATCTGGGACACATCGGAAGAGACAAGATGCTTTCTCTCGCTCGCATGCTTTACTGGTGGCCTTCGATTAACTACGACATCACGACATTCACAAAGGAATGTGGGCCGTGTTCGCGGAAGCCACGTTCGCACTCGCAATGGAGTCCCTGGCCTGTGCCTTTTCAAGCTATGCAGAGAATCCACGCGGATTACTGTGGACCATTCCTTGGAACCCATTATGCTCTAGTGGTTGAGGATGCTTACTCAAAGTTTCCTGAGGTTTTCTTGACGACCTCTCCAACTGCTCAATTTACGCGTCAAGCGCTTCAGAAGCTTTTTGCGCGAGAGGGAATTCCGATGGCTCTGGTAACGGACAATGGAACACACTTCACGGCCACGCACTTGACAGATTGGTTGAAGTCACTCGGGTGCACACCTGTTTTCACGCCGCCCAGACATCCTCGTTCCAACGGACAAGCTGAAAACTTTGTTCGGACATTGAAGACTTTGATCACCGCTGCCGCGCCTACTACAGTTAAGGAACTCGATCGAACCGTCGATACCTTCCTTCTTCAGTATCGGAACGCAACACACGCAGCCACAAACAAGTCTCCAGCTTTACTTTTCAAGGGACGGACTCTCCGGTGCTCTGCCAACTTAGACAAACTTAGTTTGGTCTGAACGAGGCAACGAGGCCATTGATTGTCGGTCATTTGTCGGCCATTGATGAAGTCAGACAATTTATTATCCACTCCAATAACAGGTTCTTGTGGAAACTGTGGCTTCTCCGAAGAAAAGTATTTCGGAAACTGAAGTAGTTTTTCTGCCTTGCGAGGGTATAGTCCTCGGGAGAATTGGTGAAAGACTGTTCAGTGTACTAGACAAGTCAGACGGTACAGTTCACAGACGACACACCGAACAGATCACCTTCACTCCACCAGAAACATCCATAACAGAACTTGTCCCATCTCAAACGCACTACAATACACACCAACAACTTTCACCCTCTACACATTCAGACTTTTTCAGCAGCCAGCCAGCAGCCAGTGAGCCAGTGGGCCAACCAAGAAGTTCTCCAGTTCCTGCGGATCCTACTGATGCGCCAGCATCACTAAGACCTCGCTCTCCTTCCTTGGAGTCAACTCCAATTCCTGAGTCTTCTTCTCCAGACTCACCATCACCGGGACCACCGCTCCGAAGAAGCAACCGTTCGCGGAGACGACCGGTGAGGTTCGACGACTTCGTCTAACGGGGAGGAGTTGTGGCAGCAAACACCTTACCTGCAGCTCCGACGTCGATGACTCGTAGAATGAAACCAGCTGAGTTATTTGAACATCACTCGAACAAACAATAGCTGAATTTGTTTGTCCGGGTTAATGTGAACATTGATGAGCGACTCACTTCACTCCTTGACTTTGTCGTATAAAAAGACCGACATGTGAAATGAAAATTCATCCGCTTCTGTGCTTTTCAATAAAGCTGAATTGGAGACAATTGTTTTCATATCTATGATACAACAATTGGCGTCGCTGAGCTATCTACTACTGCTCTCTACTGGTTCTACTGCTACTACCTACTGGCTGTACTGCTACTGGCTCTGCTGCTTGTACCTACTGGCTCTGCTGCTTCTACCTACTGCTTCTGCTGCTTTCTACGAGTTCTTCTGCTGCAAAATTAAATTAAACTACATTCGACGGCTGTTGACCCTACCCGGCAACGCTGTGAACACTCGCTATTGGCCTTCACGGCTCGATAGACATTATTATCACTCTTACACACCATTCATACTTTGCAACACACATATTACTAACACTCCACACGACACGTGAGGGACTACTAAACCTAAGGACTTAAGGACCTAAGCTAAGTTTCAGCCTCAAACCTCAACGCCTACCGAGGAGCAAAGACGACACCTGCACGATGGACTTCCATCCACTTGAGCCTCTCGACATTTCCGACGTCAACGGCGTCACGGAGTGGCACATCCGCTTCGAGGAGTTCCTCAAAGTCAAGCCTCATGCGAAAGGGACGGAAACGGCCTTCTACATCACGTTTATGGGTAAACAAGCCTTCAGACTACTTCGCGACCTGTCGTACCCAGACGACGTCACAGCGATGAGCGTTGCAGACTTGAAGACACTACTGCTGAACCACCTGTCTCCCGCTAACATCACGCTAGTGGAACGCGAAAAGTTTCACAATCTGGTAAAGAAGACAGAAGAAACCAACAAGTCCTTTGTTCTGCGGGTTCAACAACAGGCAGCTAAGTGTGGGTTCGGTACCGACTTGCCAACACAACTACGCGACAGACTGGTAGCTGGTGTACGAGACCAAGACCTGAAGAGGAAGCTGTGCAGGGAGACTGGTTTAGACTTCAACAAGGCGAAGACCCTCGTCGAAGAGTGGGACGAATTCGACAACGTCGTCATCCAGGCTTCGAACGTCTTCAGCACTTCTCGACACAAGACCGACTTTAAGCCGAAGTTCGCCAAACATCGACCTAACCACCAAGTCACTCAGCCGAAGACTAGACAGACCATCAAGTCTAACAACGCTTGCGACTCTTGTGGAGGGATGCACCAACGACGAACTTGCCGCTTCAGACGTGCTGTATGCAATCTTTGCAAACGAACTGGCCACATAAAACGAATTTGCCGTTCAGCGAAGTCTACCACAGAAGTTACTGCAGTTTCGGTCGACGAGGAAGCCAGGTCGAACACTATTCCGGTCTTCACAGTTCTCCACAATGGTCACATCTGCCAACCGTTGGTTTTCGTTCAGACGGGTGAACAACTGCTTTTCATCGTTGATACTGGCAGTCCAGTTACTTTCCTGCCACTGAACCACCTCGCTAACTTGGGCTTCGACAACAGCCTGTTACGTACTTCGACTGCTTCGCTTCGTGGCATTACTGGTCATCAGTTGCAAGTTCTGAGTCAATTCACTACAGCAGTACGTGCTGAAGACAAAGAAGCTAACGTCACCTTCATTGTCACACGCGACGGTCCGACAGTTTTGGGACTTGACGGTCTGCGGTTGCTACAGGTTCGAATCGTATTTCATGTTGACGCATCTTCATCGATCACCGAGCTCGTTGCTAAGTGTAACGGCAACAAGGGTGGCATGCAAATCAGTCCAGTCAAGTTGGAACTTTCGGGACAACCGGTTTTCGTCATATCAAGAACAGTTCCGTACGGATTGCGTGACCCTGTCAAGAACATCATTGACAACCTCGTTTCGGACTGCATTCTTTGTCCTGTCTCAACAAGTTCTTGGGCTTCACCCATTGTTACGCCAATGAAGTCAAACGGTCAACCAAGGGTCTGCGGTGACTTTCGTCAAGTAAATCTACAACTACGACAAACTGCGATGACTACACTACAGGTTGAAGACATGTTTCAAGGGTTGGAAGGCAACACCGTGTTCTCGAAGATCGATCTGTCCAACGCCTTCCTCCAGATTCCTTTGGAAGAATCGGCTTGTGAGATTACGACCATCAACACGCCTTGGGGCCTTTACCAACATCGCTTCCTACCGTTTGGTCTTCACGTTTCGCCTGGCATATTCCAGAAGACAATTGATCACATACTGCAAGGTCTACGTGGTACTCGAGCTTACCAGGACGACATCGTCATCTTCCTGTCAACAAAGCAAGAACACGACGCGAACCTTCTGGAGGTACTGAAGGCACTTGACTCCTACAGCGACAATATTAACGCGAAGAAGTCTGAGTTCAACCTTCCAAGCCTGAAGTATCTGGGTTACGTCATCAATGGTCAAGGTATTTCTGCTGATATCGATCGTGTCCAAGCCTTAAAGCTTGCTCCAAAACCGACAACAGCTGACCAACTTCGCTCGTTCCTCGGTTTTGCACAGTATTACGCACGCTTTGTGCCCAACTTCTCCGACTTGACGTATTCTCTCTACGACTTGCTCGACGATTTTCGATGGAGTTCGGAAGCCGATCACCAGTACGACTAGGTCATCGAAGCACTTACCAACAGCAAGGTTCTCTCCAGTTACCAACTTGGCACTCCAACTACGCTTATTGTCGACGCTTCGCAGTACGCTCTCGGTGCGGTGTTAGAACAATGCGACAAACCAGTAACCTGCATATCTCGCAAGTTGTCCGCGTCAGAACGAAATTACAGTCAGACGGAGAAGGAAGCACTGGCCATCCATTGGGCCGTATCTCGTTTACACAAATTCCTGTTGGGGATTTACTTCGACATTTTGACTGACCATCAAGCGTTGCAGTACATTTTCAATCCAAGTGGTCAGAATCGAACGACTTCGGCGATGTTACAACGGTGGGCGGTTCACTTAAGTGGCTACGATTATGACATTCGACACCGTCCTGGGACAGACATAGCTCATGCTGACTTCATGTCTCGTCATGATTATGCCTCCGAAGAGCTACAGGATGAAGAACAAGACATCTGCCTCGTGAATCCACTGCCATTTGCTTCACACAACGTGTTGACAAGAGAAACAGAACTTGCGTACGGACCAGTTATGGCTGGATTGAAACGCGGTTGGTCTAACTCTGCTCGACGTCGATTCACAAAGTTGCATTCCCTGCGAAATGATCTACGTCTACAAGCTGATGGTACTATCCTTTACCTCGATCGTCTCTTGATTCCACCAGTGTGCCGCAAGCACATCCTAGTTCACCTTCATCTGGGACACATCGGAAGAGACAAGATGCTTTCTCTCGCTCGCATGCTTTACTGGTGGCCTTCGATTAACTACGACATCACGACATTCACAAAGGAATGTGGGCCGTGTTCGCGGAAGCCACGTTCGCACTCGCAATGGAGTCCCTGGCCTGTGCCTTTTCAAGCTATGCAGAGAATCCACGCGGATTACTGTGGACCATTCCTTGGAACCCATTATGCTCTAGTGGTTGAGGATGCTTACTCAAAGTTTCCTGAGGTTTTCTTGACGACCTCTCCAACTGCTCAATTTACGCGTCAAGCGCTTCAGAAGCTTTTTGCGCGAGAGGGAATTCCGATGGCTCTGGTAACGGACAATGGAACACACTTCACGGCCACGCACTTGACAGATTGGTTGAAGTCACTCGGGTGCACACCTGTTTTCACGCCGCCCAGACATCCTCGTTCCAACGGACAAGCTGAAAACTTTGTTCGGACATTGAAGACTTTGATCACCGCTGCCGCGCCTACTACAGTTAAGGAACTCGATCGAACCGTCGATACCTTCCTTCTTCAGTATCGGAACGCAACACACGCAGCCACAAACAAGTCTCCAGCTTTACTTTTCAAGGGACGGACTCTCCGGTGCTCTGCCAACTTAGACAAACTTAGTTTGGTCTGAACGAGGCAACGAGGCCATTGATTGTCGGTCATTTGTCGGCCATTGATGAAGTCAGACAATTTATTATCCACTCCAATAACAGGTTCTTGTGGAAACTGTGGCTTCTCCGAAGAAAAGTATTTCGGAAACTGAAGTAGTTTTTCTGCCTTGCGAGGGTATAGTCCTCGGGAGAATTGGTGAAAGACTGTTCAGTGTACTAGACAAGTCAGACGGTACAGTTCACAGACGACACACCGAACAGATCACCTTCACTCCACCAGAAACATCCATAACAGAACTTGTCCCATCTCAAACGCACTACAATACACACCAACAACTTTCACCCTCTACACATTCAGACTTTTTCAGCAGCCAGCCAGCAGCCAGTGAGCCAGTGGGCCAACCAAGAAGTTCTCCAGTTCCTGCGGATCCTACTGATGCGCCAGCATCACTAAGACCTCGCTCTCCTTCCTTGGAGTCAACTCCAATTCCTGAGTCTTCTTCTCCAGACTCACCATCACCGGGACCACCGCTCCGAAGAAGCAACCGTTCGCGGAGACGACCGGTGAGGTTCGACGACTTCGTCTAACGGGGAGGAGTTGTGGCAGCAAACACCTTACCTGCAGCTCCGACCTCGATGACTCGTAGAATGAAACCAGCTGAGTTATTTGAACATCACTCGAACAAACAATAGCTGAATTTGTTTGTCCGGGTTAATGTGAACATTGATGAGCGACTCACTTCACTCCTTGACTTTGTCGTATAAAAAGACCGACATGTGAAATGAAAATTCATCCGCTTCTGTGCTTTTCAATAAAGCTGAATTGGAGACAATTGTTTTCATATCTATGATACAACAGTCTTCCATGAGTTTCACAGAACGCTCTGTAGGATCGTTGAAACCTGAAGCTGTCCCACAAACTTGGCCATGACTTAAAAATTGGCATCATTATGCCAATCCGAAGCTGTTCGAGAAAGCCAAAGGTGTTCTCCTTCTCCTCCCATTTTCATAAGTTGAAACAACAGCCATGATCGGCCATTGATGAAGTCAGACAATTTATTATACACTCCAATAACAGGTTCTTGTGGAAACTGTGGCTTCTCCGAAGAAAAGTATTTCGGAAACTGAAGTAGTTTTTCTGCAGCCTCCTCTTTGTCAGTGTCAGATATTTTGTTACAAAATAGTCCGAACACCGACAGTTCCGGTGTAAGGTACCACCGATGGCGATCCATGACAGTCAGAGCGGCTGTCGAAACTTGTGAATCACTGAAGTGATATCTTTGCATGTCCGAGTACAACTGTAGATCACATGACAATGCTTCTGGAGCTGAATTGGCTCTGAGCCATGGCAGTACGTAAAAAAGACAAATGAATTTCATTGCTCGAGTGAGGTTTTCAATTTTCTCACTATCGTAATTCATTTGGCCTGAAAACATCAACATTTTCCCATACTAAAAGATGCAAGACATCCAACGGGCATGATGAAGCGGCCCAGGCTCCCGCAGGGGTGATGTCATTGGTCCACCGAGAAGAACGATTGCCACCTGAAACCGAATCAGTATTTTATTTGACATTTCTTTTTTCGAGCATTACTATATCTACGAATATTTCTCTGTCATTCATTTCGATACACAATGCAGCTTCTTTTGTGGTTTGATGGCTTCTAATGTAAATGAATGCAAATGTTTATTGTCAGTGGTTAGTGACATAGACTATTATAAAGTACATGCCGGTATAGTTGCAATAATAATGTTAATGACGATGATGATGATTATCTATTATAGTGATAATTAATACATCTTTCATGTAGTTAACATTCTAGTATGTTGTTATTTTGCAAGTGTAAGCTTAGGCCTATTTAGATTCTTCGCGGAAGATAGCACTTACCTGAGCGACTTCTGATTCTCAGCGAATCATCTCTCAAGAAACTTTCATTGCCATAAACTTCCACCAGTTCATGAAGACATTTGTCTTGTCTGATATGCAGCCATCCATCAAGTTCCAATATCTTCCGCCTTCCCTGATCGATGTTCTCCCAAGCTTGCTGGAATGCTCTGAAATCCGAAGTTTCAGGTCCCGTTGATGTTCCAAACAGAGACGTGCATAATGCTTTTCAAAATTAGTTGCAACACGTGATGCGTGCATGCCAGCTACAATACGTTGTTTTTCAACAACCTTTGAACATGGTGGCGAGATGGTAGTCAAAAGTTCAAAAGTTCGAAGACAACCCGTTGACAGTTTTGCTGAGAAAATTGTTGCAGTTTATAAGAATTGTTCATGATTTTTATGATTCGCGGTATAACATATCATTGGTACGGTATATTTCTAGGCTATTCAACGTTTCCAACAACCTACCTACAGCAGTCTGCAACATTCTCTACGGCTTACAACGCAGAGAGAGATGCCTAGACCTACTGTGTGGATAGTTGTAATTAAAACATCGTTTTTTATTTACCTACTCTATTAAAAGCTGGCTGATAAAGTTCGGAAAAGTACATTCGTGTAATATACTGATCAGTAATCAGACCAACAGTTACTCATGAAAAAAAAGAATGATACCAAGCAATCCGATAATACAAGAAACGGGCAGCGGTCTAGAAAATAAATTGTTAAGAGTGGATTAATTTAATATTTCAAATCATTACAGATTTCAACAAAATCCAAGCTGTAACGAAGAAATGCGCTTTTTGATCGAATCTGTCGATTTGTTGTAGATTAATGGTACTTGCATCTCTTCTGTGCATAGAGATCAATTTTCGATTCATTCATGCATACATGTACTTAAATCACCCATTAGAATTGTTCTTCGTGAATATTTTGAACACTACTATTGAGGGCCGTAATAAGTAGAATATAGGGGTACTTCAATATAAGATAGCTTCATTAGGAATAGCTGCAGACTATCAAAAAACAATATCAGAGGAAAATTGGCATTATGTTTTGATAAGAGAAATGATATACATTGCCAATTCAGTATTTTGACATAGATATCGAATACATGAAAAAATGACAAAAAAATGAAAACTTTGGCTGTGTTGCGCGACCTCTAAACCTAAATATATTTCAAACATAAATTTACGTGTCATCATTGTGGACATAAGGGAACACTTTAAGCCCTTCGCCCATAGATATTTCAAAATTTCGATTTTTTTAATCACCCTAGTAATCATCGCTAGCGCCAGGAATAACAAATTCAATAGGACCAGTATTCTCAGCTGTACGAGGATGATAATCTACAATACTTGAACTAAGAATTTCTGTCTGTATTGCTTATTTATCAAACAAACAAAACCCTGAAGTTTTGCACATCATGATTAGGAGTTATGACAGCGTCGTCGTTTTGCACTTGATGAAAGATTACAGCGCGCGACGTTTGCGCGAATGCCTTTTCTTAGTTTTGTTTGAAGTTCGCTTCTAACCACCTCCGCCCTGTTTTCTTTTTCTTCTAACATTCATTCGTTTAGGTGCTTTCTTTTGTTGAGTAGCATTAAAAGTTTTCTGTAATGTTCTTAAACCGCGTTCCTTCCCACGATTTGGTGAAGTACTCTTTAAATTTTTACCACTGCTAATATCATTAACAACATCACCAGCAAAGCCAACAGCATTATTAAAAACAGTTCGTTTTAAAGATCTTCCGACAGTAGATAAGAGAGGTGCTACAACAGATTTCAGCGCACCAAATATGCTACCCACACGTTGACGGCGAGTGCCGCTGTAAATTGCACCCACGCCACTTAGATAGGAGGGGCGTGAATAGAACAATGCAGTCGGATTCACAACCTAGACCTTGACATTAAAAGTTATATCTTTGCATAAATCACTGACGATCGCGTAGATAAAAGATGTCTGCACGAAGCATCCAAGAGTACATATTTGAAGGATAACCGACCCATTTAACAAGACACCATTCTTCACCGTGTCGTTTTTTACTTCGAACTATTTTCTCTACTAAATATGTTTCACTTTGAGTGACCAACTCAATCTCATCACGATAAAAGCTACCATCAATTTCTTCAATATCGTTATCTTTCAACTTGTAAGTTGTTGGGGAGTCCTTTTTATTGATACTTGAAACTGTGAAAAATTCTTCTGTCCAATTCGGGAGATAACCTTTGGCAAAAGCACTCTTAACTTTTGATATGCGAACTTTATCACCTATTTTGACATCACTTTTTGCATTATTACGCTTGCGTTGGAATGTTTCACGCACTCTAACTGCGTTGTCAGCATTCACATCCGCTGGTCTGAGTCCAATAGAACGATAAATAGAGTGATTGTAGGCATGTAGCTTATTTAATGTGGCACACAAGCGATTTTTTAATGTGCGATTAAAACGTTCAACTAGTGCAGCCTTATAAGCACTCTTTACACTAAAGAGCTCAATATCATATCTCTCAAATAATCTTCCCATATGCTGATTTTCGAACTCTTTTCCTTGATCACTCTGAATTCTGTTTGGAATACGACCCTCTCGGAAAATTGACTGGAATGCCTTTGCTACTCGTTTACCTTCTTTAGTTTCTAAAGGTTAAGCCCACGCATAACGCGAGAAAATATCAATTGCGGTTAAGATAAAATTGTGTCCCGAGTTATGTATTGAAATAGCGGCAACGTCACACAAATCTGTTTGCCACTGTTCATCAGTGTCATGAGCAATATAATAACGGGTCCGGTACTACTTTTTCGCTTGTTTGTGGAGTGCATATGTAGCTTGACCCTTCAACCCTTGTTTAACTTGAGTGTGGAAGACCGCTCGCTTTTTACAATTTCTTTATAGATGCAAATCCCGCAGGACGTTTTACATCATAATATGTTGACTTTAAAAGTTCATCCGATGACGACTGACTCTTTCTTCTTCTTCTCATGTTTTTGCTTTCTTACCTTTTTGCATTTACAGCAACCACAGGATTTATGGGATTTACATTTACATTGCTTAGGAGTCTCATTGTGAGAGCTGGCACAGCAAGTACAAGTTACAGTTACATATACTTCCGGCGGCTCATTACATGGTAAGCAACACATCTGCTTCATATTAATAGTCTGAGAACATGTATTTCTTTAGAGGAGTTCTTCTAAGTCGTTCTCTTCTCCTTGTTTGCTTTATGGGTGTGGGAGGGGATTTAGAAGATGATCTCTTAAACCAATTCCTTGGCACTTCAATTTTACTCTTAACAGGTGAAGTAGATGAAGTAGCATCAACTGCTGAAATAGAATCAAGTTCTTTAAATGTTTCATTATTCAAAGCAAATTTTGGAACATTGTGCTTTTTTGATAGTTTAGGAAAGTAAGACCAACCAGGTGGGACATAGCTTTGACGGCGCTTTCTGCGTGTTGCATACTGAATCAAGTCTTCATAACGTGAAGCGTTAATAATTTCATTTTCATCTGAAATGATTTCACCTCTATCATTCACAGTGAGATATGGTTCAATGCTGTTGAAAAGGGATATTGCATGTGCGCGAGATGCTAAAGGTGTAGCAGTCGAAACAGAGTCACACATCTTATTTTTCAATTTTTTTAATTCTTCGACAGTTTCTGATTGTAATAATACAGCACGATGTGGATCTTTGATATGCGCATTATGCTGATAATTTAATTCATTCTTATAAATTTGATTTGCGAGAGGTTGTCTTACTTGTTGCATAGCAGTCAATTGCACATATTCATCCTGAGGAATAACAACCATGCAAGAATAAGAACTCATAGTTTGTAGATAATCATAGGCTCTTTCAAAATATCACTTCGAAATCTAAATTCTTCTGGACACTCTTGTGTAAAATCAATAAATAAGTAACCGTGTGGTTTTTCAGTTGCTGCTTGAAAAATTTCAATTAAGGCTTTTGAACCTCTTGGCGCAACTTGTCGCGCTAAAATTTCAAATTGACTTCTATCTCGTGGATTCTTAAAAATAGCGTAATAGTATGTATTCAGGTTTCGTGTGCTGGCTTCTTTCCCATCGGGAAACAAATGTTGCGTGATATAGATTATAAAGCATCTTTTGTGATGTGCTGCGCGAGTGAACATATCTGTAACATCTTTAGAATTTTTGCTTTCTTTTAATAGATCATCCAATACAACGACATCATTGGACTGATACTTATCCACTGGAATAATTCCTTCATTTCGAATAAAGTTACGACGTTGCAATTCCTGGAAGAGTGACGGTTGATAAATGCCATACTCCAAATCACTCGATTGGTAGGTTCCCTAAACAACTCTTTTCTTTTATCTAGCAAATTCAGAGTGAAAACAGTTTTACCTGCATGGGATGAACCTGATACAGTCAGAACTTTATCACATTGAAGTCTGAAATCCATTTTAATACTTTGGGATTCAATATTTGCATAATTAACGCTTAGGAACAAAGACCCTAACCAATAGGTCACCTACTACAGGAGCTAACAGCGGAAGTAACACTGAAAGGAAACCGCCCTTTTGTGTTAGAGTTTTCCTCTTTCTTTGAAGTGTAACTTTAGGATTGGAGATGAATCGCAATTAAGTAATTTTCGTTGTTGTGGTGATGATTTCTTTGTCTTCAAACTTCCCACGTGAGAAACAATTTCTCGAATAAATTTATCATTAGCATGTCGTATAGCATTATATCGCTTATTTCCTTTCATTCGTTGAAGAGCTCGAATGGCCTCAGAAAATTTTGAAGACTTTTGACTTTTGCGTTTCGCCATTTTTCTCTTAACCATTGTTACAACTTGATTTTTCCACATTTGCATAGGTGCTAACTTAAATGACAGAAGTGACACTCAAAATGAGCTATATCACAGTGACTACATTGACAAAGTTCAATACAGTATCGTATGAAACATCCCTGGCAGAAAGTATGCTTACATCTCTTAAAGATGCGTTTTTCACTTCCATCCTTTTGCTTACATACATCGCACATAATTTTACTCTTAATAACAACTTCTAAAGCAAGTCTTTTCGAAGACATGAACTTACTAGCCTTTTCTAAATAATAGATACATGTGCAGAAGGAATATACTTCGAGAGTAAGCAGACACAACTCGAAGACCAATTGTGATACGATCAAGTACCATTGCATCTTTAAGTTTCTTTTATACAAAGTTGAATGTGAATATGTGAAATCGTTTCAATCACTAAACTGCTACCATGATGGTTAAATGCACCAAGACGTTCAGCAATTTTTCTCATATGTCTTTCAAAAAATTCTTCAGGATTATCTACAACTTCCATCGAATAAGAAGCAAAGTGGAAGAAACGATCTTCTACCTCTTCTTTCCCAAAATGGCTGAAATGAATTTTTGCAACTAATCTCGCCATTACAATTCTATTAGAAAACGCATCCATTAACTTCAAAAATAAAGTGCTAGTATCACCAATAACTAATTTGATGTTGATCTCATCTTTATGAAAAGTTATCATATAATCTTTAATAGTTCCCTTTAAGCTTTGTCTATGAAAACTTAATGTTCCACAATCATTTGAGAAAGATATTATCATCCTTCATCTATCCCACCCGTTGCATGAAAATAACAAATCTCTTCATAAAGCATTTATTGAACGACTTTAACAAGCATGCATTACAAATTTTGGGTTTGAAACAGATAAAATAGATACAGTTGGTAGCTATCATATAAAGAGCAATGATAACCAAACATTACTTTAGCAGCGATGATATATGGAGGAAAAAAGCATTGATTATGAATGTACCGACTACAACAAACATTTAAAATAGGAACACTCAATGCCTTGAAACGTTTAGTGACTTCATGATAGTGTTGATTAACTCTACTATCAGTAGTATAGGGTGCGAGATCCGGCGCACCGCTTCGCTCAGCACAGGATCACACTCCCAAATAGATACGAATGGAACTACAAAAAAAATAGGAACGCTCTTGAAATTTATAGAAAAATAGGAAAGTACCTTAAATTTATAAAAATACAAATGAGGAAAAAATGTTTATTATCCCCAATGTAATAAAAATTTATAATTACGAAAAAAATAGGAACGCTTCTGAAATTCATAAAAATACAAATGAGGAAAAATATTTATCCCCCAAATGTAATAAAAATACCAAATGAAGAAAAATATTTATGACCCAAATGTAATAAAAATTGATAATTACAAAAAAATAAGTAAAGTAAGTAAGTAAATTGTATATTTATCAAGTAATTGGAAATTTCACGATACATCAAGTAGACACAATAGTATGACAGGAAAATACACATGTTCAATTGGCAATGTCAGGCACAATTTCACACGAGAATGTGACGTGAAGTTCAGATTGAAAATGAAGAGATATGTAATCACAATGCAGAATACCAATAGATGAAATATGAGCTCAAAACTGTCGAACATGGAGTGAGTTCAAAAATGATACACAGAAGGGAACAAACGCCTGCTGTCTACGGATAGAATTGATGACAGGAACCTCAAAGTGGCGGCTATGTTGCAAGCGATTTGGCACGAGATCAAAATTGAGATCATCCGGACATGACATCCTCTGAAACTTCTTTATTGCAAGACTCACACGTCGTTGCTCTAGAGGAGGAAAGTTTTGACAACTACACTGCTGACCACAGACACTTCGATGGACTTTGCGATTTATAGCTTCCAGCTTGCTAGTGTTCTTTTTATTGAGACCAACAAAGACTTCGCAACCGTACTCCATAACACTTCTTATGCACCCGTAGTAGACTTGCAAAATTTGATCGAAATTCAAATGTCTCTTTAGACGTCTAATCACAAACATGCGCCGACTAGCCTTCCTACATATGTGGCGTGTGTGTTCGTCCCACTTCAGTGAATCCTGAAAAATGACACCCAGAATAGTCAAGGATGGATTTAGGGCAACATGAAGTGGAGACGGATAACTCGGAGGAGAAAGGGAGCCAACGATCATGCATTTAGTCTTGCTTTCATTCAGACAAAGACCATTTGAGTCACACCACGTAGAAATATTGCACGTTTCATTGTTAAAAATGTCTTCAACATGAGAGTCATCATTGCATGGTACAATGACTACAACATCGTCTGCATATTTGATCATCTCAGCAGACGTAGATATCGGCCTCAATGATCCAATGTGTGCGGCAAACAAATATGGCCCCAAAATTGATCCCTGTGGGACACCAGACGTGACAGTTGTTGACTCACTCTTATATGTCCTTTTAATTGTCACTTCCTGGGTACGATTTCGCAGAAACTCAAGGATCCACTTGATTGCTCCAGTTGGCAAATCAGATTTCATCAGAGTTCGAGCAAGATGGTCGTGTGATAGACGATCGAACGCCTTACTCATGTCATAAGAGATGACAACGACGCCGCGAGTGTGAGGTTGATCCATCTGTGCCGTAATGCAATCATGCATGCGGACTAGAGCATGAGTAGTTGAGGATCCAGCTCGAAATCCGTACTGATTAGTTCCATAGAGATCGTACAACGAGTCCTTCACTGAGTCAGCCACAATGCGTTCTAAGATTTTCGACATAGTGGGAAGCAGGGAAATTGGTCTCAAATCACATAACTTTCGGGCATTTGATTTCGGAGCAGGTATAATTTCAGCGTGTTTCCATTTAGCAGGCATTCTACCACTTTGGACGGAGACGGAAAATAGATGGGTTAGAGGTTCAGCCAAAAAGGCAGCACAGTCTTTCAGAATGCGCAAAGGCAAATCCTCTGAGGGACATCCTTTCTTAGGACGCAGCGAATTGAGATGCTTAAATGTATCATTCACATTAACGTCGACATTCCATGGAACGTTGTCATCAGGAAGACGCTGAAGGATATCATCCCAATCAGGAGATGGAGAAAATACGTCTGTGAAATGTTTGTTTATTGCTTTAGCTGCAGCATTCATTGAAGGAAACTCATTCAGAATATTCACAAGGGACGATGCTCCCGGCCTATTTCCGCATAGACTACCAACAGCTTTCCAGAAACCCGATCGAGAGTGTGACAGAGTTTTAACCCAATCACTCTTGGCTCTCTCAATCTCTTTTCTGATCACGTCTTTGTAATGTCTGTACAGTACTTGATTGCCCGCTATAAATGCGCTCGAACGCTTGTTGAAAAGAAGCTTTAATTTCGGTGTAACCCATGGTTGATCGCAACTCGTCATTTCAACATACGAATGGGGAAGTTGATCAAAAGCGGCACGAATCATTGAATCAGAATAGTCGAATTTCTTGTCAATTGAAACATCCGCCCTGTACATAACTTGCCATGGTATTGAGTCGATTCTGGCACACAAGGCATTCATGTGACTTTCTCTGAAATCGATGATTTTGTGCATTTCTCTTGTTTCGCCAATGTTTAGAATAGGCTTCAAATGAACGGAAAGGTGATCAGAATTACCAATCGCAGGACCAACGACGGCCGGATGATAATCGGCACAAAGGGAAGCATCAATGAATATTTTGTCTAAAATTGCTGTCTTCCTGGTTGGAGAATTTGTCATTTGAGTCAAGCCAAGAGTCTCCGTAAGGAAATCACATTGCAGATGATTCAAATCACCAGCAATTATCACTTTACTGTCAATATAAAAGTTAAGCAATCGTTCTACATTGCTAGATATGAATAATTCAACGTCAAAAAGTTGAGCACGAAGCAAGCTTGGAGGCACATATAAAAGGACGACAATTAGCTTTTCAGTGAAGAAATTCAAACATACACTTTCTATACAACTTGGTTTATCAAATAATACCATTTGACCAACCGAGCGCATCGAGCTACTTACAAGGATGCAGACTCCACCACCACGTCTGCCATCATCTCGATCACATCTATAGGGCGCAGAAAATTGTTTGACGTGTATCTGATCACTAGAAATCTCTGACTTTAACCATGTTTCACAAACCAGTATGACATCAATTTTTACAGAAGCTGTTAGAAGATTCAACTCATCAATCTTAGGTTGCAACGATTGCGCATTAAACAAAAGGAAGGAAGGTAATGAACATTTCGTGGAAAAGAATGTCAATAAAAACTTTCTCAAAAATTCTTGATATCACTGCGCAGCATGACACGTTCACGATATATCACTACATCCTCATTAGTTTCCTTTCGACTTTTATACTCATCACGAATCAACTTCCACCTTCTCTGCTGAAATGCTGTGCGGTCCGGACTAATGAATATGCTTCTCATCGTATCAGTTTTGCGCAGATCTTTGGCCTTTCGTAGGAGTTCGAGCTTGAAATCGAATGTCTTGCATTTAAGCTGAATCATGCGATCTCTGCCAGGATTGATCTTGCCCAGTCTACGAACATTGTCGATGTTGTCATGATCGGTTCCAACCATCTTACAAATATTGATGCATCTATTCATGTCAGCCTCTAATCGATCATTGATACTTCCAATTGATGCCTCTGGTACCCCAGAAATGACCACATTCATCCTTTTACGCTCTCTCTGTTCCATTTCATATGTCATATCCGAAAACATTTCCGCATGACGAGCTTTTAGATCATTATAGTCGTTTTCAATTTCCTCACATTTGGCCTTCAAACTTTCATTGCTGCATTCAAGAACATATACTTGGTTCTGCAATGCTTGTAGATTTGCTTTTAGTTGGTTGAAATCATTTCTGAATTCACTTCGCATGTCCTCAATCAAAGTTTTCAGGTCATTTAAAGTCAAAGCGCATGTCGAGGAATTGGAGCGGGTGCTTCGTTTCTGTGCAGAATCAGGCATGCTTCATTGAACGTGCCAGACCAATTTGATTTCAAAGCAAGGTCACACAAAAAAAGGAAAGTCACCAACCGGGATTCGAACTCTGACCAAAAAGGTGCCTGCGGCTGACACCGCAACCCCAAGACCACAGTAACTCGAATATTGTTCGTGCTGCAACTTGATGTGGTTTCTGATTTTCATAAACTCTTGTGCATGACCTGGACAAAACTTGACGTCACTGCTATACGTAACACTCACAAGTCAAGCAACGATGGAAGGCAGGGATGTGAACACAGATCAATTGCAATCGACGCTGAGAACACAAAAACGACGAAAACATCCACAAATTGAACGAGAGACGCGATGAAACCGCGGAAAATGTCCAGACTAGCAGATGACGATTCCGCAGATATAAAAATCACAGAAAATGACCACCAATAGACAAAATATAGAACACAAGAACGGCACTTTTGTGCGAGACAGACAGCGACACAACCGACACGATTAGATGATGAATATTAAAATGAATTAAAAATGAATATTAACAAAAAATATTAGCTTAAAAATGGAAGATGAAAAAACAAAAGAACCAGCAGCCCCTTTATGTCCGATATTAGAACAAATGGATAAAGCAAAGTGTGCAGATAGAGTCAGATACATGAAAGATAAAGAATCCCAATTATTACTTAGACTAGACCATTATGATAAATTAAGAAAAAGATGGACGAGATTTAAGAATGTGACACAAAGCATTGGAGTATTGTTAACATTTTCTTTAGGCGCTCTGACTATTGTCATTTCTTCTGGTGTTCTTACAATTCCTGTTGTTGCTACAGCTTTAACAGGTGCAGGTGCCTTTACAACTTCACTCGCAACAATGATAGATAAGTCTTTAATAAATAAGAAACGTAAATCCTTAAGTAAGAAACATGTACATGTCAAAGAGGTATATGATAAACGTCATTACTACTTTCAGAGAGTGTGTGATGACAATGTTATTACGTTAGATGAGATTGAAAAATTTGATCAAATAGCTAGAGAAGCAAATAAAATACCAAACAAGTTTTCTCAAGGCAAAGATAATAATGATGCTTTTTTAGAAGAAATAAAAACTTTATTAAACAAAACATTAGAGCATCAGTAAAATTTTTTTGCTGTATCTCTATGCTACCACAAAATTCAAATAATATAATATAAAATAAAATAATAAAAATAATGAATACCAATGAGACAAATGAGGCAAAAATAATACAACTAGAAGAACTAATAAAACAGAAAAATATTATGAAGGCAAAACGTAGAGAATATCTAATGTTGCAAGTTAGCGTTGAATCGAATATGAAAGACAACATACTATTAGTTGAACAAGTTAAATCTGATATTAAGAAAGAACTTACAAATCATGATAAAAAAATGGGTCTGATTGATCCAGTGCAGAAAACTATATTAGATGATTATGGTCTGCTAGAAGAAAATATAAATAAGAAATTACCAAAATCTATGCTATTTGAACATTCTACAATTTTTATAGATGGAAAGTTATCTCTTAGATTTTTCTTATGCGGAAAGGAAATATTTCCACATCCTTCACGAGGTTTAATTTTTTCACCAGACAAAACAGCCTTTAGTTTAGACAGAAATTTCGTGGATTTATTAAGAGGAGCAGATTTAAATAATTATGATGCTGATGTTCTATTGAGCTATAAAATTATGTTAGATAAAGTTTGTGCAGTAAAAATTCGTAAACGTTATAGAGAATTAGAAGACTTATTGGCATTGTTTTCA
Organism: Prostheceraeus crozeri; assembly: GCA_907163375.1. Lineage (NCBI taxonomy): Eukaryota > Metazoa > Platyhelminthes > Polycladida > Euryleptidae > Prostheceraeus > Prostheceraeus crozeri. The sequence goes on along the minus strand of CAJQUW010005558.1, from coordinate 270,116 downwards.
AAGCCGACTGGTTATCCAACACCGATTGATTATTCAGCAATGGGGGCTCATCCAACACCGACTGGTTATTATTCAGCAATGAGCGCTTATTCAGCACCGACTGATTATTTAGCAATGGGCGCTTATTCACCAATTGGCGGTTACCCAAAAACAGGAACAGGACTAAAAGAGACAACGGTTTTCCTGCCCGATGATCCACAAGAATTAATAAACAGATTAGAGATTTTATTAGCTGCAACAAAAGAAGGACATGACTCTAGTTTTAACGAAATACATCCAATCTTAAAAAGACTATTAGAAAAGGAAATTATAAATGAGAAGACCTATAAAAGTTTATCTAAATTATTTAGTTAAAAATGTCTTCGGCAGAAATACAAAAAAATTAATAAACATTGAGAAAATTTAACCGACATTTTGACCTCATCAAAATTTAGTACGACATTAAAATTTAAAGCCACTACTTCATCGTATGCTTGTAATTTAGATCCTATAATTCACTTTGAACAAGATGAACATTATGAAGTAGCACTAACTAGTTTTTTAACATTTAACACGATACAAAATATTATCAAAGATGTAAAAGACCGATTTAAATATTCAAATGACAAAGGTAAAACTTGGAAAGAATTAAGTTTTCTTCCTGGATCTTATGAAGTTGAATCGATTTCCAATGAAATAAAAAGACATTTAGGTATTCAGTTTAAAGACAAGAAACAATTACATTTCGCATTTGAACCAGCAGTAAATAAATTTTCTCTTGTTTTAGATGAAAATCATCAAGTTGATTTTGATATTGACAAATCTTTATCAAGACTATTAGGCTTTAAAAAGAAACTCTATGCACAAGTTTTCATATCAGTGAAAATATACCTAAAATAACTGAAATAAATTCAATCAACGTTCAGTGTGATATTATAGAAGGTGGTTATGTTAATGGAAAGCTAACAAATAATATCTTCAGTTATCCAGCATTTACAGTTCCGATTGGTTACAGTTTAAATGTAATTCCAGAATCATTAATATATTTTCCAGTTACACGAAAAACAATTAATTCAATTACTATTAGAATAACAGATGAGAAAGGAAAGGCAATAAATTTTGGAGGTGAAGAGATTATGATAGATCTATTATTACGAGAGGTGTAATTAAAAATATTGACTTAAAAATGAATGAAAACACTTCTGTAAAATCTCCACTAAACAGGAAAGTGAAATTCAATCATCATCCAAACCTATCCAATAAAGTTTTATCAGTTATCTGTGGAAGATCAGGTTGTGGGAAAACGTATCTATTATTTAAAATTCTCACGACACCAAACTTTTTGGACTATAACAATCTTATCATTTATACAACAACAGCAGAACAACCTATTTATCAATTTTTGAAATATGGTTTTGAAAATAATCTTACAAAATTAGCTATAGCTTCACTGTTTGAAGAATATGAAAAATCGGAGTATGAAGAGGAAATAAGTTGGTGGTGTGAAGAAGCAGCAAAAAATAAACAATTAGTAGAACCCAATAAAAATACAATTAATAATACCCCTAATAAAAATACAATACAATTAATAGATGATATTGGCAATATGCAAGATCCTAGTAAACTAAATAAAACGAAAAAACATTGTGTGGTGTTTGATGATTGTGTTAATGATAGAAATAAGGCAGTTCAGAGAAATTATTTTACAAGAGGGCGACACAATAACTGTAGTGTCTTTTATTTGACACAAAGTATGTATTCACTAGATGGCGGCGTTATTAGAAAGAATGCTAATATTTTTATGCTTTTCGAAATGAACCCAAGAAACTTAAGTGATTTGTTAAGAGATTTATGCATAAGAGATAAAGATGAATTTAAACAATCGTGTAACAATGCTTGGGCAAACGACTATGGTTTTATCACAATCAATATTGATAAAAAGGCACATGATAGAGTTATAGAAACTTTGTTCACTGTCTAGATGTTTAAAAATTAAAAAGTTAAGTAGTTATTCCATCAGGTAAAATCGTTCTTTTATCATCAAATGGATCTAATGCTAATTTATGTTCCTCTTTTAAATACATTTTATGTTTCTTTGAATTAAGTCTATAATTACTTGCTGTTTTTATTTCATTATTAAATAATGCATTCTTATAATCTTGAAATGTTATTTGGTTAGCCACTGATGCCTTTGAAATTCCTTTTAATGTTTTATGTGTTTTAATATTATTAGTTGTATTTTAACAATAACATTTAGATTTTAAAAATATAGCTTCTGTTATGTACTCCTCATTTCCTAACTTATCTTTCACTTTACATAAATCAGAAGGATGAATGATATCTTTTATTTTATCTTTTTCTTTATCAAGTGAAGAATTAAATGGTATTGTTAATTCTAAGAAAACAGAATCCGTATCTCCGAAGTGAAGTTTATAGTTTTCACCATAAGCAGGCGCTAAATAATCATATATAAAATTGTACATAAATAGTTTAGCTAATTCTAATATAGTGAAACCTATAAAATTAAACTTGTCATGTTTCACAATGCTTCTTCTTAGATGAACAGCACATAGTTCATCACTAAATCTAGTGGTTCTTTTATACGTTGGTTTCCTTGTTAAATTTTGGAAGCGATCTTTATTATTAACTATTTCTATGTTCTTTCTGTTACATACATTTTCTAAAGTCTTTCCATAAAATGCGTGGTTCATTAATTTAAAGAATACGTTTCCAAAATCATCTTTATTTTTTTAGCTATTTTTTTACGTTTCTCTATATTAAATTCGATATAATTTTTTAACCACTTCGATTTCTTATATACTAATTTTCGGTGTATTTTAGTGAGTATCATTCCATGATCTAAATACCAATCTAACATCCTTCCTTCAATAACATACTTTTCTTTATTGTACTGTGTTAACATGAGTTTCTTGGTTGGTCTGTATTTTTCAGGTATTATGGTCTTTTGATAATCTGTAAATTCGTCTATATTAGGAATTTTATTTTCAGGACAGAATGGGAAATTCTTTGTTATATCTTTTAGTTCATCAGGATACTTTAAGTCAACTTCGTACACATATCCGTATCCATCTTCAACAGTACGTTCATAAACTAATTTGTCACACCACTCTATTTCACCTGTGGGCAATTCTTGTATCATACAGGAAGAATATAAACTATTAAAATCATGATATAACAAATTGTTCTCTCTCATGAATTCATCAACTGCTGCTTGACTCTCTTCATTTGTGACAAGACCTTCTTGATTTTGATTAAATAATTTAATAAATTTATCTTTCTCCTCTGGTGACAAAGGTTTCATTATTCCATAAGTATCAGGATTTACTTTTTTTGTAACACTGTACGTACACTGTAACGTTAACTAGTAGCAAACATGGAAATATTGAAGCAGATATAACAAAACTTCATAAAAAATAACAGAACATTCAAAACTTGTAATCCTGTTATCACTAAATTTAAAGTCTGCCATTGCAAAGAATACAAAGCGAAATAAACAACTGAAAGAAGAGTTAGAAAAAGTTAGCGAAACGAATCGAAAATTATTACAACACTTACAACAGCTGCAATCCACATTCCAAAAAAGTGTTGATGAATTAAGTAGCCGAATCACACAACAAGCAAAGCACATAAACAGAATGATAAATGAAGTTAAAGCACTTAAACAAAAGGTTCGCGAATTGAAAACCCTTAAAACGAATTTAGAAAATGAAGTAAAGAAAAATTCTAAAGGAAATAAGGAACAGTTGAATGTTATTAAAGTTCAATTGAATGCTCTTAAAACAGAAGTAAAGAAAAGTGAGAAAAAATTAGAAGTAAATGAAAAAGAAATTAAAGTACATCACACGCTGCTCGACACAATAGATAACGTGCAGCGGAAAATTAATAAAGTTATCGCGAAGTTGTTGGACATTCACAAACGTAAATCTTAATCGGACCAAAGGTCCTCAGGTTACTAACCAATAGAACCTTGTTCAGAGGCTTTAGCCGACCACAAACGTGAATATTTTCCCCAAAAGTCAAATTTAAGGTTAAAAATGCCTATAATTTATAAACAATCTAAATAAACAAATCTAATAAACAATATAAAACATTTTGCTTCAAATAATAAAATTGCTCATGAACCATCTATGAAACCTGTGTACCATTATGATGGTGTAGACACTATTCAAACAGAAGGAGCTGGAATCTTTTCTGGTATCGGAAGTATCGTTAACTTGATTAAAAATAATAAAGATTTGATTTCATCTGCTGCTAAGGGAGCATTTGCTATAGGTAGTACAGCTAGTGCAATATCAAATGCTGTTAAGTCACAAAACGAATTAAAGCAACTAGAAGCTATTCGTAAACTTAGGAATGATGCTAAAGAAATGCAAAAAGACAAAAAGCCTTCAGAGGAAACGAAAAACAAAATTGCACAATTAGCGAAGATGGAAAGTGAACATGATGAAAAAACAATTGAAGAAATGAGAGGAAATGGTGTAAACAGCGGAGCCGGGATGCAGACCCAAACCACTAACGTGGGAAATGGATTAGCTAAATTCTAGTAGCAAAATTCTAGTAGCAAACTGATTTTTTCTAATAAAAAATATAATGTCGTCTCTGATTGAAAGTAAATTTAGATTAGACGATCCTCCGTTCGTTAGTTACAATCAAAAAAAGAATGACTATATAAGAGTTGCTATGAGCCCCGGATCTTCAGGTAGAGTGAATACTGGAGGTGATTTAATTTTTGAAGTTGATAATCAACAAAGTTATTTATATTTACCTGATTCATTTTTACACTGTGAATAATCTCTATATTCTGATGTTGATTTTACAACACCATTACCTGCTACGCATAATATTACATTAGAAAACAATTTCTTCCCAAGATTATTCACACAAATGCGTTTAGATGTTGCAACACAAAATATAGAAACAGTAAGCGATTCTCCTGGTATTATTGATTCAATGCTTCGATTTGTTACAATAGGTGAAAATAATAAAATGCATGAAATCGAAGGATGGTTTCCTGATAACCATACCGGCATACTTAAAGATGATTTAACTCACACTGGAACAGATGCAGCAGGAATTGCGAAAGATGTAGAAAACATAGTGAAACAGTTAAACAGTACACAAAATAGCTCATATCAGAAAAAACGTAATTTAAATAATAAAAGTAAACAAACTGTTGATTGGTCATTATCTCCGTTATTCGGTCTCCTCGATAGGAGACTTTTCAAATTTAATTACAGAATAAAATCTCTCCTAACCAGGAGACATTTATTGACATTTTGTAAGTGTGTCAATTCATACGCACTACTTATATCATTATATAGTAATGTAAATGTCTCCTCGATAGGAGACTTTTTCAAATTTAATTACAGAGTAAAATGCCTCCTATCGAGGAGAAATTTCTTGTCATTTGGTAAGTGCGACAATTCAATTCATACACACTACTACTTATATCATTATATAGTAATGTAAATGTCTCCGGGTTAGGAGACTTTTTCAAATTTAATTACAGAGTAAAATGTCTCCTAACGAGGAGACACTTCTTGACATTTTGTAAATTACTGTTGAAAATGTGCAAATATTGTGTATGTAATTTCGCGTCAATTTTGTTAAATAAGAAACAATTTTGTGCAAAAATGGTTGATTTTACATAACGGATATAAAGGGGCTGATGGTGTAGCTGGCGGGGTTTCGCCTTTCATCACTTTTGGGTTTTCATCGGAATAGTGTTACATTACATTCTTAACTATCGTCCATCTCTTTCTTAATTTATTATAATGTTCTAGTCTAAGTAATAATTGGGATTCTTTATCTTTCATGTACCTGACTCTATCTTTGTGTTTTGCTATATCCATTTCATATGATAATGAAGGATATAAAGGGGCTGATGGTTCATTTGTTTTTACATCTTCCATTCTTAAATGAATATTTTTGTTCATATTCATTTTGTTTTTGCTAAATTTCAGAAGGCCCCTATTTTTGCATTTGGGTTTCCTAATTTCAAGAGGTCCCTAATTTTGAATTTTGATTTGCTAATTTCAGGAGGACCTATTTTTAACATTTCTGTGACAAATTTCAGAAGGAGGTCTAATTTTGCATTTAGTTCAAGGTTTACCTCAGGTAGGGTTTTGATTTGTGCCATTTTGGGGCTCATTTTGCAGGTATGTTAATTTTGGATTTTTCAAATTATTTGGAGTTCTGGAACGGCCTATATAACATTACTGACATTTTACGATTCGTGTTTTTTAAAGAACACATAGAACCTCGGTTCCGTTTTTAAGTATACACAGGAATATTTAATTGATGTAATGTTTCTAAATCATAAATTGTTAAATTTTCTTCACCAACCACCATAAATTATTGTATGCTAAAAATACCCTGAAACTTCGTAGACAAAGTGGAAAGTTTTTTGTTTTAGCGTATTCTTATTCTGTGTTTTATTTTGTAGTATTTAACTAACTCTATGTATTTATGATGGTAATGAAATTGAACTTCTTTCTTTGCATTTACAGGATTTATAGGATGACGATAATCTTTTAACACTGGTACGTGTTTGATGATATACCAACTATAGTCATTATGTATAGACATAATTTTATTTATTTTTTTAAAAACTAATTTTTTTCATATTGGTTGTATTCAAATCATTTAATAGTGGTTTGATACCACTTAATGTATTCTTAGCATCATAAACTAAAGGTTTCACACTTTTCAATACATCTCGAAAATCACTAATTCCTGTTCGTATAACATCTAGTGCAGCTCTATTTTCTAATCGTTTAGGGGTTTGCATTCCTAACACCTCATTCAGATAATTATCGAAATAGAAATAAAATTTTTCTGGTATGATCGTTAGTGGCACAATTGCCTCGTTTTCTAAAAAGATAGTTATTTCTTCTATGTTATGTGGTGACAAATTCTTTGCACCTGCATAAAGACTTATGTTAAAATCTGATTAATTGCTATAGAAGTCATGTTCAGTATCTAATAGTACATTTAAATCTTTATATTATACTTGTAGTTGATTCATAATAGTATCAACACGTATTATCCCATATTTAACATATGTATATTTAGCTAAAGGTAAAGTTAGTTTATAATTTTTCTTGATATCCTCAAAGAATGCTACATAATTTGTTTGTAGTTGTATAAAAGGTTTCCACGTTTTCTCTAAGCTTATTATCTACGTCACAGGCTTTATGAACTAATACAACTATTCGTATATGATGGTGACGACCTTTTGTAAATATTTCTGATACGTCTTTTTGTTTCTGTAAACTAACTACATCATCTAATATTAGTAAAGAGTTCTGTTCATATGTACCCGCAAAACTTTCCATATCTTCTAGCATATCTAAATCTCCTCTATTATAAACATTTGAGTATCCTTGCCATTCGTCAGGTTGCAAACAGAAAATATATACATCTTCTTCTTTAAAATGTTCTTGGATGTACTTACGCATAAATGTAGTCTTTCCACTTCCCGTTTTACTATAAACAATAAAATGTAGGTTCTCTTCTCTAGTTCGTTCTGTTGGTATAGTTTTTTGACGAGATGGATGTTTCCAACCTTTAAAGACTTTTGTTTGTTATTTATAAAATGTAACCTTCTTCTGTTCTTGTGTTTGTAAGTACCCTAACCAGTTTATGAAATAATAAATAGAATAAATGATAAAACATATGATAATAATTTTTATACAATGAAATTGTAGAAACCCCAATACACGAGCAGCATCTGAATCTTTCGAAAATAAAGATTGCACTTCATTACGTTGATTGTGATGATTGACTATGGTAGGATGGGGATTGACTATCGCGGGATAGCGATTGGGGATTTCGGTATATGAATTTTCTATATTCATTTATTTTTTCCTATTTTTTATATGAGAAAAAATGCTTCAGACTCCAGACTAGTCCGACACTCCTTTGAGTGTTTTATACCTCTGTAGCACCTCCAGACTACGACGGTCTATCTAGTCTGAGGCTTAAATGAAGACAAGACACTCAAGTGAGTGTCGGACTGTCCGAGGCTTAAATGAAGGCAAGACAGAAGTAACTGTATGGACTTGACCTCTGGACTATAACAGATACAAAGTTAATTACGTTAATGACGATGATGTTACGATCTATTTAGTCCGAGGCTTAAAAGAGGACAAGAGATTCAAGTGAATGTATGGTCAGGACCTCCGGACTACTACGAAAATCAATCAATCAATCTATCAATCTATCTATCATTCTACTTAGTCCGAGGCTTAAAAGAGGACAAAAGATTAAAGTGAATGTATGGTCACGATCTCCCGACTACTATGGACGAAAAGTTAATTACTCATGACAAACTTTTACATGACGTGCGAAGTTTCTCTTCATCAAAACTTTGTTGCAGTTATTACATTTCACTTGTGTTTTTAAACATTCATTACATTGGTATTTGCTATTATAAAATTCTGTTTTGGGTTTAAGAATTTCACAACTAGTACATGTACGCGTGTTGATTATACATGACTTAGAATGATTAGTAAAACCCTGGGCAGTGAGACATTTATTACAATTAAAAAATTGTCTATCTTTTATTTTTGGTTGTGTTGGTAATTGACATCTTTTTTGATGACGTGCAAAATTCTTAGATGTTATGCTTTTTCCACATTCAGTACACGTTTTTTAGTGGTTGTGACTTTTCTAGCATTTGTTGTTGTAGCATTTGTTGTAACATTTGTTGTTCTACTGATTGGTACTGTTCTACTGATTGGTACTGTTCTACTGATTGGTACTGTTCTACTGGTTGGTACTGTTCTACTGGTTGGTACTGTTGTGCTGGTTGTACTGGTTGTAACTGTTGTAACTGTTGTACTGGGTGTACTGGTTGGACTGGTTGTATTGGGTGCACTGTTGCATGTACTACTTTCATATGTTTATTTAATAATGCTTTATTATGAAAAGATACATTACAGATTTCACATAGAAGCTTGATTCCGTTTTTACATAGAAGCTTGGTTCCGTTTTTACATAGAAGCTTGGTTCCGCCAACTTCTTCGAGACGCGAAGCGTCGACTTCCTCGTTAGATAACATGTTTTTAAACAGAAAAAATGATGTTGACAAATTTTGAAGGAGGTGCTTACATTTCAAATAATCAAGAATCAGAAATAGACCTAGACAACTATATCATGAAAACTGGAAACGTTTTAACAGGACCGTTACATCTTTCTATTCTTCCACAACAAAATACTAAATTAGCAAATGAAGAATATGTTGATAGCCAGGTGGCTCCACTAATAAATGAATTAAAGTTGCTAAAACTTAATGACAAATCATTAACAAAAAGTTATTAAAACTTGATAAAAAGGATACAGATCTAGAAGCAGATATATCAACACTTCATAAAAAAATAACAGAACAATCAAATATTGTAATCCTATTATCAATAACTTTAAGGGGTGCCATTATAAAGAATACAAATCAAAATAAATTCAATATATTCAACTGAAAGAAGAGTTTGTCAAAGTTACCGAAAAGAATCAAAAATTATTACAACAGTTGCAACAGCGGCAATCTACATTCCAAAAAGTGTTGATGAATTGATTACCAGAATTACACAACAAGTGAAGTTCATGAATAGAATGATAAATGAAGTGAAAACACTTAATAAAAAGGTTAGTGATAAAGTTCAATTGAATGCTCTTAAAACGGCGTTGAAGATGAATCAGCAGAAAACGCAAGTTAATAGAAAAGAAATTAAAGTACATCACACGCTGCTTGACGCAATAGATAAAGTGCAGCGGAAAATTAATAAAGTTATCACGAAGATGTTGTCCATTCACACACGTAAATCTTAGTAGAACCTCCTTGTTCAGAGGCTTTAGCCGATCAGACCAAAGGCCCTCAGGTTACTAACCAATCATAAACGTAAATATTTTTCCCAAAAGTCAAATTTAATCCTAAAAAATGCCTATAATTTTTAAACACAATCTTAAACATTTTACTTCAAATCAAAAAATTGCTCATGAACCATCTATGAAACCTGTGTACCATTATGATGGTGTAGAAACAATTCAAAAAGAAGGGGCTGGAATCTTTTCTGGTATTGGAAGTATCGTTAACTTGATTAAAAAAATTAAAGATTTGATTTCATCTGCTGCTAAAGGAGCTGCTGCTATAGGTAGTACAGCTAGTGCAATATCGAATGCTGTTAAGTCACAAAACGAATTAAAACAACTAGAAGCTATTCGTAAACTTAGGAATGATGCTAAAGAAATGCAAAAAGATAAAAAGCTCTCAGAGGAAACGAAAAACAAAATTGCACAATTAGCGAAGATGGAAAGTAAACATGATGAAAAAACAATTGAAGAAATAAGAGGAAATGGGATGGTTTAGCAAAATTCCAGTAGAATCCCGTTCAAAGGCTTCGACCGAGTAGCAAACTGATTTTTTTCTAATAAAAAATACAATGTCAACTCTGATCGAAAGCAAATTTTGATTAGACGATCATCCGTTCGTCAGTTATAATCAGAAAAGAATGATTATATAAGAGTTGCTATGAACCCCGGATCTTCAGGTAGAGTGAATACTGGAGGTGATTTAATTTTTGAAGTTGATAATCAACAAAGTTATTTATATTTACCTGATTCCTTTTCACACTGAATATTCTCTATATTCTGATGATGGTTTTAAAACACCATTACCTGCTACGCATAATATTACATTAGAAAACAATTTCTTTCCACGATTATTTACACAAATGCGTTTAGATGTTGCAACACAAAATATAGAAACAATAAGTGATTCTCCAGGTATTATTGATTCGATGCTTCGATTTGTTACAATAGGTGAAAATAATAAAATGCATGAAATCGAAGGTTGGTTTCCTGATAATAATGATGGTATAATTACAGATGATTTAACTCACACTGGAACAGACGCAGCAGGAATTGCGAAATATGTAGAACAAATTCAAAAACATTTAAATAAAGCAAATAGTAATGCATATAAAGAAAGACGTAATTTTAATAATAAAAGTAAACAAACTATTGATTGGTCATTGTTTCCATTATTCGGGTATTTAGATTACAATAAAATATCATATCAATTAAAGTTCAAATTAATAGTTCATCGTACTTTAAATAATGAATCAATATTTTATGGAAAGGCTGGGAAGAAAGCATACCTAAAAATTGGTAGGCTTGAATGGTGGATAAAACATATTACTCCTAGTTTAGAGGTTGAATCAACTATTACGAAACGATTAAATACTAATAAACCAATTCCAGGAAGTTTTATGAAGCGTACTGCGAGTTCAGTAACTTTTTCTGAACAAAGATTTAACTGGCATTTTACTAGAACATCGAATACTCCAAGATATTTTTTACTCGCTTTTCAAAGGAATGAAACTCCTAGTTTTGATAAGAACAATAGTCTTTTTCATATCAATAGAATTTAAAGTTAACAATTTCTTTAAATCAAACACGTTATCCTATCAATCCATTAAGATTTGATAACCTAAATAATCAATTCATGGAATGATATGACGCTTATAGAAATCTATGTCGAGAATTTGGAGTTGAAGCACAATTAACTCCTCTAGATTGGAAGAATTTATATCCTGTTTTCTGTTTTGATCTAAGTGCACAATCTGAAGATATTATCAAGACTGGTTGTGATGTTACAATTAATATTGAAAAGAATAATTCCACAACATCATTGATGGCTTATGGTTTATTGCTGGAAGATGAAGAATATTCAATTGAAATTCTTAATGGAAAGATGGCTAGGATAGGCTAAAGCCTCTTAACAAAGTTCTTTCGGTTAGTAACCTGAACAAAAGTGATCGGCTAAAGCCTCTGAACAAGGTTCTGTAGGTTATGTAACCCAAATCTATAAATTTTTTTATAAAAAAATGGTGCAAGTGAATAAAAAACGGTTGAATTAAAACTACGTAACATCATTGACAAAAATACACCTAAAACTATTACGGTTGACAAAAAGAAGTATTACATAAGTATAAGTAAACCAATGATAGAGAATATCAAATTACAAGAAGAAAAGAATGGAGGGATTCTCCCATTAATTCAACTAATAATAGGAGGTATAGCAGCAGCAGGAAGTGTTGCGGGCGGGACAGCTGGTATTGTCAAGGCAGTAAATAAAAATAAATCAGAGAAGGGAGCATTAGAAGAACAAAAACGACATAATAGGGAGTTAGAGAAAGCGGCCAGAGGTGACGGAATAGTAGAAAATTTTATTAGTAAATTAAATTTAGTTGATGAAGAGAAAAGAGTTCTTAAAAATGTACTAAATAATATTAATGATTTAATTGAAATAAAAAAACAAAAGATGGATCTGGAATATATCTAAGTCTTAGTATGGTGCGATTAGATTTTATCTTTAAAAATGAATTTGAATAACTTAAGAATAACAAATCTAGATCTAATGGATTATCTCTTAAAAGTACATAGAACCTCAAATTGTCACCACACCGGTGGCGACACGCAAAAGCATTAGAAAACTTTCCTGGCTTTATTTGGAGTAAATATTCGAAAGAGAAACATCTACCTGGGCGTAATTTTACTGGCCCCGGCACAAGATTAGATTTAAGATTAAACGATGATAATACACCTAGAGAAAAAAATAAACCAATAAATAGAGTATATGCCGCAGCTTACAGACATGATTTAGCTTATCGAAATCATGACCTAAGTTCTCGACATGAAGCAGATAAGAAAATGATACAAGAATTAGATAGTATTCAGAATCCTTCCTTTAGAGAAAGAATTGAAAGAATGTTTGTTAAGAAAGCTTTACAAGCAAAAATGCTTTTTGGTCAGGGTTTAAGTGAAACTTATGCCTCCGAAATTCATAAAGAATATAGAAAACCAAAATATCTATTTAAAGTAAAAGTATTTAATAAAGATAATATTTGGAGTGCTAATCTAATCAATATGCTGAATGAAAGGGGGTTTAAGTACGCATTGACCGTTATAGATTTATATACACGAGCTTGGGCAAAGCCTTTTAAATGGTCTGTCAGTTAAATAAGAGTTTGAAGAAATCTTTAATGAAAGTAATAGAAAGCCAAGGAAGCTATTCGTTCATAAAGGATCTGAATTTTATAACAGCAAGGTTAAGCCATTATTTGATTTAGTTTATTCCACAGAAAATGCTGGCAAAGCTGTAGTAATAGAGAGGTTCAAAAAAAGTTAAAAATAAAATATTCAAGAAATTTACTGAGCAAGGTAATCGGAAATGGTTGAAGATATTACCAGGAATTGTAGATCAGTACAATAATAAAGTTCATTCAGGTATTGAAGAAACTCCAAAGATTGCTTCTGACCATCCTGATTTGATACGAAAGAAAATATTCGAAAATAATTATTCGAATGAAAGTAATCCGAATTTACAGAAACGTAAGCCGAAATTTAAGATTGGAGATAGGGTACGAATATTAAAGTATAAAAATAAATTTGAAAAAGGTTTTGTTGGCTATTGGACTAAAGAGATATTTGAAGTTTCTAAAATAAATCAAACTTATCCGATTACTTATGAAATTAAAGATTTAGATAATGAGGAAATCAGAGGCTGATTTTATGAGAAGGAATTAAAAAAGAACTGAGTTTTAGCCTTTAGGTGGGGCTTTAGATAGCTTTGTTTGAACTTCAATTACAGTAATTGGAACTAACGTTTCGGGAATTAATTTCCCTTATTTAATTCTAACATAATATCTAGAAATGGCACTCCTTTTGTAATTTATACAAAACATATAAACATAATTGACCACAATAAGTAGTTCCTGGTGTTTGAATTTGAAACATATTGCATGTTCCATTGCCAAGTATTTCTCTTACTTCATTTGTAGCTGGAAGTCCATAAGAGTCAAAATAGTAATTAGCACCATTTTTATTAGACATTCCTGCTGACCAATGTACTCCTTTTTGATCTGACGTGTGGAGATTTGTTACGAAATTTACATTGGATTTATGTTTCAATAATCGTAATTCATTCCTCATCAATACGTGAAAATTCTTTATTCCTTATTGTTTAGTCATTTTCTTTAAGTCGAAATTCGTTGTTGTTTGCGTTCCATATAATTTTAAGAACTCGGTCAGGTAAGTCAGTTTAGAGGAGATAAATTCTATTTCAGAAATAACACAAAAGAATTATTTGCCGACATAAGATTATGTGACATCTGATAATGAGAGACAATCTGTATGACTCAGAGCTTTGTTCCCCAGCTAGGCGACCTCCAGCCGCATCATGCATGACACTATTGTCTCCCACAAGCAGCAGTGGTTGCCATTAGGAGCAGATGCTGTCACGTATTGACAATTCCATTCTTTCTGTGAGTGTTCTACGAAAACTGACTGTGTCTGCAATCACTTCATGTCTTCATCCTGGAATATGTCATCAACACCTCTAGAACGAGCATTTTCATTATTCTGCGATTCAATTTTCCGTCTGATAGTTCCTGACCAGCTTTGGCTGTGAAAAGATTTGGCTGTAAACTTCATTGACGAAAATTTGAAAAAGAAGAAAGAAACTGTAAACAAAAACAAAGAAAAGGAAGTGAAAGACCTTATTTCAAATTCATTTGTTGATACAGAGTTGGAGGAATTTTATCCGGAGAAAGTGGACTATTTTTCTATTCCTACCTGTATAGATTCGTTGAAAAAACTAATTTTGACAGAAAAGAGAGGTAATCAAAAATTGTTAATTTCATATATTAATCAAGGTAAGGTATTTTGTAAGTTGAAAACATTAATCAAGTGTTCATTTGTAAAGTTCATTAAATGTTTGAATGATGAACACAAAATCAATTTTTCTAGAACGTATGTTAGTTTCTTAATCAAGTTGTATAGACTATCTCTAGAAATCCCGAAACTCAAAACTTCAAGATTGAGTATTCATTTTGTCAAAATACACTTGAACCAAATTGAGCACTTTCTCACAAATGAAAAAGAAAAAAGACTGTTGGAATCTTCTGACGAAATTTGGGGAAAAAGAACTGGTGTAACTCAAGAAATAGATGAGTTAAATTTATGAAGTTTTGTAACTGTATTTTCAGACTTCACAGAACGCCGTTCTCATTTTGCAGGTGTATTTTCAGACTTTACTTTTAAAGTGAATGTAATTAATTTATTTCAACATTGTTCTGACGGAGAATTTAAAGTTGAGAACACAGTTCTCACTTTGCAAGTGTATTTTCAAACTTTACTTTTAAAGTGAATGTAAGTAATTTATTTCAACCTTGTTCTGATGGAGAATTTAAAGTTGAGAACACCGTTCTCACTTTGCAAGTGTATTTTCAAACTTTACTTTTGAAGTGAATGTAAATAGATTATGAAAGTAAAGAAGAATGAAAAGAATAGAACGCCGTTCTATCTTTGTGCTTTGCTTTGTCTATTTCATATGACATGAAGGATCAGACAAAGTCGACGCTTTGCGTCTCGGCATCGAATATGCAGTCTTCTGCCGATTCAATATCGGACATAAAAAGGCTGATGGTTCTTTTGTTTTTTCATCTTCCATTTTTAAGCAAAAATTTTTTGTTCATATTCATTTTTTTGTAATTATCAATTTTTATTATAAATTTTTATTACATTTAGGTCATAAACATTTTTCCTCATTTGGTATTTTTATTACATTTTGGGGATAAATATTTTTTCCACATTTGTATTTTTATAAATTTCAGAAGCGTTCCTATCTTTTTTGTAATTATAAATTTTTATTACATTGGGGATAATAAACATTTTTTCCTCATTTGTATTTTTATAAATTTAAGGTACTTTCCTATTTTTTTTATAAATTTCAAGAGCGTTCCTATTTTTTTGTAGTTCCATTCGTATCTATTTGGGAGTGTGATCCAGTGCTAAGCGAAGCGGTGCGCCAGATCTCGCACCCTATACTACTATCCCAAGGTGGAAGTAGAATATCATTGATGATTAGAAATTTGGAATTTGGAAATAGTTTTTTCTTCTTAGTAGGATCATTGCAAAAAATACAC
Source organism: Prostheceraeus crozeri (assembly GCA_907163375.1). Lineage (NCBI taxonomy): Eukaryota > Metazoa > Platyhelminthes > Polycladida > Euryleptidae > Prostheceraeus > Prostheceraeus crozeri. The sequence continues at coordinate 254,130 of CAJQUW010005558.1, read as the reverse complement.
ACAACATTAAAAGATGCTAACCATCTTTTAAAGTCAATAAGAAGAGCACATTCATTAGAAAAGCCATAGTCTTGCAAGTATTGCAAGTATTGCTAAGTCGATGGATGTGTTTTCTCGCCCAGCTATCAGCGTTGGGATCACACTTGGCATGTTGATGGTAGTCACTAACAATTTGATACGACTAATTGTCCATAGCAATAGCACTGAGCTCCTGCACAGGTTCACCCTTACAATCCATAAAAATGATGATACATGACTAAAAAGGAAATTACAAATTTTTACTCATCTGATGAAGAGTCCTATAACATATTACAAAATGATGAAGTACATCAATGCTGTTCACGACAAAATACACAAATAACATGATGGCAGCGAAGAAGTAAAATGTATCTGATAAGTCCACGTCTACGACACTCAAAGCACATGAGTGAATTGTCATAAGGTAGAGATAGGTAACGACTACTGATTCTCCTTCTTTGGCTTGCGTTTACCGGCAGCATTTTTCTCTGACTGGCGCTTTGTACCGCTCTCGTTGAGGATTTGATCAATAATGTCATGAACGTCTGTTTGCTTTGGTATATATAGGATGGATTGAGCATGCATCGATATAGAGGCTAATTTGTTATTCTGGTGATAGCCATAACATATTCCACTGATAGCAAAACCAATATTCCAAGTGCCTTGTGCGAGGTCTTCACATCTGATGGGTGTCACTTCATCTCATTCCTTTTTATAGTATGAGCACCAATGTGATAGTGGTAAAGAAAGCTTTTTACCATCCCATATCTTTCTATATGGAGTATCATTGTCGTCTCTCGCCTTCCATTCCTTGCTAAGGGGAGTAGGGATGTCCATATTTAATGTTGCAAACTCTTCAATAATATCGAGTTGGCGACGAATGTATGGATTCACAGGAATGACTACGTAGTCCCCATACTGATTGTTCAATATCTTCACTTTAGTAGAGGGAATCATTCCCGTTTGCAATACTATACTATGATCGTAGTAACGTATGGCTTGTCTAAATTTACGCTGTAGTGGGGTGGGATTAGGTACCTTTGTTGTCTCTTCTACTGGCCTCAACATAAGACGATCTGATTGTAGAGATCCTTGTAGCGTCTGAACGCTATCTTGTCCTGTAAATGTAGTAGATGTAGTAGATGCCTGAAAATAAAAGAGATGCTATTAAGTTAACACTCAAGGAAGGAGAGGAATGAAGGTTCCGACTTACCATTTCAGATGGATAATATAATAGGAATGTAGAGGGAAAACGTGCGTCCGACACCTGTGTGATTCAAAGGTAGAATGATTGTCACTCTAAAAACCTCATTATTCATAGAAAAATTCGGGATTCTCATTGGATGTGCTCCTCATTGGCCAATGACATCAAGCTGATTCCAAATCTGGACTAAGTTTTCTCGTCCGATGCTTCGTTCGCCAGCTGGAGCCCAAAACACAAAACTCAACCTCTGACGGCTCTCTAACACGACCAAAAGTCTCAATGTCACTCTCAAGCCTCAGCAAAGGAAGGTATGGCCAAACTGTGCTTTCCAATGAATTTTTTGGCACTCTTAGCTTTCAAACGAGCTATTTCACGACTTTCTACGATCTTTAGATCCGAAGTTGGAAGAACGCTGCCAAGGGGGTCGCAGTTCTTCGTTTTTTGGGCTACGACTTTGGAAACAAGTCCCCTAGACCCACAATTGGCCAAAATGTTCAAATCTGCCGTCCATTTTAACGTACGACGCTTCGTTTAGCCGCTACAGACCAAAACTGCCAAATTCAACCTCTGACGGGTCTCTAACATCGTAAAAGTCTCAATGTCACTCTCAAGCCTCAGCAAAGGAAGGTATGGCCAAACTGTGCTTTGCAATGAATTTATGGCACCCTTAGCTTTCAAACGAGCTACTGCACGACTCTCTACGATCTTCAGATCCAAAGTTGGTAGAACGCTGCCAAGGGAGTCGAATTTCTTCCTTTTTTGGCCTACGACTTTGGAAACAAGTCCACTAGACCTAAAATTGACCAAAATGTTCAAATCCACCGTCCATTTTAACGTACGAGGCTTCGTTTAACCGCTAAAGCCATTTTCTCACTCAAAAGCCTCTTAAACCCATCTAAAGCAAACACGAACCACACCTACACCCATGAAACTCAACATGTCGACGCAGAATTTCATCGGGAAGCCAAATCTAAACACAAAACAGGCCTACAAACGCTCCTCCACACCAAAAACATAGACAGCCGCATAGAAGACCAACAACGACGGTCGACCACGTCACACACGGAGGTCGACCCAGAACGACAACAACCCATCTCACGTTACAGAGGGGGGGCGCTGTGCGCAGTTGGGAGGATTACTTACTACTCAGGTTAACATCCATATATGCATATACTCTAATAATATTCAAAAATAGTCATATATAGATATATACATAATTGTAAATCGTCATTATTCTTCACAGTTAAAAAGGAAAAAATGGCAAGGATATCGTTTGATAAAAAAATGGCAATTTTCCGGCTCAACACGATCTGCTGCTGGGTCATAGAAAGAAAAACAAACCATGATACTCAATTTGAAGAAATTGCATGTATTATAATGATTTTAAATATATAGGGCCTATGGGTACATGCACAACAGATTGTTATGAATGGATACGCCTAGCCAGAAATCATTTAAAGCAGTTAAAGAAGTCTCAATTTCAAAGTACTTGCAGTCCCTTATTGTAGTATTCAAAAAGATTCGTAACATCTTTCGAAATTAATACTTGTAGACTTGTATAATCAAGAAATAACTCACCTTCAAGTTCTCAGTAACGACTGGAACATCTGGAAGTACATCATTCGCGATGACCGACAAGCAAAAAAGGAACGATTAGATTGAGGAGTCAAATGTTTGATTTTTTCCACAAGTTCCTCGAAATTGAAACATTTGTTCATTAAAAGGAAAGCATCATATGATTCCATTACTTTTCATTATCATTGTCAGTCCACGAAGACGAGGACGCCAATGAAGTATTCCGTTTAGCATTAGTACTAACATTTGAAGTCATGTAAGAAGGCGCAGATGGGAAGACAGAGGGAACTGTGGATGGTTTTAAGCTAATTGTTTTCAACCTCATAGGAGCACGGAATTCGAGGCGATTTCTGCTGTCGGAAGATTCGGTGAGGAAGTCATCAGGTAGAGAATGTATAGCACATGCTCTATGTCCATCCAATGGTAAGAATTCCACAAGTTTGCCGTCGACAGTATCCTGACGTTTTATTGCTTTTAACCGTAACTGCCTTTGGTGCTCATCGGCTGGAAATCTAAACACGGAGACCTTCTCTTCCGGCGTCTGTCCTTTTAAGGGCTTGTAGTTGCTTCTACAATTTGCCACACAACAGCTGTAACCCATATCGAGTAGTAGACATCAACATAATACAGCGTGGAAATTCTAATGCGACACATCGTCGGCATTGCAGCCTGCTATTAATCGATATTGCAAAAAACCGCCTCATTCAATAAACAATAGGCAGCCACCTTCATGCACACAGCTCACACAAGCATACATAACTGTATTGCAAGCCGAACTCCATGACGCTGTTTACCAGTTCCTTCACAGAGTAAATGGCGATCTGACAGTGTAACCCTACTCTCGTCAGCAGAAAAAAGAAAGTTGATACAGTATTCCTATCCCGGTGTAAGTCTAAAAATACTCCTTGATCAAAGTTGCTCCCAAGGAACTTTGGCCTAGGTTAAAGTTACTCCATCCAGGCTTTAGTTACTCCCTTTTTATGACGCTATTTTCTTTGTTTATTTAGATTTTTTCTAATATAAATCAGGGTTACTTTGTCAATCTAAGCCGCCTAGTTACGAATCTCGAATTAGATTTCAGAAATAAGAAGTTAGTAAGTCGGAATGCGAATTTGAAGTATAGCAGTTTGAATCCCTAAGTACGTGGAACCTAAGGCTGCTTAAACACAACTTTTAGCAGCCTATCTTACTGACAATAATAGCTTCTCCGACAACTTTAGCCTACACTGTAAATCGCTCAATACCAATCACATACGAAGGATGCATACCAAAATACTGTTTTGGTATACATGTATTTCTGTATTCTCATGGTATATATTTGTATGCTTTTCGTATGTTATTTCAAATGTGGTATGCTTTACATACTAAAGCCATACCAGCACAATGTTAAAAGAGACCATAAATCATTTCCAAAGTATGTTGATTTAAGGCCTTTTGTCAATAAAGATCACACTAATGTTAATACTGTTTTGTAAGTAGTGAGATAATGACATTCAAGAGTCATACTTTCAATACTGAATTCGATTTTAATACTGCAAGTCTAAGGAATTTCATGAATAATCAATAAGTATTCAACCATCAACAATTATGCATTGTGTAATTTTGAAATTAAGTATATTATCAATCCGAAATAAAAACACATTGTAATTCATGAACGCAAAAATAGTTCTGTTTGAGATATAACAGCATGATTGCACGAAAAAATCGTTTCAATGAATTGATATTAGTCAACTTGGCTCATAAAGTAAAGCTAATGAAGCACTCTGTTAATGTTGCTAGATAAGTGGCAACGACGACATACTCGTGGTGCATAAAATTCACAATAAATCTAATCTAGTTAAATATCACTCTATCAGGTATATAGATAAATATTCGCGAATGGTATCACTGAGAAATATATTTGATAGTAGTGTGTAATACACATATTTGTCGCTATGTGACTTGAAGCTGCACATACCAAATACATACCAGAGGCACACGAATGAGGATGAATTTCCATCGGGTCTCGTATATAAAACATACCAACAACTCGTATTTCAGCGTAAAACAGCCAATCATAGATAGAATAGTCCGTATCGCTACATACCAATCACATGGAAAGTAAGTGAGATTTGGTATGAAAAACATACCAGATCTCTGTAAACATAAGAGAATCTCGTATCAGATGTTATTTTCAAATTGAATGTGATTTTGGTATATGTTTGTATGTGATTTTCGTATCCGGCGATTTACAATGTAGGCCAAAGTTACTGGGGAGTAACTTTGGTAGGGAGTAGCTTAGCCCGGCACACCGGTACTCCAGAAATCCCTGGTAGTAGTTTTGCAACATCTTGTAGGGATATTATGAGTATATATAATTTTTAATTTTACTTACTGTTCCATCGCATAATTACTTAAAGAAAATTGAATTGTAAGAATTTTACCATCTAAATAAAAAAATTTTCCTGCTTGAAAAATAAACTATTTTCTCGAGCTCTACTTATAACCCATTAACGACCATGTTCCCGCTGCGGGAACATTCTTTTAAGACATGATTTTGAGCATTGAAGAACACAATAGGAAGGAGTTGGGCGCTAAAAATATACAACAATGATCCAAAAAACATATGTTTGACAGTTTGATGGTGATTTATTCAGCAAGTTGCGTCATGGAGAAGGACAAATCCATTTTTTTGGAAAATCATTTCAAAATTATCAATGGTGCTGATCAAATGCCTTCATAATCGAAATTTGGACCAACAAATCACATCAGGCCGATTAGTCGCAAGCTCCTGGCATGCTCCACCCATTGGTGACATATCTTTTGAAAAATTGATTATATACTTCGATTCCCAGTTGTTTGAAAAATGTTCCAACAACGGGAACATGTTCGTCAGGGAGCTTGTGCACTAGAAAATCACGACAAAATTTTTCTGTTGGAAACTTGTTTGTAGTTGGATCGGTTCTTTTGATTGATGCTCTGCAAGTAATTTTATCTTGCACGTGCGGCTGGCTACTTGAGTGAAATTTCTGCGAAGATTGACTGTAAATTTGATGTTTCTGTGAGTTACATGCTGCAGAAAGTGGTTCTAAGTGTACACATGCATGCATGTTTATTTTGAGTGTGATAAATCAAAGCTATTTCCGCCGAAGAAATGACGAAACAGTGTAAATGAAACACACAAATCTCTCTGACCCTTGACTGTGCCTTGCGCTTGCATCAATAATTGGGTCGTAGGGCAATCCCCAAATTCTCAGGCAGACTATCACATTGTTAACAACTTCATTGTACTGAGGATATCGGACAATTTTGATACATTGATAGATAGGAGTTTCCACAGCATAGTCAAGCTGCTGAACATAGATATTTTATGTATTCCAGTCATTATGGTGAAGAAATTGAAGTTGGATGAAGTTGTTGCAATGCTAGAAGATGAGGAGTCGTTTGTGAGTGCAGACATTGCAATACAGCCACTTGGAGATGGAGATTGTTCAGAGGAAGACAGTGCAGATGAGGACGATTTTGACATCAATCGATTGAGCGGCAATCAGCTATTGGCCGAGGCTGACGTTCGAATAAATTACGGTGATCGAATATCCTGATACCATGGATGATGATTCACAAAGTGAGTCCTTGGACGATGCCTTGCAGACTAACTCCATCCAAGACGACAGCATTCATAGAGAACGTTTCAGTGATGAAAAGCCTCCACTGCTGACTGATTTGAGATGGACTAATCGTGACATCAAATCAAGGAATTCACAGAGGACACCTGAAGTGAACCACTTAGAGGAAATTGGGACACCTCTCTCTCTCTCTGCTCGAATTGTTGTTTGATGATATGTTGATCTCAGACATTGTTGACTTTACAACGTCATACGCATGAAGAGAGAAAAGTGACACAGAGTTTGGCATAAAAAAGGAAAAATTTCGCTTATTTTTGGCAATGCTTTTGATGAGTGGGTACCACAGATTCCCAGATCGTCGATTGTATTGGAGTCTGTCTCCGGATCTCTTTGTTGCTGCCATGTCGGACACTATGCCACGTAATGAGTTAGAAAGAATTCTACGAAATTTGCATTTATGTGATAACTTGAATTTAGACAAAAGTGACAAATTTTCAAAGCTGGGTCCTCTCATCACAAACCTCAATGAGAAGTTCCTGAAGTATTCGTCAAATTGTGAAACAAAATCCGTGGATGAATCCATGGTTCGTTACTACGGCTCCCATGGAAGTAAATAAAGAATCAACAACAATCCTATCAAGGTTGGTTATAAAGTTTGGGTACTTGCAGAGGCCTATGGGTATGTGATTCAATTCGAACCCTACCAAGGGGCTAAAACAGGGCGGCATATCTCGACAACAACAAGATGAGGACTAGGTGAGCACGTTGTTTTGAATCTAATGGAGCGCTTACCTCCAGGTCAAAGCTACCATGTACACATGGATAACTATTTTACTTCATTCCGGTTGCTTTCCTATCTCGGAACATGGGGCATTAGTGCAACTGGTGTAATCAATAAGAAAAAATTGAGCAAGTGTGATATCATGGGTAACAAAGATTTTGAGAAAAAAAACGATGTCATGTGGAACAGGTGACGTGACTGCAGAACAGGATTCCACAACTATAACAGTTGTAGGTTGGAATGACAACCGAGCTGTCTACATTGCCTCCAACTGTCTTTCATCCAATCCAACAAGAAATGTACAAAGATGGAGCAAGATTGAGCGAAAGTATATTCAAGTGTCGCAGCCAAACCAATTCCATTGCTACAACCAGTCCATGGGATACGTCGATAGAATGGACCAAAATGTTGCAAAGTATAGAATCGGAATTCGCATGAAGAAATGGTGGTGGGCTCCATTCGCATGGATGCTGGATGTGGCCTTGCAAAACTCTTGGATTCTTTATCGCATCAATAAGTCATGTGACAGTGCTCAACTAAGTTTGCTGGACTTCCGACGTGAAGTCGTGAGCTCCATCCTTCTGAAATATAAAACCAGTCGAAAGCGATCATATTCCTCTGCTGCAATTTGCAATGTTCCTTCAGAGGTTCGATTTGATGATGTGAAGCATTATCAAATTCCCGCACAAAAGCAGGGTAGATGCAACGTCTGCAAAACGAACTCTAGAAGATGTTGTGCAAAGTGCCGAGTAAATTGCATGATGAGTGTTTTGAAGTGTTCCATCGATACTGACTTAAGTTATGTATGCTATGTCTTCTTGTATTTCGCTGGTGGGTGCGCTTGAGATCACCTACACGCATAAAGCAGTTTACAGACTTGGTATAACATTTGAATTTCAAACTGATAATACATGTTTCTATGATTGATTCTGAGTTTTCATTCTAGCAGATCTCATGGATTTGACCCTTTTTTTCATAGCTGAAGTATAGTCAATCAAACATGTCATCATATCATGAGCAGATATTTCATAGTTGCATGTTATGAAAAAATATCGCAATTTTCATAGACAGACTCTCTGCCGCCCATGTTCCCGCCACGGAAACATTTACAAAAAATCAATATATTTTTCTGCAGTGATGTGATATCTTTTTCAATGTCATTCCGTTTGGTTTTGGATTAAGGCAATGTAATGCAAGCAAGTTTGAGATCATTTTACGTAGTTGGTCGTTAATGGCTTAATGCAGCGTTAATTTTCCTCTTTCCAAACCACTTGTTTTTCGTGTGTACAACAATCAAGTTATTCTCCAATTTTTGTGCTTCAAGAACTAAATTCAACAATTTCTTTATTTCGATTATAATTATCTTACTTGATAAATAGCTAAATAACAGATTGAACAAAGATGATTGTCCTTTCACTGTTTGCTTAATCGCTGAAATAACATTGTCCGGGCGTTGGACAACAATAACTAGTTGGAAAGAGCCTATATTGATAGATGGTGGTTTTATTTTCTTTATGTCATTTCTTGCAATTAATTTCAGTTAACATCCGTTAACCATCTTCAGGTAAAAAGGAATGAAATATGGTCTAGTATAAAATTTAAAATTCACACCGACGTCAATGGCATAATAATATAATGCTGAATACAAAAGGGGGAAGGGCTATGGAACAGGTAGTATTGGGTAACATGGTACCAATAGCATCTTAATGATGATCTGACCAGATATGAAAACAAAGGACATAGAAATGGATTATTAGTAATAAAAAGGCTTGAGTTATGCACCTATCACACAAGTATAAAAAATATAAAGAAAGCGATTGGAAGAAGGCAAGAGGTGTGAATTAGAAATTTGATACTGTTATGATGCAACACATTGTTAATTTTTATTAATACATAATAGAAAAAAATTTCAATCAAAAGGAAAATAAGGTAATTGACGGACGGTAATGCTTGGATAAATATGTTTGTGCAAAAGGTCTACAGTTCATTAAAAGTCAAAAGGAGAAATATAATGAGAACAATATCTTGATTTTAGTGCTTTTGCATTGTTTCTTCATCAACATAGCGTTTGTTTAACTGAACGAGTGAGGAAATATAGCAGAAAGCATCAATCAATTCATGTCAAAGTCATGAATTTGACAATTCCGGATTTTTCAATAAAAAATCCAAGCCTCATGCAAAAAATCTGTTCCAGAGACTATATTTCCTTCTTCCTAGGGAAGGATTCACTGCAAGAGCTGTTTGGGTGAATGCACGGAATATACTGTACCTTTTTTAAATGGTACAATTTTATTTAACGTCCTTAATAAGGATTTGCTGATAAATTTTCTTACTAAGTTATTGAAGTACACAGCCTTGACTCCATCTCGAAATATTCGTAGTCCATAGTCATTTCGTTGGATAACATTGGAACCATTAGCAGCTACGCCCAAAGCCCAAACCATTTTAGTTGTCGAATAGAATTCTGAAATAATGAAAGCATTGTTCAATCAGAAAGCCTCTACTATGGATTTTGATAGCAGATAAAATAAAAAAATAACAACTTACATAAATTAATACTCTTAAACTAAACTTTACATTTTTCATCATTAATTAAACTCATCATTTTCAGGGAGTGACAGGGGTAATTCAGGGAGTTTTATTGCCTATTATTATTAACAGTCATTTACCGCTCACGTTGCATTAATACTACATTTTCTTCAAACGCTTCTTGATTAAACTATGCTACGAAATTTCAGCCGGAATTCATATTTTTATCAATCATTGTAATGCTGCTGTGGGGCTTCTAGATGAGCAAATTTTGCAAAAATACCAGATTTCAAGGTTTCCGGCCTTTTTGAAACATAAAAGAACATAATGAAATTTTACATAAACTAAAAAGCACTACCTCCTGAAGTATAATGAAAAAATTTATTAGCTAAAACACACAAACATGTTGCTCTGGTAGTCGACATCATGTACATTTCAAAAATGAATCGATATCTTTACTGACTTACTCGGCAGAGACATTTAATACTGCATTAAACCAACGTGAGAGGAATCCATGTACTTTTCTAATGATCTCACATCGAAAGATGTTTTGACCCGGCTAGATGTTGAAGACGTGTATTGCGCTATTATATCAATAAACCTAATATGAATTGCAAAATAAGGATCCATGACACTTGTTTAACATTTTTAAGGAGTCAATCATCAGCAGTTTCATTTTCGGAAATTCGATTTCATGCTGAAAGTAATTGTTGCCTGTTTTGCGTCTGATTTCCTTTATCCAAAGAAAATGTTTAATTTCGGTTCACTTTCCTATCTGTAAGTCTTTTGAAGGAGTTTTCGCTGGATGGCATAGTAGAAAGAAATATAATTAGCATTGCTCGCATACTTATTTGTCATAAGATTTTTCAATATGATGCTTTAGAGCTTCAAATTATTACTCTTAGGTATTGGATATGTGATCTAACCCCATGTTGTTTATGTTTCATATGTTGTCTATAATATTTTTCTCCACGCTTGTATCTCAACGAATGACAGACTTCTTCATGAAATAATGACAATTCACAATACTGACAATCATAGTTAGTAGTATTCATAACTAACCATCTGTTATCCATGTTAGAGTGGTGCATTTTTCTTTTTGTCCGTGAATCAGAGCAATGTGTAGCAGTTTTCATACAAGTGCTTGTTTTTACTTCCCTGCGAAATTGATGGCCATGTCATTAAACTCAACATTGGGCACTTCAAACTTAGATAGATAATGGTCAAAAGTAGGATGTTACACATGATTCAAATGCAAGGAGGTTTCAAAAGTATTTCTGAAACCAGAAATGACTCTTCGTGAGCAATCAGCTGACAAAGAACTGCGAATCGAACTCAAGCGAAGAAGGGAATCTGGCACAAATGTCATTATTCGCACAGGGTGTAATTGCAGCTCTTTCGTTCAAGCTACCATATCCCCTTCTCCGGATCAGTCTCACATGTTCATATTACAGTATTTAACATGAAAATCATGTCCGTGCGTTATCTCCGCTTTCGAAGATATGGAATAATTAAAGTTCTCAAACGCAAATGCTTGGCAAATCCTTCACGAAGTAAGGTGACCACACAATTGATGAATGCTCTATGATTGGCCGAGCATAAGAATTAATAAATGATTGTCAAAAAATTTGAATTCCATTTTGATGGAACCAATCATTTTATTGGCTTTGTTAGCAACGCGGAGACACTCTTTAGCCGGGCCTAGATTGTCGGAGATGAGAATACCAAGGTCCACAATTTCTCTCACATTTGGGATAGCGACGTTGTTCTTGTTGGAAGATCGTCGAGGGTGATTGTCAACAAAATGAATGCATTTACACTTGTCTGGGTTGATGTATAACAGCCACTTTTTACTCCAATTTAATAAACAATTCAAGTAATCTTCCAAATGAATGCTAGAAGTACTTGACAACACTGGTAAGTAAATCGGAACATCATGCATGCGCAAATTTTAAAATGAGCGAGGACCCGCTACGTCAGTTGTCAAAATCGTTTACATAAAGCAAGAACAGTATAGGACCCGGTGCAATGACTTGGGACACAAAGCTAGATACGCTTACTAGGCCTGAATGTGAACCATTGATTCTGACATAGTGCTTTCTATAGCACAAAATTGATGTCAGCCACCTCAGCAAAGTACCAGAAATACCAAAGGATCTTAATCTGACAAGGATGTGTTTATGCGGAATCTTATCAAAAGCTTTACAGAAGTCAAAATATATTGCGTCAAAAACAGTTTCCATTATCTACAGATGATGAAATACACTCAAGAAAAGTCAAAAGTGCTTGACTGACAAAGTGAAAAACCATGTTGGGAGTTATTAAATAAAGAATGTGAGATGACGAGATCAAGAATAACACACCTAACCACTCTCTCTAATAATTCAAAAACTAATGAAGTAAGGCTGATGGGCCTATAATTGGAACAGTCCAACTTGTGACCTTTCTTAAAAATAGGGATTGCGCAGGCAACTTTCTAATCAGAGGGAACAAAGCCTTGTTGTATGAACAAAGTAAAAAAACGGCTGAGAACATTTATTGGAGATGGACCACCTTCAATTAACACTTTATTTGAAATATCGTCAGGACCAGGTGTTGAAAATGGATTCAAATTTTTAAAATAAAAGCTAACAATATTTTCACCGACAATTACATTTGAAATTTGATGTGAAGATGGATAGTTACATGACGGAAGAGTGAACATCATTATTACAAAAAGCCGACGGAAAAAATCACTTAAAGTGTCTCTGCAATTTCGGTGTCACATGCAGCAAAATGACCATGAGGTTTCAAAACAGGATAAACGATAAGCTCGCTTCCCGTGTAGCTGTGTAAAGAATAATGTCTCTTAGGGTCGACCACAACATCTCAGAGTCCATCGAGTCAAAGAAACTGTCTTTAATTGAAGTGCTTAAATGAAGACGGAATTTAACCCTCTTAGCTTTAGAAAAATCGAAGCGCTTTGGCATATGAACAGGGGCAAGCATGCCATTAACAGCATGATCAGAAGAAAAGATAAGTTGACACCGAACAGCATTACGATACATCACTATGAAAAGCCACGTCATCCATATGAGAACTGCTTGGTGAACGATGCAGACATCCAACTAGCACACGCTTTTGACCACAAACTTTCACAGTGCAAAAACAGAGTCTTTGAAGTCGTTTGATACCGTAAGTGTATATGCAACTGGCAATATTTTTTCTTGACAAATAGCAGCACACCACCATCAAAATTATGAAAACGATCTTTGCGGAAAAGACATATTCCGGATGTGCTAGTAAAGCATCAGTTAATCTTGGACGGCCCCACGATGACGGGTCGCAAAAACTAATCAAACTTTTGAGAGCAAATAGCTTGTCACAGATTGACCGAGCACTACCTAAAAAACACGATATTTTGGACAAACTACAGGTAGCTTTGATGTTAGATGAGAAATTAGAGCCACGTGATTCACTGAATGTATTGGGAGATTTCATGCTAGGAGCTATTCTACCTCTCCGTATAATTACGTCTTCAGCAGATTCTTTACGCGATTTCAGTTCAATGCGCAACCGTCGCTCTTCCATTTTCTCGCGTAACGGTAAATCGGGCTTCAAAAATACCCCCTCCATAAATTTACTATCATTTTTACGGTTACGAAAGAATGCTTCCATTACGCACAGTTTATCATCAAACGAAGCAAAGACCAGCTTAACAGCTCTGATCTAGTCTGATCTTCTACCTAAGCGAAAATGAGCAGGGAATTTCTTGTTCTCAGAATTTTCGCTTACACCGTTCAACAATTTGCGTATCTCAATTTTATCTTGATTTTCACCATCTGCATTGTATTGTGTTTCGGATAACCTGAACACTATTAAATAACTTTTCCTGTTTTCTTCATCTTTCATCTCCTGAATTATTTCAGTCTCTATCTCGTGCCTCATCACAGGATGTTTGCCATTGAGTTTTAGTATAGCTTGTTCCATATCATTTTTCAAAAGGGAAAGTTTCTGGTTTTGTCCGTCCATTATTTCTTGTATGATGAGTAGGTCTCGCAGGGAAATTCATTTCATTTGGTAGTTCACAATTTAGAGTGTTGACCGTTGTTTCCATGACAAATTCGCGCTAATTGGATGTTTATTCATCCATAGCATTTCCTGATATAATGTTACGATGTTTTAAAGTATGATGTTACGATATTTTCATTTACGATATTTTTCATGTTACGATGATTTCAATGAGAACCATGAAATACATTCTGATCCAGTCGGCATCCTAACGCGAGAGGAATAGAAAGATGTCGTATTGAAAAACTTGCACGGCATGTGCTCTAAAGTAATGAAAAGCGAAATTCTGACTTGCAACAGCAACCTCTTTTGTCAATTATTATTTTACACGATTTAGGTGTGATAAAACAATTTATCTGAAACATTTCCGATGAACTTACGTCTATCCGTTTTCGATATTGGATAATACCATGTATTCACGTTAGCTTCAAACAATACCATAAATGTTCCAGCCGGCACTCGCTTAATTGGAGGATGTATGTAGCGGTTGTAATAACTGCTTGATCCGACATACCAGTAGAGAGAAGATCCTGAAAGCGATGGCATACATTTTAAAGTATGTTTGAAATTCATTCTTACAGCAATCGATGTGTCAACTCGATCGATGCAATTCTGTTAATATGTCATGTCAGACTAGTGGCAACTGCAAGGAGGAATGTATTCTAAAAATTCACACCAGAATATACATTGCAGAAAAGCATGCCAAATTGGAAATATGACATATAGACAAGAAAATGTTCCATACACTGTAAACAGTTAAATCTATTTTGTCGGTCATTGTTAGTTCTTGTAGGATGATTGCCACTGAACACCTACAATACATGGATGCGGAGTCGGAGTCCTGGAGTCGGTTCAGGTAAGTCTATAATGATCTATAATGTAGGTTACCAGTTAATTTTTCAAAAAACTAGGTTTTATATACTTGCCACCCGGAGTCGGAGTCCTATCAAAATGATAGGACTGCGCATCCCTGCTACAATATGTGACAAAAAGCGACAAAATGAATAGCAATGTATTATGGCTTAAATTTTATCAAAAATGTGGGTTATTAATTTAATTATGTCAAACTAAATCATGGTTTTGCCACACAATAATACAGATTGCCCCAAAAGTCAAGCAATCACTAATCGAAAAAATCAACCAATATTCAACAGTTTTTGTTTAATTAATTTGCATACAAAGCATCTGTTTCGATGTCGGTGGAGAACCTACAAATTCGTCGGATATCGCATGATATTGGAGGTGACAATCGTCGGTTGATTTTGTCAGTAGTTTTGTAGGATAATTATCGGTCTACGGTTTACAGCGTAGAGTTAGTACAGTCTGCGACATTATATTAGGACAACCATTGCTCTTTTAGTTTTTTACAGTTAGCTACTTGTTGATGTCACATTATCTTTCACCACTGTCGATACATTAAATAGGCATGTATGCCAACAACATGCCATAACATAGACATCTATTGATTAATAACAAAGACACCGGATACTCAAACACAAAAATTAGACCGAGACATATTATTAGGACCATCCACCTTTGACGTTTAGATAAGATACTTTCCTTGTGACATGATAACGCTGCGTTATTGTTTTATAATTAGCAACCCAAATGTCTTGTCTGATATTTTATGTAGTCGACGCTTCATGATAGCTCATTAATGTTCTGAAAGGGTTACGTCGGAGCTGGCCCTTCCAATAAGGTGGCGATGATGTCATCAAAATATTGCTTCACAACCCAGAAAGTGAGGCAAGAGCTCCGTATTGCATAAGCATCCAGTTGTTTTCCGGAAGCCAGCACTCACGAAATGCAAAAACATACTTCCATGAAGCACTTGCAAGGATGAAGCCGAGTTCATGGAGCATTCACAAGCATGAGGCCTACCAGTTCCCGTGTAGGAAAACAGGTCTACATCATGACCTTTGCTTGGTGTTTGACGCGCTGAAACACAGGAGCAAGTGATCCATGTGACTGCTAGATTCGCTGACGAATACCCTGTTGACACTCAAGGCTGGACTGGACGCTGAATGCCACCTTTCACCAGTCGTCGACGTTTCAATTGACATGGCGAGTGGCAAAATCAATTCTGTTAGAGCTCCATGCATTGGGGTCTGCTGCGAACGACACTTTTCTGTGCCCGCACGGAATGGCAAACCTTTTCATGCATCCCTCGTTGAAAAGTGCGTGGCGCATCACTAATGCCACGCTTCTGCCGTCTTCATCGTGGCTTGGACGATGTGATTAGCTCCTCATGTCGAACAGTAGTAGACATACGCCCTTGGAATCGGTCATTTTGTGGCGTAAATTATCATCATGTTCTACAACGTCGTCGTCGGCTTGCTGCATAAGGATTTCCAGAAATCAAATGCCCAAATGAATAATCCTAGAAGAAATCAATGTATTAAAAATTCACAACGCATAAATAAAATGAATGCTAGAAACTTTGAGATCTATACACTGATACAGAGTAAGATGCATAATACGGATGCTTTATCCAACAGAACGAGAGCGTCTGAAGGAGGGAAAATTGTATTATTTTTATAATGTATTTTTTATAATAATTTCTTTTAATATATTTCATTATAATTATTTTTATAATCCAAAGACGAAAATGCAAGAATACCAATGATGGGATACTAAATCGAATGAATGAGTAGGAAGGCGTCTGTTAGCCTAAAGAAGCATCGCTAAAAAGTAAAAGCAGAAAGGTATGGCGTCGGACATTTTGCAATACAAGGATAGCAACAGGTCAATTATAGATTCCTCTAATGGAAGTAATTTGATGAGGTGAAAAGCAGCAAAACTTGCAGACATGAAAAATATTTGCTGAGAAGGATTTGAGCAGGAATTCACAAGTGGAATTATTTTATGACCGCTTTTCTCGAAGACATTGGTAATGCTGTTCGCTGCAGACACGAAGCTAGCAAATCTGGTAATTTGAGCAGCAAAGATATGTACCTTCAGCAGACATCGTGAAGCACTTATATTTTCCTGGTTTTATGCCACAATTTGATGGAATGAGTACTTCCCGGGAAAATATATTGAATCACTAAAAGCTGAACTCGACAATCGTTGGATAAATCTCCCGAAAGTCAGTCTCTTGTACCTTGTTCTTAACCTCTAAAAACTACATGGAAGAATGCCATGAAACTGCATGCAGAGTTCTGGTCAGCCGTCGAACAAGTCAGATTTTGCATAACCGCGCAAATGAGGAATGCAGTCAAACGATAAGAGGAGAAATGTATACATCATGAAGTTAAAACAGGGATGTGGAGGTGGTCGTCTCACAATAGCGAATCTCAAAATAGCGAAAACGTATTGCATAATCTTAAGAAATCCTCGAGAAATTTTGATACTTCGCTATTTTGAGATTCGCTGTTATGAGATTGAAACATGAAGGTGGGCGACTCCGGGGATTGATAGGACTCCGATTCCAACTCCGGGTGGCAAGTATATATAGCCTAGTTTTTTAAAACATCATAAATAACTACATCACAGATAATTACAGGCGTACCTTCAGTGATTATTGCCGTGTCAATTATCAACCATTTTCGATGAAAGTTTATCAAATGTCACTTTAAGTTGGATGCATGCGACTCGGTTCCTCCCATATTCTTAATGTGTGCTTCACACGGATTTTCTCCAGTCTCTGTAGGCAGGAAAATCCCCCATCCTTCTCCAAAAAGATGTGATTGCACTTTCGCTTTTGATATGCGCTTTAGCGGAGCCATCACACACGATCAACGTGAGGGGTAAGAGGTAATGTTCTCAAACAAACTAGTATTTCATTTTTGTATCTGATGTGACCTTTGTTGCGTAGGTGTGATCGAAGCTAGGAAGGCCTATCTTCTCTACTAAATCACCGAGTGAAAAGACAATCTTTTTTTCACTACCACGGTTCATTCCCTCAACTATTACAAGTTTTACAAGAAGCAGTGTCTCTGTACTTTTGTAAGACAGTGACAGTTATATGCACAAGGATAAATAATTTGTTTGTATTATATTTCGGGTCTAGAGGCCCGAGACTCCGGGACTCCGACTCTGCATCCCTGAGTTAAAAATAAGCTATATTCATCCTAAATAGTCTATTAGCACCTAGGGATCGACAATGTACATTCAATTTTAAAATGTTCAGTTTTGAGATCGGTGGTCAATAAAATCACTAACGGAATACTATTCCAAATAACTTGTAGCCTGTGAGCAACTTTCACAAAATTCTTACTTCTCACTCCGCGTGATAAACTAAGTTTGCTAAATAACAGAAAGGTGATGACTATCCACTTTGAAAAGCACTCCACAGGGAAATTATTTGATCTCATGTTGAATTTCAACAAAAATGAGTTATTGTCTCAATATTGAATCACATAAATATTTTATGTCCGCCGTGCTGATTCTGTTAATGTAGAAAATAGTGCTTTATAGGACGTTCATGAAACCCAATCATTTATTGTGTTGTGCATCAAATTGATAGCCGTGAATACTGAAACCTGATATTTATCAAACCTGGATTTCTCATCATGTCACTCATGCAACGCTGGCAACGCCCTGTTTATTAAATGCAATTTAAATGGTTCATTTATTTTGTATAGGATGCACGTGCGCGCTGCATCGGCATCTTGTTTTCTAATTGCACCGATTATTTGGCCGGTTCATAGAAATGTGTGAATTTCGATCAATTTAATTTTTCACTTGTAAAATACGAAATCTCCTTAACCCACTAATACCCATGGTAGCATAATCGCTACCAGATATTTGAAGCTCTCTATTCGCCAAGCCATGTGCCTAGGAAGGAAAATTTCATACTGACGCTATCATGTGACGTCATGCTACGAGTTTAAGTGTGCTATTTTTCCTTTTTCGATGCTGTCGCGTATTTGACAATCAGTTTCATCATACCATCATGGCCGACGGTGACAAGGTATGTATTCCCACAAGTCAATCTTCTAGACGCAAACGAATTAATATGGCATATCATGCATTTTATGAAAGCTTATAACCCACACAATAAGGACAGAGCATAATGCGGCTGAGGAAATTAGGTTGAGTTGGATATTTTTGATGGTGGAGCAAATGTGCTACAATGGGCATTCAATCACTTTTTGCAGGGGTGGTAGCAAATGTGCTACATAATCGCACAATGTTCAATACTAGATTCAATACTAATACTTTAAAAGAGAATATCAGGATGACTGCTATAGTCATTCAAAAAGGATTCGACCTATCGACCTTGGGGGGTCAGCGGCCAGTTTGCTGCACCTCATACTAGTGCGCCGCTGGGCTTTCTGTTAGACAAACGTGTGTGATGCGTGCTGTTTGCTATCACTCTTCTCCCATGTGACTCTAAATTCATTATCGTGCTATGAATAAAACTTCGTGAAGATTCAGTAAATATTGGTGTTGACTTGCTGTTTTGTAACACTATAAAATCCTGATAGGCTTAGATTGTAGTCATCATAAAGATAGTTGGGCCCATAAGCTTACATGTGCGACACAGCATGCAAGTAGGCCATATCGCATTTCATGATTATGAAATGTGATAATTCAATAGGTCCCAATAAAAATGCATGTAGAATTTGTGGAACTATTTTAGGATAGGAAGTTATTGCTGACTATTATGTCGACTGAAAGATAGTATTCTTCTCTTTCAGCCAACACGAAAAAGCAAAGCAATCGCGATTGAAAGATTGAACGACTCCACATTCAGCAGAGTACGAGGTTCTAATCAGAATACATTCGATTACTTTGATGGAAATGAGAGTGGCGAGGGTGCAAGTTCCGATGAAGAAGATACTGTTCTTGCAGTGATTCATGACGTGCTAGATAGAGGCGACCAAGGTGAGGAAGAAATAGAAGATACTTCGGATGAAATTGCGGTTGTGCCAACAGGAACAGAAAGAAAGAAAGATCAAGTACGACGTTGGAGAAAGAAAGACTTTCAACCTAATAGTCAAACGTTTTCTCATGAATTCGACACGCCAAATGATTTGAAATCTCCCCTAGAATATTTCAAAATGTTCTACAGTGATCAGATTTTCGAAAAGTTGGCAAAAGAGACAAACACTTATTTCTTTCAAGAAAAAGCTCCACAGTTGTTGGGAACCAATCCAAAAGAGATGGAAATGTTTGTTGGAATGCTACTAAAAATGGGCATTGTCAAGATGCCTAACATCAAAGATTATTTTGCACAGGAGACCATGTACGAGCCAGTCGCTTCTGTTATGTCAAGGAATAGATTTCAGCAGTTATCTCGCTACTTGCATTGCGTTGACAACACAGACGAGAACATAGACAGAAACGATAGAACTTGGAAAATTCGGCCATTTCTCGATCTTCTGCGTCAGAATTTTTTGAAGGTATCGCCTGAAGAACATCAGGCTGTTGACGAAATCTCAATAGCATATAAAGGGCAAAAAGGACCACGCCAATATAATCCTCAGAAACCCCACAAGTGGCATTTCACTGTGCACGCAAGAGCTGGTTCATCCGGTTTTGTTTATGACTTTGAAGTGTATACTGGATCCAAGCATGAAATCCCTAGCGAGTGCGGGGTGTCTGGGGACCATGTCTTGCGATTATGCGAAAGCCTGCCGACTGGAATTCCGTTCAAAATATTTGCAGATAACTATTTTGTTTCGTTGCCCCTCGTTACCAAGCTGAGGGAAAGAGGATTTCACTTCACAGGTACCTTTAGACAAAACAGAATTCCGATCAATTTTGAATCAGACAAAACTCTAAAAGCCCAAGGGCGTGGATCGTCGGACTATAAAGTCAATGAAGATGGTAATATGATTGCCGTCAAATGGTTCGACAATCGTTCTGTCCATCTGATCTCAACGTATGCTGGAGTCGAAGAATCAAGACAAATTCAACGATATGACCGCAAGTCGAAAGAATATGTCAGCATTACATGCCCAGAAATTATCACGGAGTACAATGCTTTCATGGGAGGAATCGATCTAATGGACAGTCTTGTGTCATTGTACAAATACAAGTTTCGAAGTATCCGGTGGCCGATGTTCATTTGGCATCACATGACGCATTTGGCATTGGTGAATGCATGGCTTTTTTATAGGAGAGAAGCTTCACAAATGGGATTACCAGTGAGTACCGCCAATATTCACTTAGGCCTCTTCATCATGAAATCGAGATATACATACATGTTCATTGAAACTTCGTGCAGGCTAGATGGATGCGAGAATAACATTATCTGTCCATGTTTGTTCTTTTCCTATAGCCCAAAGTTCATTTAGGCTACTGAATGCATGTTTTCCTCTCGACGTAGCAATGTTTATTTCATATAATCTCATGTTATTTCAAGCATCTTATTTCGATTTTGCAGTTCAGTTTTGCAGGCTAAGGACCTAAACAGAACATGAAGTCATTTGATTTCATCTTTCTCATTCGCACAGGCATGTCGTTTCTATTTTACGCGTACTTATTGATCTTTATATAATTCTTGATCTTGTAAAAATCTTTCGTGCATGAATAGAGAATAATGAATGTTAGCTTGATCATTTCCAATAGACAATGGAAACACTACAAATAGGCTATATGTATGAGTATTATGATAATGATGAAACTACATCTTTGAATCCGTGTATAGTATACAAGTAGGTTTCATTTCTGTATCTGTATTTTCCAGACCGAACCGCTGAAGACCTTTCAACTTCAAGTAGCCGACGGTCTTGTGAAGCTGCAGAAAAGACTAGGTCGGCCATCTTTTCTAGAGGACCTGATCCCGGCACGAAAACGTCCAGCAATAAGGTGCTCCAGGACCGACATGGCCATTCGGTATGATTGTGTCGATCATTTTCCGATCCACAAGGAGAGCAGAGCACGTTGTTACAATTGTGACTCAAGATCCATTTTTACTCACATCTTCTGCTCGAAATGCAATGTCTACTTGTGTCTTACAGGAAACAGAAACTGTTTCTTCAGCTATCACCATCCAGCTTGAAACTCTTTTGAGTCCTAAATACATAGAGATGATCTTTGGAAAACAAAGTCTTTTGATTGTCTTTATTAGACAATATTTGATTGAAAAAAAGTGAATTCTAATTTTCTTGCAATTGTGGCATAAATGCCCATGGTTGCAAATCTGCTACCGGCCCTAACTTTGTCTGAAGACCAGATATCTAAATTTTTATTTAATTAAGTTGATCTCTGATGTCTAATACACTATCCACATAATTTTAAAATTTTTCGTCCAATGGGAACTACCCATGGGTATTTACGGGTTAATATCGTGCCATGAAGCATAACTGATCCAATACATTTTTTTCATTTCCTTATTGCCTGATTAACGGCCGAAGAGACAATTATTGAAACTTTGAAAAATGATGACCCATTAGAAATTTTGTAAATGAAAATGAGCATTATTTGCCGAGATCTTTCGTTCATTCTCTTTAGAGGCATACATGAAAACTGGAATGTGACATAGCTTGGAAAATTTGACATCGTTGAACAAATTTCACACGTGACAGACAATGAAATGAATCCGCGTCATAAGTGAAATACCCTAATAAAATTGACGACAGGATAATAGTACTGCTGAAGTAAATAAAGTAATCCGTAAACTTAGGAAAAGTAAAGAAAACAAAAACAAAAACAGGACAAGTTACAAAGTTACCAAGGTAAATAAAGACTATCTACAAATTTTGTTTTGCCTACACAAGTCAGGCTTGAACCGAAGGATACACATAGCCTCGAGCGTACGTAATAATGAAGCGTTCGTGGATGTAAAAAGTACCTTGAAGAGACTGGCCGCAACTATAGAGTCACAGCTGCACACTTGGAGATGTCTTGTGATTGCACTCTCTGGTATCTTTGTCGATCTTGGCGGGCATTTGAGTGGGTGTTGCAGCCATCGCGGAACGTGCTCAGCTATCCTCTTTGACAAACGCCGACCAGTCCTTCCAATGTACGTGCTTCCACACACACAATTGAAATGGTATATCACTTAGGAGGGAGATGGGAGTCTGTCTTTCAGGGCAGGTAGCAGAATTCTCCGCGTGCTGAAAACTACAACAGGCTTCACCGACATGTAGGCTTTTGAAAAGTCTCGAATCCTCCGTTTCAGCAAGGAAGCTGCCTTGTCACCAATGAATGGCGCCTTGAGAAAAACACACTTCTTTTCATGGCCAAAAATTGGTGGGTCACTCATCCGCTGTTCCACAAATAAATGTCTCTGAATTAATTCCACAGGATAACCATTGGCCATAAGTCTTGATTTAAGGAATGAGAGATCATCCTGCAACGCATCCGAAGAGCAAATGCGCTGAGCCCTTGTTGCCAAATTTCGTATAACGTTTATTTTATATACAAAGGGCACAAAACTGTGGAAATTCATCTGTAGACCGGATGCTGTGGGTTTACTGTAGCTACATTGAGGTCTTCAGTAAGCCATTCTTTCTTCTTGTAACTAGTACATCCAGAAAAGGCAGTAATCCGTCTTTCTCCATCTCGTAGGTGAATTGTAGATTACTTGCACTATTGAAACACTCTACCAATTGGGAAATGTCGCAATGATTGTTCACAAGGACGAATGTATCGTCGACATAACGAAGATATAAATGACACTCGCAGCCAATTGTACTTTTCAATTGCATCTCGATGTGTCCCATATAAATCTCTGCAAAAAACGGGCCTGAACAACTGCCCATCGCCACTCCATCAGTTTGTCGGTAGAATATATCATTGAAAAGGAACTGCACATTGACGGTACAAATTTCCAATAGGCGTCGTAAAATATCTTGAGGAATCTTGCACGGTATCTCCAAGCGTTGTATTGTGGAAATAATAATGTCAATGTTTTCAGTAACGGGCACGTTTGTAAAGAGCGACTGCACGTCAAGTGACAGCATCTTCATAGTATTTGTGTTGCAGCACTTGATTATATCAACGAAAGAAAAACTGTCTTTCACACAAAACTGGGAGTAAACGTCTTTCACAGATGACAGTATACCAGTCAACCACTTTGCTGTACGATGAGTAGGTGATCCACTTATGTCACGTATTGGACGTAATGGTGCATACGTCTTTAGATAGGTACATACGTACACACAGTACATACGTACTGTAGATAGTCTTTATTTACCTTGGTAACTTTGTAACTTGTCCTGTTTTTGTTTTTGTTTTCTTTACTTTTCCTAAGTTTACGGATTACTTTATTTACTTCAGCAGTACTATTATCCTGTCGTCAATTTTATTAGGGTATTTCACTTATGACGCGGATTCATTTCATTGTCTGTCACGTGTGAAATTTGTTCAACGATGTCAAATTTTCCAAGCTATGTCACATTCCAGTTTTCATGTATGCCTCTGAAGAGAATGAACGAAAGATCTCGGCAAATAAAGCTCATTATCAATTATTGAAACCATAAATAAGACAAGCATTTTTGGCAAAATTCAATGTCATTAGCTGTTGGAATGAACAATAGTTACAAAATTCAATCGTTGTCATGAAATTTGATGGAAAGCAATAATGTGACAAAAATGATTTCTGCAAAAGATCAGTAAAATGCACTATCAAAATGATGACCAATGAAGTCCTGCTATCTATGATACATTGAAAACTGTACACCGTTAAAAACAGCTAAAATAACTGTCAAACTCCACAGAAAATATCCACAAATATATGTTCAAATGATGACGTCACAACGTGATGAGTGATGACGTCACAACGTGATACGTGATGACGTCACAGCGTGATGAGTGATGACGTAACAGCGTGATGAATGATTGACGTAACAGCTAAAATGCGCTCATTTCAGATAAAGCAAACGCGTGTTTCTACGGATATTTACAATTCAGAATGCAAAGAACCGTGAAACTAATTTCAGCTGTTGATTTTAACGGATATTTACATTACAGCTTTCAGTGAGCACTTTTTATCATTATCAAACTCCTAGGGAAGTGTTCTATGTAAATCTCTATTCTGGTAATTTGCAATATCAGTAAGGAAATTGTTCAGATAGTATTGATTGATTCCATAGATAACCGTCAATAATATGGCACTCACAGAAACATGGTACTTCCATCAATGGTATTATCTGCTTTCTCCATACAATTGGATCTGTCGTGCATTCGTGACATGGATGAACAACCACCGCACAGCTGAAAAAACTATTTACAAAGAACCCAGTAATAATAATAAATCACGTTTATTGAATAAAGTTAGTCCCAATAATGAGAATCGTGAGACAAGAGCACAGATCACACAAATAATACTCAAAATTAAAAGCAAAACAAGGAAACACACAAGTCAATGAAAAAGAAAGTCTCTCGCTGGAAAAAGTTGACAAGCATCATCAGAGTGAAAAACCATCATTACACAACTTACTCATGTATACAAAGAAACTATTGCTTCGCATCATCGTACGACAAATAGGCAAGCGAAATTTGTTACTGACACACATAACCTGAGGATTATGCCGATGAAGAGGATGTTCCTCATCATCCACAATTTTCCAGAAAAGTTTATAACTTAAAATCAGTCGTCGGTAATTCAGTGGGACAAACCTAGGACAATCACATTTCGGTTTACATATAATGCGGTGACATCTGTTTTGGAAACGTTCCAACAAGTTGGAAGAAGAGATCTGTAAACAGACAAAAAGAGGCGAACAATACTCCAAAATGCTTCTAATACACGAAAAATATATATCAATAAGAAACTCGTTAGAAACAACGTTCTTCAGTTGCCACAAAACGTGAATCTTTCTGGACGCCTTCTTCAAAATTTCAAAGACATGACAATTCCAAGATAGTCTAGGATCAAAGATGGCACCAAGCAATCTCAAAAATTTAACATAAGGAATATTATTTATCAGAAATGAGCTTATGCCAAAATTACTAATGTTGTTAAAAAACGTTTGATTACATTTTTCCGTGTTTACAATCATGCCATTTTCATCCGTCCATACTCTCACATGCTCATACAGGGTGGTCATTAAGTCACAAGTCGCTTCTCGAAAAGAGATAGGACAACATATCGTAATGTCATCGGCATATTTAGTTAACAAAGACTTTTCTGATGGCAAGACTAAATCACTCATGAAAAGGCCAAAAAGAATAGTCCCCAACGATGAGCCCTGAGGCACACCGCTTGTAACTGGCAAGAAGGAACTGCATAATGTCTTCCACCTTACTCTCTGCTGTCTATTACACAGAAAATTAGTCACAAAGCAAAAAGTTGTCAACATTCCTATCACACAAATTTTTTTAGTTAACAGTTGATGAGGAGCACGGTCAAAACCTTTGGAAAGATCTATAGCTAATACATGAACAGCAGAAACGTGGGAGTCTTACAAGGTACGAGTCACATCACATATTCTTGTACCTCAATTAATCCACATAGCGTCGAAGATTTGGGTCTGTATCCAAACTGAGATGAATCAAAAAGATTTGTGATACTTTTTTTGTAAAAGTGTACAATACGCCGCTCTAGAATGCGAGCTGGAACACACAATAATGAAATAGGACGAGTGTTACTTAAAATGGGAGGAGTAGTCTTTGGAAGAGGAATTACATCCGCCAATACAACACATTTCCGATGGCAGCAGAGAATGTTCCCACATAATCAAAATCCTATGTACATCATTTCATATCTGATGCCAAATGACTCCATTTCTCGTACTTTGATTTGCACTATCTTTTCCCCCTCTAAACTTCGCATATGATGATATTTTTCATCTTTACTCCTTTGAGCATGTGTATCAAGATTTTAACTTCATCATCTTTGTACCTTTATTGTGGGTTAAATAAATATATAAATAGATCCATTTATATGACTTTTTCTGTCGATTATCGAAATTGACATCACTAACTCAAGCGGTTGATGTTACTTGTTAAACTATTTCAAATCAGAAGTGTTCTCAGCGTGCTATGCTTTATTTCCTGAATTTTCGTCCGCCAGAACGATGGACATCATCAGAGGTAAACAATTTCGATATGCTATCTGCATTTAAGATAATCGAATGAAGACAATTCATCATTAATTAGAAAGTTAGATAAGAACAATTAAAATTATCGTTCACTGCTGAAGCAGACCTCGATAGCAGGAAGGAATCGGCTCTGTTTTATTGACACAGTCATTGTTTCCGATGTGCACTGATTCTAAAAATAGACGCTCTCTGTACCGCCTTTGTTGAACAAGAATCTCCGGATTTCCCCAATCAATGCAATGACCTTGATCGATTGCGTGTTCAGCAATGGCAGATTTCTCAGGCTGACAAAGATTGTATGCGGAGCGGTGTTGTTTCACGCGAGTAGAAAGTGCATTTCCCGTTTGACCCACATAACATTTTTCACAGTCCTTACAGTTCAGTCTGTAGACCATACCTTTGCGCTTGTCTTTAGGGGGCCGATCTTTGATAATGGGCAAGATATCTGAGAGTCTGGTAGCTGGACGGTAATGAACGTTGACATTGCAGCCTCTCAAGACTCTTGCTACTTTGTCAGTGACTCCACAAACATAGGGCACAGAACATGAAGATTTCCACTCAGTCTTTGTCTCACCAGCACGACCAGATCCACCACTTGACTTGATGAAATTGTGAGGATATCCATTAGCTTTCAGCGCGTCCCCGACCAGACGGGCTTCTGTTTCTGAGTCCTGTGGATCAGAGCAATGAATTTGGACTCGATCCATCAGACTTCTTACCACTGACCGTTTGTGTGCAGGAGGATGATGTGATTGGAAGTTGAGATATTTGTTGGTGGATGTGGTCGTGCTGGTGAGACAAAGACTGAGTGGAAATCTTCATGCTCTCTGTGCCCTATGTTTGTGGAGTCACTGACAAAGTAGCAAGAGTCTTGAGAGGCTGCAATGTCAACGTTCATTACCGTCCAGCTACCAGACTCTCAGATATCTTGCCCATTATCAAAGATCGGCCCCCTAAAGACAAGCGCAAAGGTATGGTCTACAGACTGAACTGTAAGGACTGCGAAAAATGTTATGTGGGTCAAACGGGAAATGCACTTTCTACTCGCGTGAAACAACACCGCTCCGCATACAATCTTTGTCAGCCTGAGAAATCTGCCATTGCTGAACACGCAATCGATCAAGGTCATTGCATTGATTGGGGAAATCCGGAGATTCTTGTTCAATCATGGAAATAAACTGTTTATCTGAAGTTCGCTAGAATGGAAATTGACTCAAGGTCGCGGCACATCCGGGGGAACTAAGTTGGGGCATGAAGAACCAATTAAAAGCTTCGATTTACTCATGTGACTGATTTTAACCCAATGATACAGACGTTGGCAGGTGCATCTAAGTGAAAATGCGTGCGATTTATGTGCCGTTATTGTGCATTGCATGAAGCTTAATTTCCATTCTTGAGGTTTTATTGTTGTCAATTTCTATGTGTTCAACAAAGGCGATACAGAGAGCGTCTATTTTTAGAATCAGTGCACATCGGAAACAATGACTGTGTCAATAAAACAGAGCCGATTCCTTCCTGCTATCGAGGTCTGCTTCAGCAGTGAACGATAATTTTAATTGTTCTTATCTAACTTTCTAATTAATGATGAATTGTCTTCATTCGATTATCTTAAATGCAGATAACATATCGAAATTGTTTACCTCTGATGATGTCCATCGTTCTGGCGGACGAAAATTCAGGAAATAAAGCATAGCACGCTGAGAACACTTCTGATTTGAAATGAACTGCCCAGCGTACAGTCCTTCCATTTGTTAAACTATGCCTGTTAAAACCACTGACGCAGACTGTCCTCTCACACAAATGTTTTACTGGTCTTGCGCACACAAAGTCACTGCGCTGAACTGAATGCAATTTTGTAAAATATCTTGTTGGTCAACTTTCAACACAAATTCCAACGCACTTCCGAATCGGATTTCCTGTTTTGTCCGAAGAGATGGGATTGAGAATAAACTAAAAACAGTCAATTGCCTTCACTAAAGAGAAGAGTGATTGAGGAGAAATTCCGTCACGATTAATTGTTGGAAGGAAAAGTTAAAGATTTTGCGAGAATAACTCCATTCGTTAGCGCGAATGATCGAAATTACAATGACTTCAATTTTTGGCGTCACACCCATTTATAAGTGCATTATCCAGGTCAAATCATTGAAACATTCACGTTTTACAAGGATATTTTTCTAATAAAAACTGATTCGATTTAGTTTTACTTTGACTAAAATATCTCCTGTAATATATCTAAATTCACTGAATTAAGTGTACCATGAAATATATCTGACATTCTTTCAAACGCGGTATACATAACTTTTAGGAACTTAAGAAGCTCTCAGAATTGTTGTTTGTCACAGTCTTAGGAATTTCATTTTGTTTGAAATTCTAGGGCAACGTGAACCAACATTACAAGGTTGCACTCCTTCTTTCTACTAACTGCCCTCCTTCTTTACAAATTGCAGTTTGGTGCATTAATTGAGCACTTCTAAAGGATAATGTGACAATGAATCATTCAAAACAAAATGATAATTTTCCAATATAATTAAGTTATCAGTGTAAGCCTACCTGGATGTCGTCTTGGGTGGGTACCTTGTGATAATTAACTTCCAGGTATACACAAGGCCTTGTCCTGAAATATGAAGGTAAACGTTTCTTGTCAATAATGTCGACTCATAAATATTCAAAGGAGCGGAAACTAAGAAATGGAGGTTTTGATAATATTCAATGTCTGTAACTATGAATAGACAGTAACAAGCAGAAACCAGATATGTCATCCCATCATAAATATAATTTATTCACCTTTAATTAAAGCTTAAATCAGATATTGTTGTGCCATATTGCATTGTCTGAATGACGTTGACTCTGCGCGTGCCTGATAAAGTGACCATACAACCCTATTTAGCTCACGTTATTTTTTCCGCCGAAGGAAATGTGTCTCGGTCCACTACCCAGACCTTCAAAACTTAAAGGCGAATACAAACGGGTTCACTTAGTGAACTTCTAATAAACCTCATGCGACTCATTGAACCACACACACTATCTCTCTTCATTTACACGATCGGTTAACTGTAACGGTTCACAAGCAGACTAAAAGCACAATTCATTTATTTTCATTTTCTTCGATATGTCCAACCACACAATTAGATTCTTTCAGTGCATCACTTTGCTAGAAGTGCAAACCGATTAAAAAAAATAGTACGTGCATCAACGTACTAAGTAGGTAAGAAGAAATTTTTAGTACCTTATAGAAATAGGTAGAATAGTCGTGCTTCGCTTGCGGATCGCTGTGAATTCCTTCAAAATGCTCCGATCGCGATGCCTTGTTAACACAATCATCAGCCAAAAGCTAAGGAACGAATTTTACAAAGTTAAAATATTGAAGTTAATATGTAATCGGAGTAACCGTGACCTTTACAATTTAAAGAAATATGCACAGTTACAATAGAAGAATATGCATTCGGTGTTTATCGTGACCTTTGCAAAGCAGGACACAAAGAAAGTTAATGTCTTGATAGCAAAAACTTATTTCGGTGCCTGCATTTGGAGACAAGTTCATTCCGCTTGTTGAGTAGGTTATCACCGTCGTGGTCCAAAATAAAAAACTTCTCGCTGAGACAGAGGTCGCACCTTTTCGTTACTTGGTTGAAGGGTTTGCAAACTTTTTTTATCCTCCACTTTACTATTGGGCTGGAACCTGCTTCCTTCAGCCTCCAATATTCCTTAGACAGTTCAGTTTCATGCTTGTATTTTTCATGGGAAAACGACTTCTTGTGATTAGCGTATCTGAGCTTGAATGAACTTTCGCAAATACCCAGATATCTTCTATTCTGACCATTAAAAGTTTTTGCTATCAAGACATTAACTTTCTTTGTGTCCTGCTTTGCAAAGGTCACGATAAACACCGAATGCATATTCTTCTATTGTAACTGTGCATATTTCTTTAAATTGTAAAGGTCACGGTTACTCCGATTACATATTTACTTCAATATTTTAACTTTGTAAAATTCGTTCCTTAGCTTTGGCTGATGATTGTGTTAACATGAAACTCTGAGTACCGAGTTCTGAGTTTTTCCTCCTAACTTTGGGTATACGTTGCTCCTTTCACAGTTGAGCACTTTGACGGAAATTGATTCAATTCCTCGAAATTATATATATATATATATATATATATATATATATATATATATATATATATATATATATATATATGTAAAAACTTATAATAGTAATAATTTTAATAATATATAAACTTAACAGAAAATATTCGTAAGAAACTTGAAAATGATGAGTCACAATTTGATGATTGATGACATCAATTAAAATCCGCTAGTATCAGATAGAGCGTCTCTACGGATATTTTCTGTTCGGAGTGTAAAAACAGCCGTGAAAGTAATTTTAGCTGTTAATTTTAACGGATATTTGTTGTTTACAGCGCACTTGCATTAGTCACTCGCTGTGACAAAGATAGTTTTTTTAACAAAGATATACATCATCTCACTTGGCTCTTCTCCGAACTTCTACAAGGAATAGGAATGAACTGACGTCACGAGGATGCTGCTGCCTTCCCTGCAGACTAGACAAATTGATTTTGTTTACATGTGCATCAGCACCTTACCATATTTCCCCAAAATTGCCGGTTAATCAGGGTTTGTACACCCAACGTCAGCCAGATAGCTAGATTCAATAGCTAAAATTTTAAGCATGAAGTATTTCAGGAGAATGCAGTTTACTTTCCCTTCATAGAATAATATCCATATCAATGAAGAAATTTGAATATTGAAAGTAAATCAGCATCAAGATGACTGCAGACTTATGATTCTTGTTTGCATTTTTCCATGATTGATCATCATAATCCATTGCAAACGATACTGAGCAGATTGATATTCCAACATGCCTATATGAACGATTCTACAGGTGATTTTGTGATTTCATC
Organism: Prostheceraeus crozeri; assembly: GCA_907163375.1. Classification (NCBI taxonomy): domain Eukaryota; kingdom Metazoa; phylum Platyhelminthes; order Polycladida; family Euryleptidae; genus Prostheceraeus; species Prostheceraeus crozeri. The sequence goes on along the minus strand of CAJQUW010005558.1, from coordinate 222,509 downwards.
TTTATGGTTGGACATGTCATTGATCTTCATAAATTGATAAGTCCCTCTACACTGTAAATCGCTCAATACCAATCACATACGAAGGGTGCATACCAAGATATTTTTTTGGTATATTTCTGTATGATCTTGGTATAAATTTGTATGCTTTTCGCATGTTAATTCAAGTGTGGTATGCTTTACATACTAAAGCCATACCAGCACAATGTTAAAAGAAAGCATCAATCATGTCCAAAGTATGTTGATTTAAGGCCTTTTGTCAGTAAAGATCACACTATAATGCTACTACTGCTTTGTAAGTAGTGAGATAATGACATTTTATAGTCAAACTAACAATACTGAATTCGATTTTAATACATGTAAGTCCGAGGCATTCCATAAATAATCAATAAGTATTTGACCATCAACAATTATGCATTATGTAATTTTGGAACTAAGCATATTATCAATCCAAAATAAAGACACATTATAATTCATGAACGCAAAAAATAGTTATGTTTGAGATATATAAGTCAACATGGTTACTGAAAAGTTATCGTTTTATTGAAATTATGTTTAACAATTTAGTTCAAGGAAATGAGCTAATTATGAGTCTTGTGAATGCTATAAGACCAGTTGCAAAGATGACATGCGGCTTTAATTCCACAACAAATCTAATCTAGTTAAATACCACAATTTCACAAAGAAATATTCACGACTGGTATTACTGGAAAAAAGTTATTTGTAAGTAGTATGTAGTATAACATATTTTTTGCCATGTGACATAAAGCTATTCATACGAAAGACATACGAAACACATACCAATTTGCATCGGGTCTCGTATATAAAACATACCAAGAATTCGTATTTCAACGTAAAACAGCCAATCACAGTTAGCATAGTTCGTATCGTTTACATACCAATCACATACGAAAGTAAATGGCCATTCGTATGAAAAACATACCAGATTTCTTTATATATACCAGAATCTCGTATCAAATGTTGGTTTCAAATTGTATGTAAACTTGGTATGTGTTTGTATGTAATTTTCGTATCCAGCGATTTACAGTGTAGCGTCGAAAGAGGGACTGGCATTAAATTAATTATTTAAATTGCTTTTACTTATTATATAGAAGGAACTACTATAATGTTTATGAAATTATTCTAATCGTTGTGAATGAATTATCTTTCAGGTTCAGACAAGACACTAAGACTCATGCAATAAAAGACCAGTTGCTCACCAGCTTATCAAGAATTTTCTGTACAGCTCGTTTGGCATTTCATGACTAATCGTCCACAAATCAGTTACAATTCACTGCTACGATGATGTAGCGTTAATGAGAGATGCTGTTTCATGTCGGTACAGCGCACGTGTAATGTAATTAAATATTGAATAGGCCTATTGAAAGCTTTCCTTCTGATGAGTCCATACAGTTAGATTTGCATACTGCACAACAACACTGTGTGACACATTCACAGATGACTGCTTTGAATTTGTATCCGTTATGAATACATGCTGGAAATGTCTCATGTCAGCTCAAGATGACATAGATATCTATCAATCCGAGCTCTGTGCCCAGACCACATTCGAAAGATAGGCTCTAATTAGTGTATCTGACATGCGTGTAGAAGTGACAACAAGCCACAAGCCCGATTAGTCCTCACAAAATCTGAGAGATGAGACCACACTATGCCCATAGAGGTCTACATGACTATACCTTATTGATGTCACAAAGCAAAACACTTCGATGGAATGCTGCATATAATCGATATGTTGCAAAATCGATAAGTGTTGAAAAATTAAGCATGTTAATCAAAATAGCGAATGAAGATAGAACTAATGCATTGCTGAATTAGTGAACAGTGAATGACTACATGAATGTTGTTCAGGTGCTCTAAAGCATGAATCATTGCACCAGAGAAATCAGTCAAGCCACCGAAGTCAGCTGAAGACATTGTATGAGATTGCAGTACATGACTCGATAGAAAATGTGCACCTCCATCTCAGAATAATATGCGCATGTTATGCTCCACTGCAGGTAAGATTCTGACTAACATTTGTTGCTTCGAAATTGCATGCATTATGCTATGAAATACTCAAGATGACTAATAGAAACTTGTTCGGGACATATTAATAATTAGGATTTACGAAGTAGTTGGGAGGTATTTTGGAATACCGCACATAAATTAACACTTAGATATTCACAGTTTGAAACTGCGCGGTCAATGTACATTTATTGAATGATTATTGTGCTTTTTACTTTATCTTTCCTATGTCAAAATACCGCTCATGTTGCCATTAAAAGTGAATCTTCTCTTACTAGTACAGGGATTATTATTGGAAATTGGTGTTCTACGTGACAGTGGCTAGGTGCTTGGTTAGCGATCTTTCGGTCCAGAAATCGAGCACCGAAAGTGTCATAGGAAGTCGTCAGAAAGGGCATCCGGACCAAATGGTCACAGCCAGATCAAAGTCTGACTCTGTGTCAACACAAGCCCCAAGTAAGGTAGAGTAGACGTTGACCTTAGAGTCCACAATTTACTTCAACTAATTAAAAAACATAATATTGCATGAATTATCAGACTGAAATGAAGTTATATCTCGTCATCATTATTGCGTAATGCGTAGGCTATACTTAACCTTAGTCGTGCATACATAAGCCTACAACGATCAAGGATGCAATCAGAACACTAGAACCTTCAGAGATGAAACATAGGCCTACATATAATCCGACATAACAGTTTAACTGATCATCAGTCTGCAGCTGCGACACCTATCCTGTTTTTTTGAAATTATCTTAATATGATATCTTAATAAACAATGCAAAAAGTAGTCCACTGCAGGGAAAAGAAAATTAATTTATTGAAATTAATTGCAATTAGTTGATTGATAAACCATCTTCTATTCAATTAATTGATTGGATCAGCTGACAATTATTCCAATTAATTGCAATTATTCACAAGCAAAAAAGCGATTTATTGAACGATTACTGCAAGTTATAGTGTATAATTAATAGCTCTACACAGTCGATGATGTGATATTCTGTAGATATACTCGTTTTTGAAACGAAGAAATGTTTGATGTTGGCCTAATGCGAAGCTTGCTGTTAATAATCTACACAATTCATTTAAATTTTAATTTAAAAGTCTCTAACTAGTAAATATAAATACTTCGTATTTTCTCAGATAAAAGTCAGATTAAGGTCACGATGGTCAGAGTGACAGTGTTTGAACCAAAAAATATTGCGCTTGTATATTATTATAAAAATATAATAAATGTTAATTATCAGTCATTGCTTGATATTGCTATCAGAACATTTTCATGTTTTATCATGCAAATTAGTTCAACGAGCATGGTGGTGCAGAAAATACATATTTGTGATTGCAAATTCTATTCTATAGTGTTTTAATGCACTTTCGCAGACCTGTGTGCTGTGGAACTAACGTTCTAAGTGTTAGTCAATCAAGTGTCCGTCAACAACGGAAAGATAAACCTAGATCTGGCAATGATAAAAAATTATTGTCAACTAATTGATTGCTCATGTGATCCAATTGAGTCAATTGATTCTCAGCAAAAAAAATGAGACCAATTAAATTGCTAATAATTTTTTTCCAACCCCAGGTTGTGTTCCAGTACCGTATGAACTCCATCTCAATTATCCTTCGTCTTGCGACATGTGATATCGATTGCGACATTGTGGCGCTATCTTGCATCGCAATGTAACCACATGATTACGGGCTTCATAACCGTGCACTGTATTACAAGCATATTTTATCAATTGATTCAAATAAATTCACAAATATATACTTCAAGAATCATCTGAACACCTTCATGTTTAAGATAGAAGTGCAACTATCAATTACAACTATGCTATGAATCTGTTCGGTTTTGGCGTCAGTGTCCTATCTAATCATAAAAAATTGAAGTACAGCCTGGAAACCAAAAAATAATTGCATTGCAATTTATTGGTCACAATGATCGCTGTAACCCAAAGATTCCAATTAATTAATTGTTGTTACAGAAAAAATTGCAATTGATTGATTGCAGTCTGTCAATAATTGCTATCAATTGATTGATCTGTAATGAAGTTATTTAGTTGAATGCTAACTTGCAAAACCGCCTACACTCACCATCATAGGAAAAGCATAACACATTCAGCGATTGAGATTATTAGTCTACCTATCTTATATTATGTCATTAAATCTTAAATTTATGTCAATCTAGGCACGCAACTTCTTGTTCTCTAGTTTGAATAGTCACTCCGACTAAGAATTTAGCAACATGTATTTCATGCAGAAAGTCACCGCCCAAATTCACAGTATGCAAGTTTACGACTTGCACAATCTGCCAATTTATGCAGCCTAAATAGGTGTACCACATGTTTTTATCTAAGTCGAAAATTAAAATCAAGAATTAATCTAATCAAATTGTGATTAAAAAAATCCAATTAGTTGATTGCTGACATAAGATGATTCCAGTTAATTGATTGCTGTCGTCCAACTATTTCAATTAGTTTTTGGTGAATCCTGAACCTAGGTATAGAATATTAGAAGATAGGCCACAATCTTCGAGCTCTGCTAGCAGTGGCCCAAAGAATTAATAAATGGCGACTGCGAAATAATCCTGATATTACTAAATGTAGGGCACGAAATTTCCCTTGAATTAAGCACGAAACTTAGGCATCAATTCTAACCAACACAAGGCACGAGCGGGCACGAGCGGGTACGAGCGGGCACGAGCGGGCACGAGTGGGCACGAAGCCTTGGTGCCTAAGTTCGTGCCCATTGGTGCCTAATTTTTCTCTTCGCGAAATACAGCTTTTACATGCTACTGGTATCAGTAGTAAAATCCCTACCCTTATTTATTACTATATCGTAAAATTCTCTTCCGTTAATTATTCTGAATTCAAAGAAAGAAAAAGTTTCTATAATTCGATCATGCATATATTAAATTTCAAGTGAATAAGAGGCACAATATTGGATTTCCAGTATGCACAAAGGGAATTACTTTTTGAGAATCTGAACAATTCAACATCGATGCAAAAAGTACATGATATAAAGTACATAAAGATGATATAAAGTACATCAGATTTCATGAGCATTTAAAACTATAAAACATGCTTCCCGAAAAGTCTGAATAATTCATATAACACGATTCGAGTATACTTGGCAAAATTCCAGGACATTTGCCGGCTATATAAAAATCAAAACGTTCAGAGATTTTGTTCTACGTTTACAAAGCGTGCCGTCTGAAACAGAGCGAGTCAAAAAGCATACAGTGAAAGGCATTGAGTAAGTTAAAAAGTTTTTTTTTGCAGCAAAATTCTTGATAAATTATAATGTCATAGAAAACTTAGTTACGGAAATTCTTGAAAACTGTCTTATTCCAACGAAGTTTCAAAGTGACAATTGTCAAAATATTTTTCATAGAAATGTACAATAAAGCTTTGAAGCTCACAGTTTTTAGTTGCATTTCAAATCAACACGAAAACGAGTTTGGACAAAATTCGAGGGAATGCTTGGAGCACAACAAGGACGTCAGTTGTCTGCAGAGTCCCTCATAATGGTTGAGTATTCATATTGCTACAATAGGTGTATAAAAAACAAAGCTTAGGCGATTGACAGCGAATGGATGAACAAACTAATTGTAACGCGCATCTTATGCAGATAATAGAAATGTCACAAAGTTAGTTTCGCAGCATGAAAACATTGAACATGTTTGTCTCGAAGTCCATTAGGGATGACGATCAAACATCATAATGGGGTAGTAAATTCCAATCGACAATGACTCTCTGGGAGAAAAAATGTTCACGAGGCTGAACTCTTAAAAATTTAGAAAACGCTTCAAGTCCGCAAGTTGAAGAAAGTATCGCAGAGAGTCAGTCGATGATATCAAGTCGAAGACGTTGACGGATTGGAATTCTAAGGATTCGTAGACGATTTTCGTAGGAATGCCCGTATAATGGCGCCATCAGTATCAAGAATGACCCCATTTAACGAAGTTTCGGAGGGGGTGAAGATATTCCACCAATATGTATCAATTCCTGAAAATAGAGAAGAGAATATAAAAATAAACTATGATTGTCTTTTATTCGCAATTGTTGTTCATAAATGAAGATGGCAAAATCCCACACAATTGAATGTAAGTCATGTACACACATAAGCATCAAGAATTGTCAAAATTAATAGACCCCAATTACTTTTTAATTAATTGGAGCCAATTGATTGATTGGTTGATACACCAATTTCAATTATTTAATTGGCTAGAATAAAGAATCTCAATTAATTGATTGATATTTTTCCAATTCGTATTGATTGCTGCATTTTCCAATTGCAGCCAATTAATTGTTATCTGTTAGTAGCCGAGATTAAATATCTAATTTCGCCTCTGCAGTATTTTACTTTTCACAATTTACAATTATAGTAAGCATTTCAGGTTGGCAAGCAGTAACAACGTTAAGATTCATTAGTAGCCACAATTAAATTCATGTTTGTTTCAACCAGAGTAGACCAAGCAGCTCTAAAATTCAGGCGAAATTTCTCTACTCAATCGTCACTGATAAAAACAATGGAGAGAATCACGAACGCTTGTATAAACTATATGCCAAAGTCATGAGAGCGAATGTAAGGAAATTATCGCTTGTCTGATTGGTCTGACTAAGCAGTATTAAAAAATATAAGAGATTGTTTATTGCTGTGTAACGTGTATATAGTTAAACAAATCTTGGATCAAGTAAATTAATAATTAATGCTTTCAAGTTGCAGAAACTGCTCGAATTTTGGATTCCATTTTCAATATTGATTTTCTCACAATTCCAACTACAATCATTTGATTGATACATTTTTCAACTTCAATTGGCTTCGTGCCTAATGTGCCTCCGAGTATAAATACAGTTCATTTATTTAATGACGATATCATATTTCGAAAATTTGGACAAAAGCCGTCGCTCGTTCAGACATGGAACGTCAACGTCTGTCAGTGAGAGAGATTCTTCATTCATTTGGAATTTCAAAAAATAGATGACTGAAAAATGACTCTTCCTTGATTACGACAAATAATTTAAATGAATGCACTTGAGATAAAATCCCGACATGTTTCGTCCTGTGTACAGTGTCAATGATGCTAGCGGTTGATAGAGAATTCAAATTTATCATTGTCAGTATCAGTAAATGACGACGCTATGTTGTTTTGGGTATTAAGTTAATCAAGCTATAACTAAACCGCCGTCATGAACAGATCTGATGAGTTGCTACTACACAATATATGGTAAATTTGTATAATTCTCTAACAACTGCCAGCACAGGGATCGCAATTCACCTAAGGAAAAAACGCAGAATCGGAAAAACCGGGGCTTGAATGCACAAATTTGAAATATTTACATCGGACAAATTTCGTGAAAAACGGAAAAGCCGTAAAATTGCGATCCCTGCACCAGCATGACACTACACAGGATGAAGCATGTTGAGATTTTATCTTAAGCACAACAATTTGAATTACTAGTCGTAACCAAATGAGCGATATTTTCAGTCATTTATTCTTTGAAATTCAAAAATACATGGAATTGATTCAAAGCGGCACGCAAGTGGATATAGGATAGGAGCTGTCAGTCAATTAGAAATGAAAAATATATATTTGATCATCTATAATAGCAATAAATGCTGATTAAAAGAATTTCAGCGCAAGAATTGTATCACTGAACTTTTTCTTGAATCTTTGCATTGATTTAACTTCAATCGTTTTACTAGTGCATAGCTAACTTATCAAAATTTATTTGACTTAAATCACCTTGTTAGTGTCTGTCTACAGTAGCTGTAATATTTATTAACGGAAATGTATTTTCCGTTAATATGTATTTTTCCTTCGTTGTTTAATTGAAACTTTGGAACGGTGAAATGAAAAGATAGGCCTGTATAATTTACCGAAACTGCGGTCAGTTCCCTAAGGAGGCTCTCACCAGATAATATTTTTCATTGAATAATTATGGGCATGAGAGTTATTATCGTACACGTTTGTACAAAACACAATACTTTCTTTTGTCGACATTTCTCAACACTCTAATCCTAACACTATTCGCGATTTCACAGGAGCGATTAAATGGTCCGAAAAAATGCTTTTTTTGACATATTTAGCCGCACAAAATATGGTGCATAATAATAATTTCAAATTTACAACTTTTTCGTTCAGTATAAAAATGGGTTGGAAGAAGTCGGCATTCCCCAGTTCACAAGGAAGCGCAGTATTTTGTTCACCGTCCACGCTAATATTCTGTAACCCCACTGACTACCTATTAATTACCGCTCTTGGGACCATGATTCCCTATCTTTCACAAAGCGCGCCATCTGCTCTTTTTATAAATCAAATTCTCTCAGTCAATGCCGAAATATTTGTCTGGTTATTCGCATTTTGGCACACTGTTGCCGGTATTTGTGGGTAATATCCCCCATGTTTTCAAATTTGTCTAAAATCCTTAGAATTGAATCAGTCGTCACACAACTTCAGCTCCAAATTTTTGAGATTATCTTCTCTGCAAAATTTTATCAAATCGGACAGTTGATTTTGAATTTTAGATTACAAATTGAAGTGCAACGATGTCAGCAACTTGATCTGACTTCGTCTGTTCGACGCATTATTGTTGTGTGTATTGTTCTCTCTCCCTCTCCGTCTCATCATTGCTGTCTAAAATCTTCCCATAACCACTACCCTACCACACATTTCTGAAGTTAAATATGGCAAATGGAAAGGATGTGGTATGGGTTATTATACTTCATGAGTTGTCGCGACATAACTTTGTTGACCTACATGTAGTGCTATCTGCTCAGTGCTCAGACGATGTCAGGCACTGATCAAGCCGCTGACATCGCTACACTTCACGTTATCGTTTCTAATTCAAAAAGCGCTTGTCCGATTTGCAGAAACATTTGCATGTGGTTAGAAAATATATTCAAATACTTGTATCTGAAGTTTTGTGATTTATTCATTTATACTGATGATTTTATACAAATTTGAAAAGGTGGGGAGATGACTCATATATACCCGATTGATTACATACGAATGTTTTTTATTAATCAATATGGTACAAGCTCTCTTGAATAGCGGACTTGAAATCAGCAAAAGAAACATTTAGTAAAATGAATTATCTGAAAATGATGATCTATGGTTGTTAAATAATATGTAAGAGTAATGAATAAGCCTTCCCAATGAAAAAATATTATCTAAATACAGCGTTGAGTCAACATATTTATTGACTTGGGAGGAATTGTTTGAAACATCCATGTTCAGCACACCCTAACATGCACGATGACTGATAGCCATAGTTGTCATCATGTAAAAGTCAGTTCAAAGGTTCAGTCATTAAATATTGTGCATCCGTAAGACCAGATCATTCACTAGGCCTACCTTTCAGATGGCATTTTACATGCCATATTGGCCATTTGATTAGCATAATTTCCAATTTGAGCTAGAAACTATAGTATCAAATTCTGGTATCGAAATCTTGGAACCATGGCCCAGCAGTTCTCCTGACTTGAAAACCATCGAGAACTGTCGGGCTGTGGTGAAGAAGCGAGTTGCTCAACGGAACCCTCTTCTCTCAATGATCTCAAGAAGACGGTAATAGTAGCGTGGACCACCGAAATTAACGAAGAGTATTGCAAGAGGCTGATTGAATCCAGTGCCGAAACGCATAAGGTGTCCTGAAGGCCATGGGAGGACCAACAAAGTATTGACATTTTGACTGTATAGTTGAAATAATAGCCTTAGATTTCGTAATTTTTGAATGAGCGCAATAAGTAAAAATCACGCTATTAACCTGGGCATATATTTCAGGAGTTGGAATAGATGTTGTTGCATCAATATACTATTTTCTAACTCAAATAGAAAATTATGCCAATGAAATGGCCAGCATGGTATGTGGGCAAGCGAATGCTAGTGCATTTGGCATCAGCATTTGACTTAATGTCCCAGCAAGCAACTCAATGTAACAATAATTAGCTGTTTTCTAGTCTCCCCTTGCCAGTATAGCTAATAGGCAGTTTTCTCTTTGCGGGATTTTCAGGACCATCAGATGGCCACCTCTACAATTCTGATTTTAATGTCTTTCTTAATTCACTTATTCTGCGGGCATCGAGCATCGAATGGCCTGTCGAAACCCAGATTTTTAAGGTGAATCATTGCGACGCGTTGCAATAAAAACTCGCACATTACGTTTCCGGTGGAACCTAGTCAACGAGCGCGCACCTTGTGACGTCACATACGAGTCCTATTCGTCGTCAGCATAAGCTATACCCGATATATCTAAGTTACTCGTGTTCCTGGTGCCATGATCCCTTTTGATTTCATGCGATTTACATAACAAAACATGCCATGGTACTGGGTGGGGGAAACCATTAATATTCATTTGTTAACTATATGTACACGCCTAATATAATAATCGTAGTCTTGGCACTGAAATCTTGGGATCTCAAACGCCTAAAAAATGGTCGAGATCTCGTGATCGAATTCACTCTGAAGTAAGATTCGATAGATCGTTATCCACACATTTTGTCCATTTGAAGCTGTGTAACATATAGCATTGCATTTTTTATTTTACAATGCTATTTAACCACAACATTAAGAAAATGAGATCTAATATAAAACTCTATTTTACTTCGGAATGAATAGTTTTCAACCATTGTGTATGGTTTCAAGTTTCCATTGCATTGAACAAAGGCCCTAGTTTCATGTATGTTTTATAATACCTAAAGAACCATTTTCTGAATATCGTCTTGAAGCAAATATGAATGGAATGGTTCTCACCTCGAAAATGGGACACTGATCTTAATTTGATTTGCAGTTTCCAAATGGATGTTGCATGAACAGTGCATTACACAAAGAAAAAGTCACACGAATATGAAAGTCGTCCAGTTAACACTTTCACCTTATTCCAAGACAGCTGTCAGTCGACAGAATGATGCATAATCACTGCCGCACTGAACATTCGGAAAGCAAGTAAACACGGACTCTCGGCATTCAGTCGTTGACGTGTCTATAGTAACGCGTTGTGAGGAAGGTCGAATGATAACGACTTCGAAGGGCGGTATCAATGCTGAAGTACAACATGATGATTCACAATCAGTCAAGTGAGGAAATTCCAAAAGAGTAGCGTCACTATCTATGGCCATCTCTTCACAATAGGAACTGTGACTTTTTAATTGGATCCAGTGATTTCGATGAAACCTCACGTGCTTCTATTGTTAGGTAGCCAACTATTAAAGTGTTTCGCCTGCTCCGGTAGTAAAACAGAGCGTAAACATGACTTAAGTTAAGAAAGCATTTCTTTCCAAGAAATATTTGCTCTATCTGCGCTTGCAGAATGCAGCAAAGCACCAAAATGCATCATACTGAGATTCGACTGGACGTTGGCCTTGTCGGAAAGCTAAACTACACAAATCATTTGATATTTGGCTTATTACATTATATTTCCAAGGATGCATGAATATTTTCAAACGAACTCATGTCGTACTTACCTTTTTCCATGCAGCACCTTTTTCTGTTCTTCAAATATAATTTTGCTTGATTCAAGCCCACATGCTATCCTGTATAGCTGTTGTCGCAAGCGTTATTCAACATCACTTCACGGATGGAAGAATGAAAGAATGTCTTTAAAATGCTAGAGACTCAAACAAAGGAGATTTAAATTTGACGAGTTGAGTAATTTGAAGCTTAGATGGCTTAATTTCGAATAAATTAACCTCCTAATTAGCAATCGTAAATGAAGAAATTTTTCTTTATGTGGTTTTTACCAGATAAACAAATATTTGGTTTGGTGCCTGTTAGTGCCTAGTGGCGCCTACTGGTGCCTCGAGGCACTAGAATGGCACTAGCTAGGTGCTAACTGGCACGAAATTTCGGCTTCGTGCCTAAGTTAGTGCCCTACAATTTACAGTGAGGAAATATGGGGAAGTTGTGGATCCGTTAACGGATGAGTCTTACTCAAGTTATTGTGAAATTGCAAATGAGACCCGTGAAAGTATCTTTGGAATCAAAGGTAGATCATGTTTGAGTGAGTATGTAAAAATTCCCTCTGGAATTTTAATCGACCCTTTGCACTTGCTCTTCGAAAACTGCTCGAAATCTCTGTTATTCCGCTTTATAGATTCTTCATTTTTCCGTCAACAGTACTATTTGGGAAGACATGTATCAAACTACAACACATTGTATAGTAGTATAAAGATCCCGAAGTTCCTTACAAAACCCAGAACCTTGGCAGAAATGTCTCTCTGGAAAGGGCGTGACTTTATGAATTTCATTTTCTACTACAGCATTCCAACTATTTTTAAATCGCTATTTGACAAATTTCACGGTGATGATGAGTACTCATTTCATTTTCTGACATTCGTTACGGCATGCAAAATGTGTTACTCTAAGACAGCTCGATCTGATTTCAATCATGTTGAGAAATTGTTCGATTATTTTCATTCGCGATTGGCTGACCATTACAATGCGAACATGTGTACAATCAACATGAATCTTTTACTGCATTTATCAGATCAAGTCAAACGCTATGGTGCGTTAGCCAATTGCTCAATGTTTTCATTTGAACATCAGTTTCATAACTTCAACGTACTCACTCATGGCACTCACTCATTCATCAAACAAATTTCAAATAAGCTTACATTACTTAAGTTCTGTAAATTGTATGTGGAAGTAGCTGACCATTGTGAAAAAACCAAGTTACTTCAACAATTGTCACTTGAATGTAGAGACTCGAATGATTTTGTGTTTGTATGCCGAGGACATATCAAATGTGGACGTTTTGACATTTACGGACTATGCTACCGCCGATTAGTGATGAAAATTTTCCGGAAAATTTTGAATCAAAATTTTCCATGGAAAATTTTGAAAGTTCTAATTTTTTGTGATAGGCCCTCTGCTTTGACCGCTTCTACAGCCGAGGCAGCTACACACTAATAGCATGGGTCTAAAAGTTGTGATCTTGATCATCATTTTGATTAAACCGATTTTGAAAAATGAAAAAAAAAGAATTTTTGTGACATAATTTTTACGTTTTCTATCACAGCCGATCGAGGCATGCATAGACACATCAATAGAATTGTTCCAAAACTCTTGATTTCATCATATCATTTCGATTAAAATAATAGTGGCAATACGAATCCCGTCCGCGGATTTTTTAGCATTCCTTTGCCACCAGTGGCTTGTGGCAATTTGTTGGCATTTTTAATATTATAACACAGACATCTTTTGGGACAACGTGAATTTTTTCCTTTACGATAGGGGTATAATTTCATGCATTGTGAAAGATCTGGAGCAAAAAGAATGCACTTTATTTGGGAGCTTGTTTATGGCTTAAAGTTAAGCTTTATCATGCAGCCTTGATTGCAATGATACAAATTCTCCATGTGTTGTTGAACATGTGAAGCACAGGCACACAGTCCAACACAGCATTATGCATGAGCGACGATATATTGGAAGATAAGACTGTAAACTCGTGAGATATTTGGAAACTAAAGATATCTGTGATGAGTATAAGAAAATCTATATGATAGCTTCTAACTTCTGGGGTAATGTCCGATATCTTCGTGGAGGACAAACTATACACATCTTCCATTTCTAGCTCAGATGGTTCAGATAGTTCCAAATCGATTTCAGATCTGTGAACTTCAGACTTTTCCAGATGAATAGGAGATTCTCCAGTTGAATCTAAGATCCTTTCAAAGTTGAGTTTCTGACAGATATCTGAAATTCAATTAGAGAAATCTGAAATCCATTTAATATCTGATATTCAGTTGGAAAGATCTGAAATAAACATTGAGGGAGGGTGCAGTTGGTTCCAAAAGTTAACATGCAGGGATGATAGAGAAGTTTTCGGACTTTGAATGTTACATAGTCTTTTCAAACGACTGCAACAAGTCTCCAAAACAAAGGCAAAAAACGTCAATCACCAAAAAAAAATTTCAAAATTTTCCATTGGAAAAATTTCCGGAAAATTTTGAAAAAATTGGAAAATTTTCCAATTGCATCACTACCGCCGATTAGGTGAATTTTCTACCACCGTTGTGCAGGCTCTCGTCTGTGGTGAAATTTCCTTTGTCCAAGTTCATAGTTTTTATAGAAATGATAGAAATGTAATTCTTGCTAACACAAAGTTGCTTAAATCGTACGCCCTTGTTGCAACTTGATAATTTCAACTTACCTCATGTGCCAAGTCAGGTTGTTGAAATTGTCAAATATAATTTTGGAATTTATTGCATGGTTGCCACGGATGAGCAGATGGTTGTGCCAGTCGATGACATTGTACATCCATGTGTTGTCGTTGCACATTTTGAGTCATCAAAGATGTTGATTATGACATGTGTTTCTGTTCCTGAATATTGCTGAATCATTAGTGGCCTATGTACAGGGTGCTCGATCTTCCCACGGATTTTTAGCAACATGATTTTAATGTCAGTTTATGACAGTAATAATATCAGAAGCTTTTTCATAATTTTATCCACGATTTCATGTGGAGCAAAACGGTTCAGTTTCTGCAGTGTTTCTATCAAGCATTTTTTTGCACATCTAATGCAAGATGAACTAGATTTGTACAAGATGCTCCTGTGAATATTTAGTTTTTTTTAATTGAACAACCCGACGTTTGCACTGGAAGATCGCTAGCACACGCACTATCTGATTGTAAAAGCCTTATAAATTTCATAATCTGATTCTTTGGATAGGTTTGTTAATGCATATTCATGTTCAAACTAAATTTGTTTTCATTTGGCAAATGTGGGAATAAAAATAGGCGTAGGTGAATGAAGTATCAATCTCATGACAAATTGCAAGATATTGTCTGCTTATATACTCAGATTGTAATTTAATGCCAATTTATATACACAAATTGCATTTAATGCTCCCGTTACATGAGCAAATTGCAATAAAAGATCTGTATGTTGCCGAATTTAAATGCAATGTAGTGCAATTAATTGCAATTAATGACAATAAATTGCGCATCAGTGTATATAGATTGCAATTTTTCCGCAATTTGGTCAATCAGTGAACAACTCAATGTAACAATAATTAGCTGTTTTCTAGTCTCCCCTTGCCAGTAGCTAATAGGCAGTTCTCTCTTTGCGAGAGTTTCAGGACCATCAGATGGCCACCTCTACAATTCTGATTTTAATGTCTTTCTTAATTCACTTATTCTGCGGGCATCGAGCATCAAATGGCCTGTCGAAACCCAGATTTTTAAGGTGAATCATTGCGACGCGTTGCAATAAAAACTCGCACATTACGTTTCCGGTGGAACCTAGTCAACGAGCGCGCACCTTGTGACGTCACATACGAGTCCTATTCGTCGTCAGCATAAGCTATACCCGATATATCTAAGTTACTCGTGTTCCTGGTGCCATGATCCCTTTTGATTTCATGCGATTTACATAACAAAACATGCCATGGTACTGGGTGGGGGAAACCATTAATATTCATTTGTTAACTATATGTACACGCCTAATATAATAATCGTAGTCTTGGCACTGAAATCTTGGGATCTCAAACGCCTAAAAAATGGTCGAGATCTCGTGATCGAATTCATTACTATGAAGTAAGATTCGGTAGATCGTTAAGAAAATGAGATCTAATATAAAACTCCATTTTACTTCGGAATGAATAGTTTTCAACCATTGTGTATGGTTTCAAGTTTCCATTGCATTGAACAAAGGCCCTAGTTTCATGTATGTTTTATAATACCTAAAGAACCGTTTTCTGAATATCGTCTTGAAGCAAATATGAATGGAATGGTTCTCACCTCGAAAATGGGACACTGATCTTAATTTGATTTGCAGTTTCCAAATGGATGTTGCATGAACAGTGCAATACACAAAGAAAAAATCACACGAATATGAAAGTCGTCCAGTTAACACTTTCACCTTATTCCAAGACAGCTGTCAGTCGACAGAATGATGCATAATCACTGCCGCACTGAACATTCGGAAAGCAAGTAAACACGGACTCTCGGCATTCAGTCGTTGACGTGTTTATAGTAACGCGTTGTGAGGAAGGTCGAATAATAACGACTTCGAAGGGTGGTATCAATGCAGGAGTACAACATTGATGACACATTGATTAATTGTGTTAATTAGCTTCAAGGTTGGTCGGTGTGTGCGGTCGGTCGTCTCTCGCATCTCGTGTCTCACGTGCATTTCATTGGTTTTGATGATTTCAAGTGTCTCTTCGTGGAAAAAATTATATCATTAGAATCGTTACCTCATCGGAAGCCTTGTTCGTCTATTGGTTTGCCCATCCAACGTCTACATTATTCGTAAATTGGATTATAGTGTTTTGTGACCTCAAATGGCTGATATCTGCTCAGTCCGGCGTAGCTTTGTATCTCTGTGTCCACCGCTCGATCATCACAAAGCTAACGGATCGGTCATGCACAGGGATCCAAGATTCTCGGAATAACTGAACTGTTTCACTGGACTTTGGTCGCTGGCACCGTAGTCTGGTGGTTTGGGTCTTGGTCATCTGTCGATACCATGAAAGGTACAGAGTTCGAATCCCTCCGGGTTATTGACATTTAGTTTTGCAAGTGGCGCTCTGACGAATTCTTCAAGATGCCTGTTTTCCAAGTATGCCCTGTAATAACCTGTGGTCGCTCATATCAAGCTTCTCAAAGTTTATTTTTGCACATCAATGAGCATCTGGCAAAGAATGATTGTGTCCCGGAAGCTTTCTTTACCAACTTCAATCGATTCATATGTTCGACATGTCGCCGCAACTTTAGCAACAAAAGGAGACACCAATGTGTACATGCCGCTCAACAAGTCTCAAGTTCCAATCACTCTGGTAACCAGACTGATTCGACTGTCCAAGTCGACGGCACATCGTCTGAGTCTGAGCAGGAGATCGACCGGGAAGCACTGGCTTCCGATTACAAGAGGTTTCGTCGCGGATCAGTGTTATATCACATCCCAAAGGATCTCGGGTTCACGCTGCTTCTGCCCTCTGTACTCTGATTTCAAAAGTCTGTGAAAACAATTCAGTTGAAGCATGGAGAGGCTTAATAAGATTCCCATCTTGTTGTTTTTTGAAGCCTCCGGCAAATGGAAACAGTCAAGTCTCGCTGTCAACGCATGTTAACAGACTTATTCAGACATTTCTCAGTGATCCCTTGCGTGATGTGGAGCTTAGCATCAGACCAAGCAGGAAACCAGCATTGAACCCGGACAAGAACCGTGTGAAGCTTGCTAGTCGGAAGATTCAGCGAGGTGACATCAAAGGAGCTATTCGTGTCATTGCATCTGACGAATCCTTGTCAGCCAACCATGAGTCCACTTTGACTAAGTTGAAGGAAAAGCATCCACAAAGCCACCCTGAAACATCCCTACCATCGCCTCCAAAGAATGATGATTCCGCTAGTGCTCTGCAATGTACCACCAACCAAGTCCGAAAAGCCATTTCTAACTTTCGTCCCGGATCGGCTGGCGACCCAGACTTGCTAGAACCTCAGCATTTAAAGGACATGCTGGCTAAATCTGTTGGAGAACCTGCGAATCGCCTCCTGACTGCACTGACTAATTTGTGCAATCTAATGCTGCGTGGCGAGGTGCCTCAAGAGGTAATTTCATATCTGTATGGGGCGTCTCTTTTCGCCTTGTCGAAGACAATTGACGACATCCGCCCCATTGCTGTCGGAAATGTGTATCGCAGAATAGCAAGCAAGTTGGCAGCCAGAAATGGTATTCATGCTGTTGGCAAGGATTTCCTTCCCCATCAACAAGGCGTGGGTGCCTCTAACGGAGCTGAAACCATTGTCCACTCGGTTCGCCAATATTTGGATTCAAGACTTTCTAAAAAACGAAAACTTTGTTATGTTGAAAATCGATTTTAAAAATGCGTTCAACACTGTTCGCAGAGATTTTGTTTTGAATTGTATCAAGTCTGAAACTCCAAATTTATTTTCTTTTGCTTGGCAGTTGTATGGAAGCCCATCAACCTTGTTATATGAAGATCTTGAAGTCCCTTCTGTTGAGGGAGTTCAACAAGGTGACCCCATTGGTCCCTTCTTTTTCTCTTGGCGCTCCACAATATGGTAAAGCAGTTGAAAAGTGACATTAACTGTTGGTATCTTGATGATGGATGCATTGCTGGTTCCATGACAGACGTGATAGACGATTTGAAGACAATTTTAGATAGCCAAAATCAGCTTGGCCTGAAGCTGAATTTTTCTAAATGTGAGTTGTATGATCCGTTCTGTCTTTTTGAGAATAACTCATCTGCCTTATTCGAACACGTGAAGGCAATTGACAAGTCACGTTTGTCACTTCTGGGATCTCCTCTTTTTTCGGAGGCTGCAGAAGAAGTTTTCAATGACAAGTTGCATTGTTTGAGCAACTTGATACATCGTATCTGTGATATGGAAGCACATGAAAGTTTTTATCTTCTGCGAAATTGTTTTAGCATACCAAAATTTTTGTACCTGTTGCGAACTTTTCCGTTTTACCGTTACCCGCAAATTTTGATAAAGTTCGATGACTTACAGAGACTCTCTTTGGAGGAAATTTTGAATTGTTCTCTTTCACCTGCTTCACATCAACAAGCCTTTCTTCCTGTTGCCGATGGTGGCCTTGGTCTACGTCGAGCCACAGATCTGTCTCTACCCAGCCTACCTGGCTTCGTCATACAGCGTCGCCGAGTCCAAATCTGCCATCCTAGGCCCACTCGACGATGCAGTTGATACGAATCTCCAGGAGGCCATAGAGCAATGGGAAAGGAAGTGTCCAAACGCCTTGCAGCCGTCCGATGATAATCGGAAAAGACAGAAGTGCTGGGACTCTCCAATCGTGAAGCTGGAGGTTGAGAACCTGCTTAACGGCGACCTACCTGCGAAATCAAGAAGCCGATTGTTGGCAGTCTCATCATCTGACTCTGGGGCTTGGTTAATGGCGGTCCCTATTCAGTCACTTGGCCTAAAGCTCCAAAACGAACAGTTGCGAATCGCGGTGGCTCTTCGGCTTGGAGCACCAGTTTGTGTTCCACATGTGTGCAAATGTGGAGCTAAGGTGGACAAGTACGGGACTCATGGCTTAAGTTGTCGGTTTAATGCGGGACGCTTGGCACGACACCACGAGGCGAACGATATCATCAGAAGAGCATTGGTATCCGCCGGGATCCCCGCTGTCCTCGAACCTGTGGGACTGAGCCGGGAGGACGGCAAGCGCCCAGATGGGGCTACACTGATCCCATGGAGCCACGGTCGCCCATTGGTGTGGGATTTTACGTGTGTTGACACGCTCGCTGACAGCAACATTCAGCTCTCATGTCAAGGCATCGGAAGAGTGGCAACGTACGCTGAAACGAAGAAGAGAAGGAAGTACGAATGCTTGAGTCACTCCAATATATTCTGTCCTGTGGCAATCGAAACATTTGGAGCATGGGGAATGGATGCAAGGGCACTGATCGGAATAATTGGGAGGAGGATTCAAGAGACGAACGGCGACCCTCGATCCACTGCCTTCTTGAAGCAAAGACTTAGTCTCGCCATCCAAAGAGGAAACGCGATCAGTGTGACTTCCTTCTTCACCGCATCGAAAGAACTATCCGAAGTGAATTACTTGTAAAGTTTTCTTCTAGTGTCTCGTCCTTTGTATGCTGTGTTTCCTTTTTATCGTTGTATTTTCTTCTCACATTGATGATTCACAATCAGTCGAGTGAGGAAATTCCAAAAGAGTAGCGTCACTATCTATGGCCATCCCTTCACAATAGGAACTGTGACTTTTTAATTGGATCCAGTGATTTCGTTAGATATTATTAGGTAGCCAACTATTAAAGTGTGTCGCCCGCTCCGGTACTAAAACAGAGCGTAAACATGACTTAAGATAAGAAAGCATTTCTTTCCAAGAAATATTTGCTCTATCTGCGCCATAGAAATAAACTGTTTATCTGAAGTTGGCTAGAATGGAAATTGACTCAAGGTCGCGGCACATCCGAGGGAACTAAGTTGGGGCATGAATCACCAATGAAAAGCTTAGATTTACACATGTGATTGATTCTGACCCAATCATACAGACGTTGGCAGGTGCATCTAAGTGAAAATGCGTGCGTTTAATGTGCCGTTATTGTGCATTGCATGAAGCTTAATTTCCATTCTAGAGGTTTTATTGTTGTCAATTTCTATGATCTGCGCTTGCAGAATGCAGCAAAGCACCAAAATGCATCATACTGAGATTCGACTGGACGTTGGCCTTGTCGGAAAGCTAAACTAAACAAATCATTTGATATTTGGCTTAGTACATTATATTTCCAAGGATGCATGAATATTTTCAAACGAACTCATGTCGTACTTACCTTTTTCCATGCAGCACCTTTTCTGTTCTTCAAATATAATTTTGCTTGATTCAAGCCCACATGCTATCCTGTATAGCTGTTGTCGCAAGCGTTATTCAACATCACTTCACGGATGGAAGAATGAAAGAATGTCTTTAAAATGCTAGAGACTCAAACAATGGAGATTTAAATTTGACGAGTTGAGTAATTTGAAGCTTAGATGGCTTATTTTCGAATAAATTAGCTTCCTAGTTAGCAATCGTAAATGAAGAAATTTTTTTTATGTGGTTTTTACCAGATAAACACATATTTGGTTTGGTGCCTGTTAGTGCCTAGTGGCGCCTACTGGTGCCTCGAGGCACTAGAATGGCACTAGCTAGGTGCTAACTGGCACGAAATTTCGGCTTCGTGCCTAAGTTAGTGCCCTGCAATTTACAGTGTAGCCAAGAAGTGCTTCGGTCAGCGGTTATATTGCCTAAATTGGCAATGATTCAGAATTGCGGAAAACTTTAGGTTCGTCTACAAATTATGCGAAGAATTAACACCAAACATTCATATGAACCGCATCCTTTTGCAGCTCTACAAAGCGTCTATCGCACCACTGTGATGAGACCACAATGTGAGATGCCATTTATCTGTGACATGATGTAAAAGGACTGAAAAACAGCGGAAATTTTGTAATAGTAATTCTTGATTTAATTGCAGCATTTCAATCATTTAGCAGCGACAATGGGTACAAGCCACGGCTAATCAAATTACCGCTTGCAGCATATTCCTAAAAATGTACAAATTGTAGAGAGAAATGCATATTTTCTCAAAATTTTCAGTTGGTATTCAAATAATAACAGAAAATTTTACGTGGACGGGAATGCTTCGTGTGTACAGCAATAGCCGGGTGCCCGAACTCAATACATATATCTTCCGGCAATAACCGTTATCCCATTAAAATTCCGACCTCTGCCCGACCAATTTTTTTTTGTTTTAAAATGGTCTAAAAGCACTTCAGTGTCAACCTGCTTTCGAAGGAAGTAGCCCTAGTGAGCACGGAATGCGTATCAAGTCATTTCATGCTTCACGAAGTTTTCCCGCTTCGTTACGAA
This sequence comes from Prostheceraeus crozeri, assembly GCA_907163375.1. Taxonomy (NCBI): domain Eukaryota; kingdom Metazoa; phylum Platyhelminthes; order Polycladida; family Euryleptidae; genus Prostheceraeus; species Prostheceraeus crozeri. The sequence goes on along the minus strand of CAJQUW010005558.1, from coordinate 201,131 downwards.
TTCGTTACGCGGGTGGGAGATGTAACGGATAGTGAGCACAGAATGCGTCTCAGGTCATTTCATGCTTCACGAAGTTTTCCCGCTACCCAGCTTCGTTACGAATTCGTTACGCGGGTGGGCGATCTAACGGGCTATTATAATGACTATATTGCAATATAGTCATTAGGGTATTTTTATTACAATTTCCGTATACTATAGTATATAGATATATTATATCGTTATATTATTATAGAGTATATATATATATATATATATATATATATATATATATATATATACTTATCTCCTGTCTCAGCTCCACTCACATGTCCTGTCTCTGCACCACATCCCCTGTCTCTGCTCCAATTTTCAAGAAATTCATATATCTAAGTCCTGTCTCTGCACCATTCACCCCTGTCTCTGCTCCACAACATACTGTCTGTGCTCCAAAACCCCATGTCTCTGCACCATATATCATGTCTCTGCACCACCAAAACGGATTCTTTTTGAAACAACGCCTGTCTCTGCTCCAGTATTCCATGTCTCTGCACCTTTTTGTCCTGTCTCTGCTCCAGTATTCCATGTCTCTGCACCTTTTTGTCCTGTCTCTGCACCACATGTAAACGAATTCTGTTCAGACTCACGCAACTACTTAGCATTCCGATAACGTTACCTACAGGAAAGCATTTACCATGGCAATATTATCAAATTAAATCAAATCTTCTTTTTTTAAGTAACTATAAAATGAGCGATGGAATGATAACTATCTACAAACTAAAGAAAACAAGTTTGCTGTAAGGCCGAATCAAAGAAGATCAGCATGGAACTTTTGCATTTTAATACTTGACACTCTTTCTAACATTCTAATCACAATAGCACAATATTATAATTTTAATTATGTGATGCTTTGCCTTCGATTTCAATGTTGTCGCACATAAATACCTCTAAACTGACATCATTTCGAATGAGATATGATATGGGAATTGTTAAAAATGTACGTTTAAATACTATCTTCTGAAAGTTTGTCTTCACTAAGAAAATAGGTCGGCTGATTTATAAAAGTATGAATTGGGAATCTACATTTTATGTTGAGTTTACCAAATAACAAAGTTAATCTTTAAATATCGTCCATTCGGCAGATAGCCGCGTTGAAACATTTTCTCCGCTTTCGAGGAGGAGTGTTCACTGCGAAGTTATAAGCAGATGCCTGATGCAAACCGTCGGTAGCACCTGTTCCGGCACCACCTCTTGTGGTAGCATCTCCCGTTGTATTTACAGCAAAAATACCACCATTTATTACAGACAATGCCTCCATGAATATTAAACCCCTCTTTGCTGTTCCTATACGTACAGATGCAGTGTAGCAGGGATCACGTAGTCAATGTTTGTATGCTTACTCCCGAAGCACTGGAGTGGAGCTTTACACTCCGATACAAATACACTGATTGCCGATGAATGGTGAATTTGAAACCTTTTTGGAATTGTAAATCCGCTGATTAACTTGCAATTACCAAACATCCCTCTAAGTTGAGTAAGACACATTTGAATTTTAAATAAAGGCCATAGTTGCATTATTTATTCGGCCTTTTTGCAAACTAAAAATTAAAAACTTTCTTTAGCAATTCAGCTCTAACTTAACTATCACACTCATTACATTTATTTCATAAAGCATGATTCACAGGCTTCCCGTTGGGTATTGGGATTCCCATTGGGATTGGGCCACCAAAAATTAAATAAGGTAGCACTACCAGGTCTTGTCCACGAAAGAAATGACATACAAAAATTAAGAAAAATGAGCATATGTTTCATACTAGCCCATTATGGAAGGAATTTATTCTTTATTACTGAAAGTTGCTTCAATTGATAATTAATAGGTATGTTTTGGAAGCACAATGCGTTGCAATGACATCTATAGAACACTATAGGCCTAATTTTTTCTTCAGGTCTACACCTTATTAGGAATAAGCCTAAATGAATTTGTGGTTTTGTTTTCCTCTTTCATTCCATCCTCGAAATCAAGTTTACATTCATTTGAAACTTGTGATTCAGATTATCGCACATCGTTTATTTCTTTCTGATCTATTGACGTGAATGCATGCAATTGTGAAATTACCGGGACAATGAAAAAAATTCAGCAAAATTTGCAAAAGGAATGATAATTTAAAAATAAGGCGGAAATAAAGGATAAGGTGGAAAAATGAGAAATGGAGAATGATTTTCGGAAAAGCGGAGAATAATGAAAATAAAGAAACTCCTGGAATCACGTTCGGATTTAGAAATAGGCATGGAAGCCTGAGATTGAATCGAAAATTCTTGGAAATTTTTCTTAGAGAAAGATTAAGTGGGAGTGAACGTAAACCTAATTTTAATTGAAGTCGTCAGTAGAGCCGTGAAATTTGATTTTGCGTATCAGAATTGTTTTGTCAAAAACGTCGGCGTCCGGACCTTTACTCTCTTGGACAAGCCCAGGAGAGACCGTACCCCACATTATTCTGAAGAAACTAAGCAACTAACAAAATTCCTCAACTGAAAGAGGCAGCAAACAGAATTCTATCAATCCCTGGATCCAGCGCGGATTTAGACAATATTTAGTGAAACTGGAATAACAATTTTCCCTTAGCGTCGACGCATATATGCCCAGACCTAGTATGAGCCCTGGTGTATCTCCAATATCAGTAACGAGTACAACATCCGTTGAAATCTCTGTTAATTTCGGGAAATGCAGACCGTACAATATCTGGGGAGGCAGTGAAAAGGGTTCTCGATTACAAGAACGAGTAGGCCAACTATGCATATGTGCAAGTACCTACTTCGAACAAGTTCTGCAGAGATTTTTGTAATCAATGATTTGTTTTACGGATTTATTGATTGATTCATGCTACCAATGTCATCCTCAGTAAAAAAGAATCTATTATTATTAAGGATGCTTTAAGGTTTTTTTATACAGACCGTTTCCTAAATCGTTGCACAGCACAAAAATTTCTGCGTGTTTTGTATAGACTATTCTCATCAAATTGAATTGCAAACTGATAACTAATTTCTAAATTGATTTACTTGGTCAGCAGAGACACTTGGTTTAGAAAACAGTGTGGTTTGCTTACATAAATGAAGTAATGAGTGATGGTCTGTTTTGTTATTTTGAGATATCATGTTGTTGACCCTCTTATCACTCACTGTCGTGTCATCATTGATGAGCTGCTCCTGTCGATCCATTTGTCGGACGCAGGCGTCAGCATTCCTACGGCGCAAAGAAAATGTTTTTGTTTATTATCAACTGGTGCAGACGAGACAAGTCCTCCTCTGATCTGATATTAAAAATCTTCTGATCTCAAGTGAGGGAAATGATGACTCAACCAATGACTGAGTATGGTAATGTTACAAATTTGAAGCCTGCCATTAAAAAGATGGGTACATACGAGTATTCTCGGAGCTGATTAGACAAGCATCCTTTTAAATCCGAACTAGAAAAACTCCAGCATTAATGCAACAAAATATATTGTTAAAAGTTGTCTGTTGTTGACCGCAGAAAACATTGCTTCATCCAACAAATAGCGCAAAATCAGGTAAAAGTATAAGCTGAATGAAATTGTGCCAAATGTTGTCGAAATTCGAAAAAATGAGAGCTGATCGAAGGCGCGATTCAGTGGTGAAAATCTTAATTTTCTATAATGTGAAACTTCGTCTGTAGGCATCGGTGAAGACAAAGGCTTTTGCAATCATACACATGTCAACAGAGTCACGAGTGGTGTTTCCATTACTTTCGAGTAGGCCAAATTTGAGATAGTGCTAACATTCGTGTACTTTGAGAGAACGAACAGGTAACCTATACGTTTGGTAACATACGTGGTGTGATCCAAAATGTCCCGGACTAACCTACTTGCAGATAACCTGTGATAACGAATACTACTTCAGATGTAAATTTAGGTCTTTAAGGCATGAGAAATATGGTCGCCGAAATTTTTCCGGTCAGTTTTCTATTTTTAAAAAATATTTTTACATTTTAACATGAATTTCTGTATTTTCTGAATTGATCGAGATCCGATTTGTCTTATTGTTATAGTTAGATTGATTTTGATTTGTACCTTATTTGACGGATATCTTTGCCATGAATATTGCACGTCTTTTGTTAATTGCTTCATGTGTTACGATATCAATCAGTGAAGTTCATTCAGCACGCATTCATTAAGAATTCCGTGTCAACGATGGTTCTTTGTTCTATCAGTTTTCATGATGGATGTGACAAGCGTGTCTTCAGTCGAATATCGCAGTGTGATACGATACCTCCTGATCCGCGGCTTTGCTAATGGTGACATTCTAAAGGAATTAAGCCTGGCATATGGAAGCAAAGCTCCATCGAGAACTACTGCTTATTTCTGGATAAGCGAATTTAAACGCGGAAGACAATCTGTGGAGCAAGATTTTTCAACTGTTGGTCGGCCGCAGGAGATTCCGGAAGAGAAATCGAGTCAGTGCGATGAAGTGATTACAGCACACAGAAGGATAACCATCCGTGAGTTGTCAAGAGAGTTGCGAATCAGTTATCACTCCTGTCATGACATCATCGAAAGACTTGGATATCGCAAACTGGCATCACGTTTCGTACCGAAGTTTCTGTCACCTGAAATGAAGGAGAACAGACTTCTGGCGGCACAGTCAAATTTGGATCTCCTCGAAATGCACGGAGATCAGTTTCTGAACTGCATCCTTACAGAGGATGAAACACCTTTAAGTTTGTATCTGCCTCAAAGTAAGCGAGAATCTGCAGAGTGGCGAAAATCAGGCGAGTCTGCCCCTTTGAAAATGCGATCCGGAACATCACATCGCCGGTCGTTGATGCTGACGGTCTTTTGGAACGCTTCGGGAATCCAACTGGTTGACTTTGCGGATAAAGGAGTAAGAATCAATAGCGAATATTATTCCAATCTGTTATCTGAAGCGAGGAAGAAAATAAGAAAGCCACGAAACATTCCCCTCTACTTGCTTCATGACAATGCTCCGATTCACACCTCGCAGGAGACAACCAATGCCTTAACGAGAAACGGATTTCAACTATTGAGCCATCCTCCTTATTCACCTGACTTGGCCCCAAGTGACTTCTATCTGTTTAGATTCCTCAAAAAGCATCTTCGTGGACACCATTTTGAATCGCCAGTTGAACTGCGGGATGCAGTTACTGAGTTTTTTGATTCTTTGACACCGGAATTTTTTCATAAAGCTTTTTGTGAATTGAGACTTCGTTGGCAAAAAGTGACGAATGCTAACGGCTCATACATTGAAAAGTAAACTGTTTTCTGGAACAAAACATTTGTTTTTCCGTTAATTATTAGTCAGGTTATTAGTGATAGCTTAACTGTCAAGTTAATCTAAATATATTAATTCTAAATCGCTAGAATTTATAGGAAAATTTTGAAATTCAGACAAAAATGTTTGAAAATTTTGAAAAAATAGAAAACTGACCGGAAAAATTTCGGCAACCATATTTCTCATGCCTTAAAGACCTAAATTTACATCTGAAGTAGTATTCGTTATCACAGGTTATCTGCAAGTAGGTTAGTCCGGGACATTTTGGATCACACCACGTATGAAAGAACTGGAGTGCAACTAGGAAACGCTTCTCTAGTTACAGAACAAATTCTACAAACGCCTGCTGATGATATACGTCCACTTGCTTGAGCTTTTCATAAATCGAAATGCGCTGATACAGCAGCTGAGAAGATTATCACTACAATGTAATCTGGGAGTATAACATGCAGACCTATCATCAAATGAGCAATTTTAGAAGGCTCATCTTATTCCTTTCAAGTACATTTCCTTTAAAAGCATGTAATTTCTTCTATTTTCCGTTATCACCCAAAGTTACATTTACTCGTAATTATATTTTATTAGACACGTGGCATGCAACAGTTACATGCAACAGCAGACAAACTATACTCACACGAAGTGAACAGTGAATTTAAGGAAAAATGTAAAAGCGAATTATGAAATAACTTAAATACAAGTCTTCGAAGTATAGGCCTATGGGTTGAAAAAGTCAATTGTTTTCAATTCAACTGCCTTCATGAGGGTTCTTTGGAAATATGTTGTCTCCTACGAATTATCTAACGACAAGGTTTCACAGTCGTAAGCACTTTTGCGTGTCTACCCTTGTCTACACTTGTGCATTACCATGAAGGTCCAACATTGTACGAGCGTATGTATCAAATATTGTTTTGCATACAAATCTCAAAACAGAAAACATCTTATCTATTTGCATCTACAAAATAAAATAAAGTACAAAAGCTACGATGCATGGCTTGTGAGGACGTGTCCAGAGGACTTTCGTCGGTTAGGCAAATAAACACCGCAAAAGTGTACAACAATTGAATGTGCATATATAATTGATGTATATATTGATATTCCTATATCTCCTATTCCATATAATGGGCTGCGACACATCCTTAGTTAAATTTAGAACAAAATTAAAGAAACTTCTCAATTCTCTGAAATGTAGGTCTAGAAGTAGGAATGCAAGTCTACACCGAGGCCTGCATGTAGGCTGGGTTATAGGCCCACATGTTTTTGGACAGCCAATACAATCACTGTGGAAGTATCATTGACAACATTTTTGATGCTAGGATTCTTGTCTGGATTCGGTTGGGTTAAGATCTTAGTGGAAATTCCTCTTAGGAATGTGCTTGACTACCATGTCCACCGAGAACCATGCTGATTCAGTCTCTCGTTCAAATAGTTGTGAAAGAATATAATGGCACATTTCGTGGGAATTCATGTTTGGACCCTTTCATTGCCCTCACAACCAGAGACTCTGAACATTTCACCTCCAACTTTGCATGACTGGTCACCATTATCTCATGAAGTGGTTGTGATTGATTGTATTTTAGTGTCTTCTAATTCTATTCTTTCATTTGACAGTGCAGCAGTAAGTAGGTCGACTACATGACAGAATGAGTTGAACCTAACATTGCCATTGGAAAAGGCATCCAACATGACGTGATGACATGTTCTGAACGCAAAAGGAAATACTAAGTTATGACTTTTTGCATATTTTTCTAATTGCGTCCAATCGGATTTGACTCACCAGTCACGCTGCATTTCAATATTATTTTAGATAAAGCATGAGTTCTTTGTCAACTTGACACAGCAACTATTTACATTCATAGATAAAAGAATGAGCAACAGCAAGTGAAAGGTATCATATAAGAGATCTGTCACTTTATCATGGTGCTAAATATTTGCGAAAATTTAAATGAGCAAAACGGCTTTGTAATAAATATGTATAGAATTTAAACAAACACAGTGAAAATCTGACATCGCTTCCAAAGAGCGTTTTTTTCGATGGAAAGGAAGTGAATCAGCAAGTAGCTTTCCTACATATGCACACTTACTCCCAAATCAATGTAGTTTATCTTCATATTGCCTTTGGGCTCCATGTTTTGATGTTCTCGATTTTATTGTCCAACACACTGAACTCGGATCTTTTGTAAATCTTTCTGTTTGTCAAATTAAGAGCAAAATAATTGACATGATTCCTTAAAATATGTAATTGTGGCAATCCATGGATCAAGCTGATGGGGAAACAAACTTTCCAGAAATAAACTTTTACCACTTTTGATGCAAAGTGGTGCAGAGACCACGGTAAATATATATAATTTTTACATAATATCCACTAAATGAGATCAGTCGGTTGATGAAGCCTCTTTTTTGTATAAGATTGATCCTGCAGACAATGTTGCAGATGTTTTGACTTATTTGCGGTCAATGCAACCCTTCAGTACATCCGTACTCCCATCTTTTTTAAAAAAACTAATATATCCCTTTTTTAGTGTTTTTTCAATCTACAGAGGAGAATAGTCCACCAGACTAGCTAAAAATTCTGGCTATATCTACCCAAACTATGCTATTATTTATGTGCACTTCCGAACTCAACAACAGAACCATTGTTTTGGAGAAATATGCAAAAATATTACATCTTGATGGTGCAGAGACAGGATTTATATACAAAATTTTCGATTTCAAGTCATGATTAAGATCATTTATCATGCTCAGATTGCAAAACGAGCTACATATTCGGTTTCTACGCCTAATGATACATAATATAACGTCATAAACTCAAAAAAAATTTGGACGATCTTGTCGACCCTCATCCATATTTCTCGTTTATTCTAGTATGCCCGACAACCCTATTTTCTTGGTTGAAAATCGGAAATATATATAATCTTCGATATACAGTACTGTGCAAAAAGATTGCCCCACCCTAAATTTTATGAGATATTCGGTGAATTATGACTTTAAGTAACGATAAGGTATCACATATTGGTATAACTATTTCGAAAACTTATCTTAGTGTTATCCTATCGTACTGACTATTGCAAATGGTTATTAGAATTCATATTTTAGCTGAATTCCTTTATGCTGTTGGTAAAATGCAAAACCATGCATACATTTATCAATTAACAATTCATAGAAAAAAACTTAATTCACATGAGATATAGCAAAGTTCAGTAAGTCAACGGTCCACCTTTCGCCTTAATGCATTCTGCTACTCTTCTAGGCATCGATTCTATAAGTTTTTTGCAACTATTAGTCATTTCATTGGTTCGCATCAAGATGTCCAGGCATTGCTTGATGATGTCTTGCTTCGTCTTCATTCATGTTTATTAATTTTTTGCTTCATAAGTTCTCTATAACGTTCAGGTCCGAGCTGTTCCCCGGCCATTCCAAAAGCCACACTCTATTCAAACGCAAGAACTCCTTACACACTTTGGCGGTATGGCAAGGTGCCAAGTCTTGCTGAAGGATCCACGCCTCACCTTCCCACCAATCATGCGCCTGCGGTAACACTCTGCTTTCCAGAACTCGGAGGTACTCCACTTTATTCATTGATCCATCTACGACATGGAAGCGCCCTGTACCTCGTATTGACATGCAACCCCATATCATTAGCTTTAAAGGATGACGAAATCGAGCAGCGAAGTGATCTGCTTTTGGAATCTCACCAACCGTGGGTCTCACGAAGCGGGTCTGAAGTGGTTGGATGCATGTTTCATCGGTAAACATGACTTTTGACCAGTCATCAATATGCCAATGCCTGTGATCTTTCGCCCATCGAAGTCTTTTTTCTCGCATTGCTGGCGTTAATACTGGACTATTAATTGGCCGATAAGCTGGCCGTCCTGCCTCCAAGAGTCTTCTCCGAACGGTAGAAGAGTCAAGTTGCACACCATAATCGGTCGCTAGCTCTTCAGCCAATTCTCTGGATGATGCTCTGGGAGCGGCTTTTGATAACTTTACAATCGTTCGGTCTTCGCGCTCTGAGGTAACCCTAGGCCGGCCGCTATTGTGATAATCAGCTTCCGTGTTACCTCTTTCCTCAAATCTTTGAATGATACGATCCACAGTGCGACGATCTTTTCCCACTGCAGCTGCAATTTCCCGATGAGACATCGAACCAGATTGATAAAGGCCAATAATTTCGTATCCAGTAAAATCGCTGGAGGTTGCCGTTATCAGCGCACAGTGAAAACAAATGTCATTGATAAGACGATGCAAGATAGAAATCAGTGTACCCACGCGTGTTGAACGCAGCATTGATGACAACTGTTGTCTCGATTCCGCAATGATTGGCTGCTGCCTTGATTCAACCAAACATGATGCATTATCGCAAAGCAGTTAAAATGATGACGACTGTTGTCTCGATTCCCGCAATGATTGGCCGCTGACTTGATTCAACCAAACATGACGCATTATCGCAAAGCAGCTTTGCTGATTAAACGTGTCGAACAACATAATAAATGTTTGTATTTTCCTTCCGGCCTACTCCTCTCTATTTTATAGGTTTCTTAACTGTTAGTGTCACAAGCCATATACAACGCATGCAAAGGACTGTAACTGAATGAGGAAATGATGAAATTGATAAGTAGAGCCATCGATTTTGACCAAATATCATTATAATTACCTATACATGTAAAAGAGCTGTTTTCATAGAATACTTGTGGGTGGGGCAATCTTTCTGCACAGTACTGTATATTATTTCATGAATTTCTTCTGATGACACTTTCGGTGAAAAAATGTTATAGGAGCATGAACATTGGTAGAAAATGCGATGTTCCACAAAATTTCATCTTCCAATTCTGCCAAATAAAGTGGCAATCCGCGATTTTGGCCTGTAGGAAAAATGTCAGATTTTCAGAACAAGTGATGTTTCATGAGCTCCAATCATCATCCCAATGTATTTTAGTGCATTTCCAAGGTTGACCCGAAATTTTGGCACCTCTCGAGTTGATCTTCATACTCAGTTCCGCATTTGAAAAATTCGACTTTTTTAGTGGAGCTGAGACAGGAGATAAGTATATATATATATATATATATATATATATATATATATACATATACATATATATATATATATATATATATATATATATATATATATATATATATATATACGTATTATAATCAACAAAAAGTAGCAATGATATGAATGTTTTCATTTTTTATCCTGAAGAAAGCAAAAATCTTTGTAAAGGAAGCAACACTGAGATGAATCGATGATGATAAATGTACGATGAAAATTTCGCAAACGAAAAATACAAAAATTGCAATTTATATATTGCATCATTTTATTGCATTTATCGTGTAAAATGACATTAAATTACAATTAACGCATAAAATAATCCGCTAGTGTTATAACCAAGGTCATTAAAAACGTAAAATCAATTTTCTCTGAAACCATAGTTACTTATGATGAGAAATTACACTTTCATTAAAGCAAAATAATTCAGCAGAGTTCATTTTGAATTGTTTTATTTCAGCATGACACATTACAAACAATTACTTTCAGAGAAAACATAAACATAAGAATAAATTACCCGGTAATTTACCGGGTAACTTACCGCGCGGTAACTTACCTCACACCCCTACTTTTTGCTCTATGAATGTCACATCGATTTTCTACGGCAACTTTATCCAATGGAATGGTCATCGCACCTATTATAGACAGTGTCTGCAACAAAACCGAATTTATCTCCCTGAATTCCTGCCACTATATTGCTAGTTTTACACTTAACAGCCCTTCTGACGCAAGAAAGTCTTCTATTTGCAATTTGCACTCTATTTCTCTTCCTGACCTTCTAGATTATTCCTTCGAATGACCTGAAACAAAGGTGGAAACCGGCCGCGATTTTCGAGAGTTCGGCCGAGAGTCAATCGACACCGGAAACTGTGCGATGGTGCAGATGTAGGCTACATCAGCGAATGATCATAAGTAAAATTATCTCGCTTCAACGAGATGTCACGTCTACCTAGATTCGAAAAGACGCCGCGGAATTTATCTAAAGAAATACAACTTATCATCATTTTTTAACTGGGGAGCAATATCAGAACAAAGCAAATCTTATCAAATCTCAACAGAACACGAGACATGTTTCGGCCTGTTGGGCGTCATCAGTCATGGGAAGGTTTGAACCAGCGACGTTGGAGCTAGAGGACGTGCAAGCACACCCTATAACCACAAGGCCACCGGACCATCTGTTGACAACGTAAATTAGCCAGGAAGGCACTGCTTCAACGCAGGCACGTGGAGGGCGGATTGCATTCTGCTATCACTTAATACCACATCCGAGATTGAGGCGCTTCACGCAGGCGCTACTCATTACATGCTAGAACGCCGGAACATGTCTCGTGGTGGTTACATCTATTGAGATTTGATAAATTTATCAATTGCCAGGTTACTTGTCTCAAAAGCAAATCTTGTCATGAAAATGTGGCACTTTATTGTCAAAATATTTCAAGTGAAGCATAACTTCTAGTAACTGACACGGCCGACGGCTGGAGACATGTTTATAACTTTCCCATTGGACAGATTCCATCTGCCAACAGCGAGCGTTAAGGGAGCCATATCACGGTTCTTCCAGTCGCTCAATTTAAAAGATTCAAACTGAAGTTCTGGTCGAATTCGAGGAAGGAGGAGATGCAAGTCACCTACTGAGGCATTGTATGGAATGCGAGCATTAAAAGAAAGGTCTTCAAATTTCTTTCTAACAACTATTTCTATTGGATCTACAGTTAACAATGCAAAAGGTGGTAACCGAATTTCACCAAAAGTTGATTTCAAATCAAGAGGGAATCCACGATAATAAATACAACGCTCATTCGTTTCCGTTAAGATCACTTTAGTCTCTTGGCATGAATCATCATCATCATCCTTTGTCTTTCCATCTGATTCACGTGGAAAAAGAACATCATTCAATAACAGCGGATCAACTTCTGGGATCTGTTCTTCCTCTGATTCATCAATATTTTCTCCGATATCCACTGAAGGAGGTGGAGATTCTAGGTGATTGAACAAGCACGAAACCTCTTCTTCCGGCCACACCTGCAATGGAGAACATTTATGACATCATAAGCGATAAATTCACTATTTACATCTAATGATCTATCAGCATATGACAATGCCATTAAAATGGTCTTTAAAGGTTGGACAAAAACTTGTATTGGGTATACCCAACACAAGTTTTGGAACAAACCTTAGGTCAAAACCCAAAACCCAAGTACACTTTTAAAAAAATTGGTTTTTCATTGGTTTTTTAAGAAACCTTTTGGTTTTACAATTTAACTTTCGGTTTTTTGAAAAACCAGGGCTATTTATAGGTTTTTCAAAAAATGAATTTGGTTTTTCGACGAAAATCTGTATTTTAGAAAATACTATCATATGTTGATCAATTATGCCGATCACACTGTCACTTTCGTCAGTTGTATGTGATAAATGAAAGGTGCAGTTGCAAATAATAAAGGCCTAGTCCTTAACAACCGTTGTATCAAAAGAAATCTTATTGCTACAGTAGTTGTGGCATCACAATACTTCATACTTCATATATGGATCCTCTCTATCAGTGATGCTAGGACAGATCGTAAGTTGAAAATGATTCAATCGTCTAATATTGCTATGCTGTAATCTCCACGACCTACAGATCATTATACATATTAAAATGTTTCAATACCTTACTGTGTATACCATCATACATGCATCATGCTCATAATACGCATGACTGTGTGACTTCGGATCAACTTTCCAACACAATGTATCGTAAGTTCACATAGATTTTTAAGTTTGTAATATTTAGCGTCGATTCCTCTGAGTGATTTTAAATAGGGTACGATTTAGTGCGGAATTTAGTCTAGTTTGAGTTGGTTCATTGCATGGTTCAGTGTGAAATGTTACTTCCTGTAAGCCTTTTTTTTGATATCATGACATAATTATTCATTGTTATTGAGATTCAGTTACCAAAACTTCTTGAACGCGATTTACATGTAACCACTTGAGTCCGTACATACTTCGCTTTCAGTACACTGTAAAAAATCTAACGCCAAAATAACGCCAGGTGCCGTTAGATAATTTCAATTGGCGTTATATTGCCGTTATATTAGGAGCTCTGGCGTTATACTAATATCATCGCGTTATACTTGCCGTTAGAATATCTTCCCGCTACTTTGCCGTTAGAGTTTAACGCGAGCTGCAATTTATCGTGGTGGATTCAGGAATTGTCGAAGCATATTTATTATACATAACGACTACTTGAATTGTCGTAACTGCTATAATATTGAACCTATGTTGTCAAAGATTTCTATCACAAAATATAGTCAGTATTAGCTTTTCTCATCTTTGCATCTTTTTAGCTGACCCGAACATGAAAGCGTAAAACTGGAATCTTTTCACAGTTTTGTAGATTTGTTTGACATGGTCGGCACTCTTTTCTTTGACCAAGGAATGCTGATTGCATTTGCTCCTTGGGGTAGACTAGCCGCGCCTTCTTTGCTCCGTCGAGAGATGTCTCTGCGTTTTTCGTGATTTTTTCCCGCGTGCTTTGAGGTTGATTTGTCGCAAATATTAGCGTTTATAGGAAACAGGAATAGCCTATGCATACTGGTGGCAATGCTGGTATCAGTCTCTTCAATATGTTTTGAAAGTTGATAGATTCCACATCAAAAGTTAGTGTTAAACATCAAATATCATTTTTCAAATTGACGGTGACATTTTGATTAATCAGAGTTTTTGCATCAAATTTTCCTATACGAAGTAGTTTACATAACGAAGGAAATTTTATAAAACATTCATGATATTCATACATGTCCATAAATTTTTAGTGAAAACACATAGTTTTAGCTGTTCATTTTAAGTTCAAAAATATCAAAATGCTTGATGCATTTTTTATTTCGATGCGGCTAAATAAATAATTTTAGCTTTATTTTAGATAACATGAACTATAATGTTATGCACAATTTCATCTAATATTTTTGTGACGGGGAGAACAATAAAATCATGTTATAGTTGAATTATGTTTTCATCAAAAATGAATGGGATATGAAAAACAATATGAATTGCTATCTTTTTTACGTAGTTCCCATGAGATATATCAACAATTGTACTAAATCTAATATACAAGCGTAAGCGATCAAGCAAGTTGATAGTCAATAATGTGTTATGAATTAGTTTCCATTGATTTACTGGATTTCCCAATTTTCCATTAAGTTAAGTGCAATGGTCTATTCCTACAGTTCAAATGTTATAGTTGTGCTGCCCAAAGGGCAGGTAGAATTTGGCTGTGTCATTGAAAATATAAGAAAAACAGTTCTACCAGATATCATCATTCCAATCAGATGTCATTCGATGAACTCTCATACATGACATAGGCTTCTGTGCACATGAGCAGACTTGTCAATAATCTATAGTCAGAATGACACTAAGCCTATTACATAAACATCGGATTACATTATCTAGGAATCCTAATAATGTTATCCGATGTCTATGGCCTATTATTTGTTCACTGTTTATCTCCATGTTGCATTACAGATATGCATAAATCATTCAGCCTTAAATTGACGCTCTAGGCCGGATAATTAACCCTTATCAGGCATAAACTGATTAAGTTGGCGTTTGCGCCCGATAAACAGGGTTGGATGCTATGGTATCTAATAAGGATTGATTAATTAAAGTCGTCAATTCTTTCATGATTGTGCTATATGAAATTCCAAATGGAATTTCGAGATAATATACCATTCTGGAATTGCGTTTGTTTGTAAGTTTATTTATTTTTAAGTATAATTATGCAATCATAAGAAAATATTTTGTTTCGTAATTTGTTTAAATGCTTACTGCCATCATTAACTTCGAATTCCGCATCTGTTGTTTGAAGATGAAAGCTGTCAAAGTTACGTGTGACGGAACTAGCCAAATAATTATTGAAAAGGATGGACCGCTGACAGATTTTATGAACAGTGGTAAGTAATAACTGATAGTTCAATATATCAGTAATTTTAATGTAGTTAAATTGAAGATATCTTTGTCTAAAAGTGATATATATTACATGTACCGTATGTCAATCTATATTTCTAAGATCAAGTTAGCTAAGACATGCTGAATTATCACACAATTGCAATCCGACGAGTGTTTAAGTCCACATTCTACTTGTACATTAAGATTAGGCATGCCGTCTTAATTATCGAAATGGATATTCGCACGACACGGCCTGGCTGAAAATTCGAGCCCATACACAAATCTAGAAGAGAGTGAAAATTCGAATAGAACAACCACGGCCTTTCTATCGGTTACGTCGTGGATATATAAACGTATTTTCAGGGAGATTACAAGCCAATGTTGCGCTGAAATCGCAATAATTCATTTATGGCAACACCCGAGTCATGCAGTTGACCGATCAGTCGAAGGAGCTAGCGTCTGGTGTTATAGTGATGACGTCATAAATACATCGGAAGAGAGCGAAAATCACTCGACGACGTTGAGAATGCAGTATAGTCGTGAACTTGTTTAGACATTCGTTCCTAATTTTTATTTAGTCCTATGATTATTTGCCGCTGATGTGGAAATGGAAATCTCATCGACAGGTAGCCTAAGCTCAGTAATAAATTTTGAATTATTTATGTCGAGTATCAAATTACCGCAATTTCCGGCCTATAAGGCACATCCGCGCATAGGCGCACAAGCCGATGACAATAGATAAGGCGCACATGTGTACCGGTCTTTCAGATAAATACCTTGTCGATAAGGAATCAATAATTGTAACAAATTTCTCCGATAAAAGTACATGTACTACCATTGGTTTAGAACAAGCAAAAAGTAGGCCTACGATTATCATGGTTGATTTGGCATAATATCTGAAAAACCACGAAGGATTATGATCGACATGAGTCACATGATAGCCCATGAATTATTCCTATAGCATACGGCTCAGCTAAGCCAATAAAATCCAGCATGTCGGAGTCTTGTGTTTGAAATGAATGTTTGATTCAACTACAGGTAGGAAGTTTCACGGCTCACTACAATATTCACTTCGGTATCTGAATCAAGACTCGTTTCAGTGTTACAATCAATGTTCGCCGCAAGTATCAAAATTACTATTAGCTTAGGCATCTGAATGGAGGTTCGCTTTGTCGGAATCAATGTTCCTTATGATACCTGGGTCGGTTGAATCTCTCGAAGAAAATGACACCCCTATCTCTTAAAGCCACTTCGAATAACCTTTTCTGGCACTTGCTCTCATGATATTTTCAAATGAATGCCTACCAGTACCAATCTTTACCGAACTTAGAAGTCTTATTTGACCTTAGATAGGGGGCACTCCGCAGATAAGGCGCATTGGCTGTTTCCGAGTAAAAAGTCGCGCCTTATAGGCCGGAAGGTACGGTAATGATAAAAATTTAGAAAAGTAGCTAAGTATCTGTGTGAACGGTATAATAGCAACCAATCTCAAACCTTATCTGCTACACAGTATAAAATGAATGAATCTTACATGTATTGTAAAAAATATCACCTAGCGGCGAATTAAATTTTGATCTCTCTGATAAGCGTGGTTGATACTGTCGGAAAACATATTTTTCTCACCATGTAACTGGAGTCGTGTGATGTATACAACCGCATGCTTCACAAGGTATTTTCTAGGAAATTGTCATTTTACCACCAATTCTAGTTCCGAGACTGACCACCAAATTTAGATAAGCGCAATATTTCAGATATTGCGCAATAGATTTCTTTGGTTGCCATAATCAAACGGATTGGAGCGATTTCAGATAATCATGACATTTGGGTTTTATGATCGTTCAATCAGTCAAAGTTCTACTGGAATGAGCACTCAGTGCCATAGTTAAACCGGAATTGAGTAGGACCAATCATGGACCTCCAACTGTCAGGATTTAAGCTGATTTGATCCCAAATTTTTCACAATTTTCAATGAGATGTGCGCTTGTCTTCATGACTTGGGGTTATTCGGTGATCAAATCACCCTAGATCCTGACAGTTCTATGTCTATGGATGGTGCAACTCAATTGGGGAGTTGATCTGATCATTGTATGGGTATACATGAGTGAGGTTGGAGTAAGACAGTTGACATGAAATGGCAGAATTCCTGAAATTTTCACAATTTTCAATGAGATGTGCGCTTGTCTTCATGACTTGGGGTTATCCGGTGATCAAATCACCCTTGATCCTGACAGTTCTATGTCTATTTTTTTGTCAGTCAACCAGACAAGACAAACAAAGAACATCAGCAGACATGTGACATCAAAGGCAGCAAGACTACATACATAAGGTTTATTGTCTCGCAGCAAACCGCAGCCAATCACAGTCAATCTCAACACAGATAAAAAACCAAAAATAGTTGAAATACAACATAACCTTATATATTATTTCATGTAATCTGATTTTGAGTATTATAAATGCCCACTTTTCAGTTTCGATGAAATTCGGGAAGAGTATTACTGAACTTCAATGGATGGGTTGTGTCGTTTCTCCAGAAGTATTTCCTATTCTCCTTAAAGAGAGTAATGTCGAGCTTACGGCAATAGTAATTGATGTTTTGATTTGACGTTTAACGCTAAATCGCAGCATTTCGACCATAGCTATAGTAACAAAGTTGGTAAAGAGAATAAAGTTTTAGCTAAGTTACAGTTCAGCTGAAGTGCAAATTCCTGTCAGCTGCGTTTTAATCTATTTCTAAGTAAAGTGAATGAGTTTCAATTAGCCATCAGAAAAAAATGAACACTTAACCACACAGAAGTAAAAAGTTATAGATATCTAATTTAGATGCTTGAGTTTTATATTGATATTAGTCAATTACTTTATCTCTGTAACCTAGCTGTCATTAAATGATTAATAGAAACATGCTAGGTGTAGGTCGTAGGGCTGTGCTTTCTCTTTAAAACCAATTATTTGAATTTCAGATTTGTTCGGCACCGTTTGGCACCCATATGAGTGACATATTGGCGACTTATTTATCCCACCGCGAGACATCTTTCCTGAAGGATGGAAATCATATGTACGAAAGAGACTTCAAAAATGCTATAATTGCATTTTGTGAATCACATATTCCCTCACAAACTAATGCAGTGGATCGAAAAGAATTTACACGCGTTTAAAAGCGACCATTAAAGTCCAGAACGGTTGTCAGGATTCTTGGATCAGTTAGTAACAGTATGTTAACCATATATCCAATTTATCTTTACCATCAGACATGATTTGCATTTCATAAATGTTTACTCAAAAAATGAAATTGTTACATCTAAGGACTAATAACTTCCGTCTCATTTGCACGAACTGAACATCGCTCACAATCTCAACGACCCCAGTATTAAAAGCTTACCATTTACTTGTACCTGCACGCAGTCAACCTTTAATTTGACAAAAAGCAGAACCATAAGAAATAGATAAAATAAATTTCACATTTTCCAGTCGCTTTTACCCCAATCCACCCTACCCCAAGCAATTAGATGATTTTGGATAGTCTTTTTCTGAAGTACGCCTCTCTTAATTCAGGTTCAGTATCAAAAATAACTTGGTAACAAAATTGAAAAACACATCAAAAATGCCATTCTTTTGCAAAGTTGGCCTACTTTGAGGTCCGTGGACTACCTCTAAATTATCGAATTTTGAGATAATATTTCACATGGGTTATTTTTTACCACAATTTTAAGAAACAGTGGAATCAGATAATTGATTGTCATTTGCAACTTGTGCTCAATAGTCATCTCTCTATCACTCTCATGAATGAAGAAACATATAATAGCATTCAAGATTGATGGTACACACATCATTGAACCATCATGATCATCGCCAAAAAAGTTTAAATTCTTGGTTTATTTATTAACTTGTTTTATTGTTAACCCATCAATATGTTTCATTGAGCATATGAAGTTGCACAGTTGTCAGTATTAATCATTTTGAATAATTAGTAGCATTATATCCTTTTGATTTATAAAGCAAATGAAAATTAGAAAACACGTGTTTTTTTTATAAAAAAAACATGTCTTTACAACCTTAGTAGAGTTTTGTGACAAAATGCTTGTATGAAACGTAATATCAAATAATATATGTGTATATGAACTTCAGAAAATGTCGGATCTTTGATCGTTGTGTTTATCAAAAATTAGCAGTCAAAAATGCAAATAGCGAATTATTTTTTTCATTTGTAGGAAAAAGTGGAAAAGGTTTCGGTGTCTGTTCCCAATCTACTACGACAAAGGAGTTTTACGAAACTTCACGGATTTTGCAAGAAGCCATCACCTTACTGTGTATCGAAGGGGTCGATTAGCGGAGAAGTTGTCATAGAAAAGGTCATGGAGACCGACCAACTTCTGCTTAACACGAAGGTAAATATTTGAGCCAAAATTGTTTAAGTTTTAGCCATAAGTAACGAAATGAACTATTTCTTCTTTATGGCGAACTATTTCATCTTTCAGTCTGCTCACAACTTAATGCTGGACTAATTGATGTCTTCATTCCATGCTTCATAAAGTCCATCTACGTTGCTTAGCATGCAATTATCTAGTCACTACAATTCATAGTAACGGTATTTGGCTACTAATCATCGGATCATTCCTCGATGTGTCTACCTACCAGTAAACATCTTGGGACTGTCGATTGACTCTATCCATACCAGGGGAGGGTCGTTCGGCCTCCCTTTCGATTTTTACTTTTGAAACTACTTCGTTCAACCTACTTCTCAACATCCCGCTTGCAAGAATTCTACAGAAATCACAAGGTTAAGTTAAACAAAATGTTATCCGTGGAGATTACGAATCGGCTATAACTAATTGGCAATAATATCTATTATTTCAGCCTAAAGCGCCGACTCCAGTGATTGTCTACGAGGGAGATCTAATTGTACCGGAGAAGTTGAATATTTATATCGACGGAGTTGATGTCGTTCGTACACCGAGCTTGGTGCATGCACTATCGAGTGCCTTCATTACCTACTGGATCTTTGATATTCAATATCCGCCTCTCTTGCGGAAAACTCGGACATTCATTGAATCCGTAATTACCGGTGTCGAGTCTAGTCCCCGTAACACTCAAATCCGACAAATTAAGTCGTACTTCGGACTGTGATCGACTTTAATTAAATTGGATTCATAAATACTAGTAAAAGGTTTTTTGTGTATGCCAAATTAAAAGCGAAAAATTAAATCGAACTTCTATGTATTTCATTTCATATCGAATCCATAAATGCAACATTGTTTGAATCTCATACTATATATTTTTGATTTTTGAATTTTTACTTGCCAAAATCAGCGTTTTCTTGGCAGCCTTTTACCGATCCAGTTGCGAAGATGGAAATTCTAATTAAACTTAATTGAGTATGTGTACATGCGTTGAAAATATATATTCCTAGTGTAATTTGTTATCGATAACGAAGAAATCTTCGAGGATATACCGAGTAAGGAGTAGGGGTAATACTGACGTCACTATTCCCTTCCTGGGTGCTTGGACGGTGCTGACTAGGACAGACTTCACTGGAGCGATGAAGTTTAGATGCCCTTTTCCTGTCGATTATGAAGTGATGGCAAGGCCAAGCATTAATCCACGTTGCCACGGAGACCACCTTGATGTACCCGTCGTTCTCCTGATCTGGTTTATTTGAAAGTAGTAACTAACTCTAAAAAGTCAGACGTCGTACAGAGTTTGATGTGGTTAAAGTATTTCTTGTTTTCCCTTGAGAATTCAGTCGTCATTGTTGCAAAATTTGGAGTTTGCAATGGTAAAGTTAATTTATAACATCTTAAATCCAGTTATTATGTTTCGGTGCGCAATGAGGGATGAGAGTTTATTCATTACCATGTTTCAATTAATTTTGTTTGCAATGTTGCGAGTTTATTCGTCACCAATTACCATGCTTTTAATAATACAACTTAACTATGTTGCGACTTTCGAGTTTTTCGTCACCAGTTAACATGTTTCAGTTACTATGTTTGGGGTTACGGTGTTATCATTAATTTTTGGCGAACAATAAATTGATTTTAATTGTTTTTCAGGAGTCGCAAGTAACGGTCATGGAAGAAATCGACAATGTCTCAATTGAATCACTCGCTTCGCAGATAATGGGTTCTATCAAGTTGGTGTTGTGGTGATACTAAGACAATTTGCAACATTCATGGATTGTAACTGTTTACATTGCGGAAAGAATTTTATCTATTTATTGCTGAAATTTATGCTGTTTTACAATTACAACCTATAATACACGGTTCATGATATGTAAAACAGAATCTGATTCTTAGGGGTGAAGAGATCCAAATTAGGTTTCATAGAAGATATAAGGGAAGATCCAAATATGGTTCTATAGGAGATAGTGAAGATCCAAATATGGTTCTTAGGAGATAGTGAAGATCTAAATGTGGTTCTATAGGAGATAGTGAAGATCCAAATGTGGTTTTATAGGAGACACTGAAGATCCAAATGTGGTTCTTAGGAGATAGTGAAGATCCAAATATGGTTCTTAGGAGACACTGAAGATCCAAATGTGGTTCTTAGGAGACACTGAAGATCCAAATATGGTTCTTAGGAGACACTGAAGATCCAAATATGGTTCTTAGGAGATAGTGAAGATCCAAATATGGTTTTATAGGAGACACTGAAGATCCAAATATGGTTTTATAGGAGACACTGAAGATCCAAATATGGTTCTTAGGAGATAGTGAAGATCCAAACGTGGTTTTATAGGAGACACTGAAGATCCAAATATGGTTCTTAGGAGATAGTGAAGATCCAAATATGGTTCTTAGGAGATAGTGAAGATCCAAATATGGTTTTATAGGAGACACTGAAGATCCAAATATGGTTCTTAGGAGATAGTGAAGATCCAAATATGGTTCTTAGGAGATAGTGAAGATCCAAATATGGTTCTATAGGAGATAGTGAAGATCCAAATATGGTTTTATAGGAGACACTGAATATCCAAATATGGTTCTTAGGAGATAGTGAAGATCCAAACGTGGTTTTATAGGAGATCCAAATATGGTTCGATGAATTATATGTAACAACCCGATTTGGTTTTTTGTGAAACCATTTCATGTTGGTTTTTCAAGAAACCAATTTTTGTTCGGTTTGTGTAAAACCATATTTGGTTCTCCTACGAGGAAAAGCTATAAAACCATACATGGTTTTTTCATAAACCAAAATTTTTAAGAGTGTAGAATCAAGTAAAAGTAATGCATTCTCTGTATTTTGTGCGGACATATTCTTCTATAGGCCAAAACTTCTGCTGGGCCCATGAGAAGTGTGGTATTAGTGAGAAACGATATTTTATTGCAATGACTGTAATTAGTAGCCTAAGTACATGTATGACTTTATAAAGCTTTCCCTTAAACCTACGCTGATATACTGACTAATTGAAGATCATTGATTTAATTATGATTGAATTTCACATTGCTCACAGCAGAGTTATTGTCTTCATTTTATCCTTCAGAAATATGAACAGACTTAGTAAGTATTATAGCTGCGCAGTGAGTCTATGGTTAAACATTGTACCGTCTTCCAAGCACGTTCATATTTCATTCGTCCAATCACCGTGAACAACTATCTTCTCTGCCCCATTTCCAAATACTTTTCTCCAGTGATTTTGTTTAAAGAACCGATATCCATTCACGCAAGTAATCAAAATGACGTGCATGTTTACACATACTAGCACTTATTGTATCGACATTTAATCTGAGCTGAGTGTAGAAGATGCTATTTATTCTATTCTTCTGATTTTTGATCAATCAGAGTAATACAATTGAAAAGTTGAAAAATGATTAAAAAAAGTTAGTTTAAATTGAAAGGAAACAGATCAGTTATCTATCGTCTACGATGAAAAAGATGTCTTCATTAAGCAACAACACTACTTTCATCTAGTATTAGCATTCCTTATTTCGGAATATGATAAATTTCAAAGCCTCCATATCCCTGTCTAGCTATTGAAGTTTTGGAAGAATCTCAGGACCCAAAGGATTTCATACAATATTTATTCCGGAGTGTTCCGGAAAACCTACCGTTGCGCCCTTTGGGTGGAACTCTCTCTCTCCTTCTTCCATTCAGGACTGCAACTCCCGAATACTTTCAAACGAAGCTAGAAACGCTGTCTGTGCTTGCTCTTGGTGATCATGTCATTGCAATTTGCATGTTCTCTCAGGCTTTTAAGTCTCTCAAGACATAATACGCGCTTTTCTAAACGAAGTCGTTTATAAATAAATACAGATCAATAATTAAGACAGCAGGATTCATAGAGTAGGTGTATTAGGTAGAGTGGTAACTCCGCATTTATTAAATCCCCAATGTGTATACACTTTTGAATTTATTAAATGAACTCGACGGGGATACAGTTGGCAATTGTTACCAAATGTGAGATATGCAAATTTTTGCAATTGAGTGATCATGATTGTAATGCAGAAGGAATGATGGTATTTCACAGATTCTCATGACAGCCTTGAAGATTTAATATTTGTTAAATTAGCAATTCGATAGGTTCCTATTACTTTCATGCTCAACTTCAAGAGTATTTTCTTAAGCGTGATCATCACAGGCAACCTGCCACTGGTAGAGCAAAATAACAGATTCAAAGACAATGATTTCAATTAACCTTGAAAGATCTAAATGGGTCCACATCACTATTCAGATTCAAGAAATGAAACATGAATTTAGCGAATCATAAAATCATGCCGATGAAAATTGAATTAAAAACTTGAGATTTCAGCCAAGAAAGCACGAATAATATCGCGACTTTTTCACGAAGACTTCCATTATAATACGGATCATGAAATTCCCTTGATAATCAGCTTAATTTCCGCTTAGTTAGGGTGCTTATTATCAAATATTCATTCCTTTTGATATCCCATTTGTTTCATACTACTTATAAAGGGGCGTCATGTCGGTAGTATATAAATTGGCAAAATTTTGACTTTTTAAAACTTCTCAAATAATGTTTTGGACCATGGGAACGTAATCTCTGCAAAAAAACTGAATCTTTTTATATAAAAAAATTTCACTTTATACATAAGCTTTTTTTGAGTCGACACTCTACCTACATATCCCTACAGTACGCGACAGCGAGTTTGCATGAAAGATGAAAATGGTGGATTTTCAATCACTCGTTTATTATTGTCATCAAATCATCAATTATTGCAACTAGTGAACATTTCATGATGAAACTAACAAAAATTATTCTTGAATTACTTTAAAAGCACCTCTTGCAGGGTTTATCAGAATTTTGTGTGATGTCCCTTGGACTTCACGACAGCATCAATTCTCTCTGGCATCGACGCTACGAGATTTTGGCGTATTTCTTTTAAGTCAGGGTCATGGTACCATACCTTAAAGCTTTTGATGATGTCACTTTTACTTCTGGCCTGATATTTGCGCAGGCGATTCTTGACAATGGCCCAAAGGTTCTCTATCGGATTCAAATCCGGTGAAGAAGGCGGCCACCTCAAGAGCTGGATACCTTTTCCGTTGAAATGTGCAATTGATTTCTTGGACATATGGCAAGGTGCATTGTCATGTTGGAAAATTCCATTACCGTCAGGAAATGTTTCACTCAGTTGTTGAACGAGTCTTCCGTCGACGATAAGCTCGATGTATTTGTCACTGTCAAGACTCCGTCGACGACATGAACTCGCCCAGTCCCATACCACGAGAAACAACTCCAGAACATCACTGTAGGATGCTTCACTGAAGTCTTGAAGTGCTCCTCAGACAATGGATAACCGTCTACAACACGTACGAAGCGAGGACACCCATCGTTGGCTTCAATTATGGTTTCATCTGACCACAAAACATTCTTCCATTGGTCAACGGTCCACGACGAGTGCTCCAGAGCCCATGCGTATCTCTTCTCAATGTTCAATGGCGAAAGATATGGTTTATTCTGGGGTGTTCTGACGGAGCAACAGGCTTCGTGGAGGGCTCTTTGAATTGTGCGAAGACTCACGTCCTCAGCAGACTCTCCCATGGCCTCGTGAATATCAGCTGATGTGGATCTTGGCGATTTCATAACCAGTGATCGAAGATGTCGCAGGTCTTTTTCACAGAATTTCTTATTCTGTCCACCGCAATTTTCATATCGGGTTTTGTATCCGCCACTTTCTTCATATCGTTTAATAATTCTCGAGACAGTTGATTGATTCACTCCAATATCAGCGGCTATTTCATCATGAGTTTTTGATGTGTGGCTGTATAGAGTGATAACTTGTAATCGCCTTTCGTTGCGCTCACTCATTGTGATTGTGTCTTAATAGCGGAGTGTCTGTGCTTTGTTCGAGTTTGAATTTTAAATAATAGATATCTATTATGTCTAGTCGATCGTTCATCAACATGTAATCAAGAAGTCATTTCAACTAGATCTTGTGTCATAGAAAGCTGATGAGACAAGTTTAACGCTTTGTATCATCTTCATGCAAACTCGCTGTCGCGTACTGTACTCCATGAGTAGGCATTAAACGGCAATTGAGTCGCTCCTTACTCCATACTACAAAAACCTGACATATGAACATACAGCTGGATAGGTGTCGAGTTGAGTTCGCTGTTGATACAGGTGATGAGGACACATGAAATAGGCCTACTACAAGAGGTACCCGGGATAGTTTTCAGGAATATATTTGTAATCTTGCTACACCTTTTCCATTTCAAGTATAAGAATGCGACATTCAATCGTTAATTATCTCAAATCAAAGATAAAACTGTGGTTTGATTTGAGATTATACATTAATGAACTGAGATGTAAGATTACTTCGCAGATTTACTTCAATTCAATTATAGAATTATCAAAACGATAATAAATAAACTATAATCAAATGTAAATGCTTGATCTTTCTGAAAGAAAATTGACTGTATCCCAGTTGCTGCGTTGCATTATTCGCTGACATACAAATACTGATACTTTTCGTTTTTAGGAAATACCTTGCTGTTGTCGAAAATGCTTTCTTTACATTTGAGCTCAATAAATTTCATTAAGCTCATTTAGTTTTCAATCAAAGATGCTGCTTAGATTCAACGGACATCTTTTTATTCATTTATACCTGCACATGTGCATGCACCTCTCATATCCTGCATCCATCTATCTTTCATCCTTATTTCTATCTCGCACAAAACAGCAAAAAATAATCCAAATATTCATGTATTTATAAAACGATGTGCATTATTAATTTATTCATGGTTGATGTCATCACCTGCCATGCAAGATGGAAGAAGAGTCAACATATGCTGATAAAGTCGACAAACTTTCACGTACGTAACCGAACTGATAGATTGTTCTGCCAACTGCATCATAGTGGCTATTCGTTGTTGATGGGTCTACTGTAGCAGGTAGTGCCTTGTCTCCGCCATCAGTTTCTTGAACTCCGCTTTCCTTATGCTGAATGCACCTTCACAAATATTCAGAAACGGCGAATATGCCGGCTGGAACCGGTAGGAGTGACCTGCCTGAAGGATAGCGTCTGAGGCAGCGTTGTGAAGCAAATTAGCAAAATAATCAGTCGACATGCGGAGCTAAATTGGCTTTTATATATCTATCAATGAATTGCGAATATTATTCATGAATTGCGATATGCGACTTCACTTGTCTCTGTCGTCAACAATTAATCAATAGAAATGAGAAATTGTATACTTGAAATGAGATTCATGACAGCAGAAATTAGAAATTGAATGCCTGAATTGAAGAACAATTGTTGATCTGAGTAATCTTAACATTGAATTTAGCGATTCGATACATGAACTGGAAAAGGTGTAATTATTGAGAAATTTTCACTGTAAACAGATACTTTTTTGAGTCGACACTCTACCTATATCCCTACTCTATGGCATGGTCTAGTCTACTTTGTATCATAAATCCATCTCAAACATCGAAGTCCTCCTCAAGTTAGTTGGCCTAAAATTTCTATAAAATTTTGCAATAATTGATAGATTTTTATATTTCACAGTGCAGGCTTCTCAAGGGCATGAAATGATATATTCACATAAATTCCAGATATCTTTCAAATACATCAAAATAATGTAACTTTGATACACACATAAAATGATCAACAAAGAAATTAATAGAGATGTTACGGCAGAGAGATAATGTCATATATCTCGATTTATTGTGGTATTTATAATTCATTTATATTTCACAGTGCTATAATCTCTATGATTATTGCTTCCATAATATAGTTTATGCTTTCCAAAGTGTGCATAAATTTCAAAGAGTGCAATAAACAGTCTTTATTGCACTCCTTCATTGAAATACATTAGCACATAGAAAGTTTTTCATCCTCTACAACGAAAATCATGCATAGAATTTGCATAGAAATGCATGTACAATGGACAGAGAAGCAGGCTATCTGATTTCAAAATTGCTTTGGTTTGATTTTCAAATCATGTTAAGGATCATGCTCATAGATACTGGTAGTTCTGTGAAATATAAAGTTACTTACAGAACTCGTGCAAAGATATCCAGCTTAATTGCATTTTTCTCGATCTTTAAAAAATGATTCCCCTTTACTCAGTTTATAAATAAATAAGGCCACTAAATTCATTTGATAAAATTAAAAACTAATTCTTGCACAATGCATTTCGTCCACTCTTATTCAAGTGCAAACATGGACTAACTATAAAATACAAAATCTGAAATCATATACTTTTACAGTAATAAATCTATGAATGAAATTGAGAGCATGCAAACCTATAATCTAGTAGACTTAACAGATATGAACTAATAACAATTGAGTAAATAACCTAGATATTAGAAGAAGCAAAACAGAGACTAAAGCTACCAAGGTAAGTAAAGGGTGGAAATAAAATCTTTTTTTTGTGAACACAAGTCGGGATTCTCGCGCAAAATGACGAGAGACTCTGTGATTCCTAATGTGTGTTTGTTGTTGATGTGGTACTTAATGCTAAAATTATTCAAAGCAGTTTGTCTCTCGTTGTTACAGACTTGCAAATGTCTTGTGATGCTGCTAGCTGGAATTGCAGTGGACCTTGGTGGACATTTTAAAGGGTTGGCTAACCACTTTGGAAGGTGTTCCGAAACTCTCTCATTCAGACATCTTACCGTCTTCCCAACGTACTTGCTTCCACAGGTACAATGAAATTGATAAATTACATTTGATGTGGAGAAGAGCGGCAATCTATCCTTCAGAGAGCGTATCGGAATCCTTCGTGTAGTGAAAATCACTTGCAAACGAACACTAGGAAATACACTGAATGCTTTTTTGAAGCTATTTCTAAAAATCAACGCACTTTTGTCTCCAATGAATGGAAGTCTTAAGAATATTTTCTTCTTTTCAGGTCCATACATTTAGATGTCTTAATATCCAAACGACTTGATAACACACCCAAACTTTCAATTTATAGAAAACCAACATGGAGTGGTTTGTACACAAACTTTCACAGTTTTGTACCAAAGCAATACAAAATTGGCTTGGTTAAGACGCTAACATATCGGGCGCATAGAATTTGTTCCTCTGATACCTTGAAAGAAGAATTGGATTTCATTAAAAGATCACTTCGATTAAATGGGTATCCTGAGTCATTTTTCGATAAACATTCAATAAAAGAGTTGTCAGTGAGAGAAGATGTGTATGGACCTGAAAAGAAGAAAATATTCTTAAGACTTCCATTCATTGGAGACAAAAGTGCGTTGATTTTTAGAAATAGCTTCAACAAAACATTCAGTGTATTTCCTAGTGTTCGTTTGCAAGTGATTTTCACTACACGAAGGATTCCGATACGCTCTCTGAAGGATAGATTGCCGCTCTTCTCCACATCAAATGTAATTTATCAATTTCATTGTACCTGTGGAAGCAAGTACGTTGGGAAGACGGTAAGATGTCTGAATGAGAGAGTTTCGGAACACCTTCCAAAGTGGTTAGCCAACCCTTTAAAATGTCCACCAAGGTCCACTGCAATTCCAGCTAGCAGCATCACAAGACATTTGCAAGTCTGTAACAACGAGAGACAAACTGCTTTGAATAATTTTAGCATTAAGTACCACATCAACAACAAACACACATTAGGAATCACAGAGTCTCTCGTCATTTTGCGCGAGAATCCCGACTTGTGTTCACAAAAAGATTTTATTTCCACCCTTTACTTACCTTGGTAGCTTTAGTCTCTGTTTTGCTTCTTCTAATATCTAGGTTATTTACTCAATTGTTATTAGTTCATATCTATTAAGTCTACTAGATTATAGGTTTGCATGCTCTCAATTTCATTCATAGATTTATTACTGTAAAAGTATATGATTTCAGATTTTGTATTTTATAGTTAGTCCATGTTTGCACTTGAATAAGAGTGGACGAAATGCATTGTGCAAGAATTAGTTTTTAATTTTATCAAATGAATTTAGTGGCCTTATTTTTTCTCGATCAACAAACTATGCCCTCGCCCTTCGGGCTCGTGCATAGACATGTTGATCTCAAAAAATGCAATAAAGCTGGATACTTTGCACTTGTTGTGTAAATAACTATAATTTCAAGACGTCGGCTCAGATAGTGTTGAAATCGACGAAAAAGGTTTTACATTCAAAATCGTACAAGGAAACTATAACTTACCAATACCATCTTTTCACTCCATTTCATGTCCAAAATCACTGGTTCACGTAATTCAATTGTTACTTCAAATTGTTTATCAGAGAAATAAATGTTGGATTCGCTCAGTGGTAATTCCGGATCAACATTTATGACTTGGCCATCGATTAATATCCGCTGATTTTTGGATGAACTGGTTGGTTCCATGACAGTTTCTACTGTCTGATCAGGAAAGAACAATACCTCGCGCGTCCAACGCCGTGTCCTTGAAATACAATGGACAGTGCCGCGACGGCTCCACTCTAAGACGAGTTTGGATCCAGGGGATATTCCTTGAGCATGGAGGGTCTCACTATCAGCCACATTTACAGATGAGCTATCCATCGAACGCTTCAGTCTGAATTCCGATGATTTCAAGGACAATTCCTTCGCTACTTCATCGTGAATTTGACGACCAGTAAAGAATGGATAAATTGAGAGTTGGATATCTTTGGCCTCCATTTCAGTCACGGCAGGCGCGTGCACCGTGATCAAGTCTTTATTGACGACGCGCAGAACTCGAGTACCGATCTGTCCGAGGGGGATGTCTAGGACACAAATTTGATCTTCGAGAGGAACGCCATCAGCCGAGACGATGTGTGGTAAATACTTCAGATCGCCTTCATAAACATCTTTGATCCAATGATCGATAAGGTCCGAAATCTTCATAGATTCTTTCACAGTATAGATCGCTGGATGTTTGATGTCAGTGACGATTACGGAGATCATCTGAAAGATAGAGAAAAGGATTGCAAAGGAAATGAATGCTCAAACAATTTTTAAGATTTCTACTTCAGGAAAATTGCATTACACCGTTTGTTTGTGTCATATTCAAACTGTGTTCTCAGACCAGGCAGATCCAATACAGGAATCAACTTTACTGACACCTTTTAGCTTCTGTCGCTCTTTTTACTTTGAATTCTTTCTTACTTGCAAGTCTTTGGTAGTAGTAAGGCATTAGGGTATGTTCATTTAAGTTGCCTCGTTATTTATTTCTCATTTCGGATGAGTTGTCAAATCAGTCAATGACTGTACTTGTACTTCATTTGACTAACAGAAAAATCACGAAGCACTTAACCCATAACTTCATTTCAAAATGATGATTCAACTCTTGAGGACACAAAATGAGTTCACTAATCATTGATGCTAGATAACATCCATCATCTACCAGTAAACTGATAAATAGAAGTCAAAAATGTTGTCATTGTAATCTATCCACACATTACTGTCACTTCATCAAATAGCAATGTTTTCAATCACACGATTCACTAGAGTTGCACCCATGGTTTCGATCGCTAAACGCAGTGATATCATTATTCATTCACGTACATTTTATCTGTGACTAACTGATAGATACTGTCAGCATTGTCAATGTTATTCAATCCGCGCAATAGCACTGTCAGAAAGCAACCTGTGGTCATCGAGGTTAGAGGACGCTCTTGCTATCAGTGCTACCATTTTTCATGCGACTAATTGAAGGACGCTGTCGAGATTGTCATTGTTGTTAAATTTGATAGCTACCAGAGAGAGAATCCTGAGATTTGAAGATCAGTAGTGATTGTTTAATGACACACAACCTCACGTCAAGCCAACACAGAATGGACCGCTGGCGAGGAAGAACTGCTCTGGTGACTGGCGCATCGTCAGGTATTGGGAGAGCAATCACCATCAATCTTCTCAACCACGGACTCAATGTCGCAGCGTGCGCACGACGAGTAGAAATGATTCAAACCATTGCTGATGAGGTCAATCAATCCTCGACAGGGAAACTGATGGCTATCAAATGTGATCTTACAAAGGAAGATGAAATTCTTGATATGTTTCAGCAGATCAACAACAGTGACTTTGAAGGTGTTGACATTTGCATCAATAACGCCGGACGGAGCACCAGAACACCTCTATCAAAGGGCATCACCAAAGAATGGAGGGAGATACTCGACCTCAACGTCTTGGCTTTATCGATCTGCACTCGAGAGGCACTTCAATCAATGAGAAGTCGGGGAGTTGACGATGGGCACATTGTCCATATCTCCAGTATTCTAGCTCATGTCATTTGGTATGATCGTGCGATGTATTGTGCATCAAAACATGCTGTCAAAGCATTGACTGAAGGCTTGCGACAGGAGCTACTGGCTGAGAAGTCTTCAATTCGTGTCACGGAAATTTGTCCAGAAGTTGTCAAAACACCTATCTTCGCCCTCAATGTTGGAGAAGAAGCGGCAGCGAAGATGTTCGAAGAAAGGGAGCACATGCTTCCGTCCGACATCGCATCTGCAGTGGAATACGCACTCTCGGCGCCGAAACATGTGCAAGTGCACGATATATTACTTTATCCAGTATCCAGACCAGACAATCAATGATGAAGCTATCAGCAATAATGCAATATGTGCTTCAACTCCTATCGAGCTTATATGAGCACATTGAGGCATTACAAATATAAAATGTACTTCAAATGCAATGGTTTTGCAGGCTCTATTAATCAACAACTTTGTATTATTAAACAGTTATTCCAAAGCAATTCAATAAGAAGTCGCCCCATTGGACTCGGATGCAAGATAATGATAACATCTTAATCTAATTCTCACTTTGCAAGTCACAGCAAGCTATTTGGAAGGTGCAGAGAAAACGCGTAATACATACAGTATTGCAGATATTGGACTAGTTCAATGGCAGGAGATACTGCGTAAGTAGGAAAACTTTCAGACGAGGTACCATGTGCAAGAGAGATATCATTAAACGTGGTAATTTCTGATCAAAGTGTATTTCCTTGATTCAAGTATTCCCAGGGATTTCTTCGCTCAATTATCTGATCATTTAATGTATTTATATTTTAGAGGAGATTGTGTAGCATCTACAGACCCACGAGCACCCGAAAATGTCGATTTGAGTCGAGTGCGCGAATCGACTTGACCAAGATGTTCAATAACATGCTTGTCACATTGATACATAATGTTATAAAATTATATTATTGATATATGTATATTACACTGATAATTAATTTCTATTAAATCGCACGTCAACATAAGCATCAAAAGTCACTGTAAATCAGTAAATTGGGAATGATCATCATGACTTTTGTATTGATAATTAAATACGTACTGAGAAAACTAGATATCTTAATCAGCCTTTGCAGCTTGTAAATACATAACCGCTAAAATAGCTGTCTGCTCACTCGATACCAATTTCAGTCACATTCAGTTGTTCTTTTTGTAGCCTTGTCGACAAGTGCAAGCAGTGAAAAAATCTGTTGGAGCATTAATCATAAATCATGTGCGGTGTTCACTCTATGGATGCTCAGAAAAGCTTGCTTTCATCCAACGAAATTCAGACTTTATATTTTAGTTGATTATCATGCCTTTCTACATCAGTTTATAAAAAACTGAAGTTTCTGATAGCATAGAACCTTACTTCAAGTGCAATTTTCCTTTTTGATCCAATTCCAAGTAGTTGCGAGCATAGAAAGTTCGAGTAGGTCTAATCTAAAACTGGCCTGCATTTCGCGCAGTGTTTTTGCTGGGACATCATAGGCTGTTTATGCAAACATACATAAAATGTTGCGTTTACATAATGTGCATTACACAATAAATGAGATTTCATGTCGTAATGTGGGAATGCAGCATCACACTGTATAGTCCTACTCACAAGTCTTTCAAAAATCGAAGTGCAATGATAGTTAAAAAGATAATCATCACTATACAATCTTGGAGTATGATCGGTTTTGCTGGCCTGTCTTATCTTGTCCAAGCATAAGCGCATGATAACTTCGTAATCTCGCTTATCTTCCAGTATAAGGCTATCTGAAACCGGTCAGTCAAATATAGCTAAATCTACATTCTAGTCAGTTAACAAGTAGCTTCATACACTGATGGCACAATTACCATCGTCGAAGTGGTGTCTAAGTCAAATTAAGTGATTTTCTGGATTGATTTTTTATGAACTCAATTATTTTCGAGAATTTGTTGCGGGAGCATAGTCAACTTTTTTCGAGAGTCATGCTAGACATCGCGTAACTGGCATAAACTGTCAGCCTTAAGATATTATGAGGGGACAAAACCAGATAGATAAAAATTGACGTCTGCAATTACTCTCGGAGTCCCGACAATGCCAT
This sequence comes from Prostheceraeus crozeri, assembly GCA_907163375.1. NCBI lineage: Eukaryota > Metazoa > Platyhelminthes > Polycladida > Euryleptidae > Prostheceraeus > Prostheceraeus crozeri. The sequence goes on along the minus strand of CAJQUW010005558.1, from coordinate 167,188 downwards.
TCGAGACATGTAGACTTAAACATCTCCCGGTTTTTCAACATCTCAGTCACAATTCAACTCAGATTCTTTTCAGTTTCATCTTCTTCAAAATCAGGTATCATATAATATACATGAGTAGCATATATGGCCTATCTCCATAAGGACAATGCTATATAGGGCCAAATATAATGAAATGAAATTTGAACAAATTAAATTAAACAATTTCAAATTTTGAAATTTAACAAATGAAATTGAATTTGGCAACGGTGAGGAGCTCGGGATCACATTTGTAGACAACGATGAATTACATTATGGCATTGCATTCTCTCAGTCGAAGAAAAACAATAGAAAATGGAAGATTCCATACACATGTACACGTATATCAGTAGTGTATATTCAGTTGCATGCATATTATTCAGTAACGAGGTCCACATATAGGTGCAAAACGGTGTCCTGACAGCTGAGAATTGCTTCCTGTCGTAGCGAAGTCACCTGGACTACCGGGCCAACATGACAGCGGCTAGCGAAAAGCAAATTCTATCGCATGGGATCAAATCGTTTTGTGTAAAATCAAACAACTTCTAAATGGTGCCACACTGCGCCTACGATTAACACTCAAGTTGGACCACCACCGAAAAAGGTCATGAGCTAACTTTATCATCTGTCCGTCTTCATAATCTCAAGGGAAAAGAAATGTGTTAATCTAGGGTCTGAATTTCCTCCTAGATCAAGCACATGCTTAGGACATGAATTAAATTACCGGATTCTTGACAAAACTTGAGTGAATAGTAGCCAGAAAGTAGGTAGAATCCACCACTTTAGCAGTGATGTAAAAACAATTTGAATGAAATAATTAATTAATTAATTAATGAAATTCGTGAAAACAAGCTTTAAGATGTATATACGTAGGATGCATTCGTAATTAATGTTACATTGAGTTTGCTATATGAAACTACACGTATAATAGGCCTCAGGGTGGCATATGGTTTAAACTCTGTCTAAACAGTTGAGGGAACATAGGTAAAGCCCGCCAGTTTAAACAGATCACACGTCACATGTTTTAATATCGTCGAATTTTGTATGATGTATACAAAGTTTGTTAGCCCGGAAATGCTGGCGAATGGTGATACGTCCGAGACATACTCCCACACGAAAGGACGCGGTAAGAAATTTGCTGATGCAATATTAAACGTTGAAAGCTGCCCTACATCTGATGCGGTGGTTGAGCGCAATCTCAGTTCGGCAGCACTGTACCAAACCGCATTAAGGAATAGGCTGAGGAAGTGGCTTCGAGGCACTTCTGCAAATGCTTCCTCGACGACTTATGATGATGATGATTTTAATTTTTTCATGATATTATTTGCTACAGTAAATTGAGGTAACTTAGTGGATGAAATTATGTTTTAAGTAAAGAGTTGTTACTGGTGCATCTTGTGCTTGCATGTAATGATTGCCTACGTTGTGCATCAAATTGTCACTCAAATATCTCTTTGCGCACGTACAAGCTATCACAATTGTCAATCCCCCTTCCAATCCCCATTCATGCTGAACACAAAAATTGTGGATTTGAAACGGTTTTGTGCCTTACTGTGTGTGGCGGAATACTTCCAAAGGGACTTTGTTTCGGACGATTGTCGGTCGCGAAAAACATTTAGATTGAGATGTAAAGAAATGTTCACAAAAAAGCTATTGTGTTGTGTGCGAACGTGAACAGCAATAGCTTTTAGTTCTCTAAATCTTCAATGAAAATCTTCCGTCTCACAAGATGCTCATTACAGGACTGACTTACACAGGTTTTGCTTGTTGTCGGTATGCACTAAAAGGTATACAGGATTGAAGTTTCAGTTAATCAGCGGAGGAAGGGAAAAACAATTAGGGCTATCAGAGTGGCATCTGCTGGCATGGTTAAAGATCTAGCCAGGTTTCACCCTGCTTAAACTCTGCTTAAACGCTGTTTTAACTTATTGAGCGTTCAGCCTACGTTGTGTATCAAATTGTTACTCAAATATCTCTTTGCGCACGTACAAGCTATCACAATTGTCAGAAAAAATACTTAACCCTAGAACGTACAATGAGGTCAATTGACCTCATTTCAATTTTCAATCGTTTGCATTGAGCTTGATAAACACAGAATTTATCTCAGACTCCTTGACTTTGATTGTCCCTTTGACTTGACCCCTGATATGACAGTCTCACAAAATTTTCCGAGAAACTGATTTTCAATTGTTGAGATAATAGGACAACTACATTTAGGTACAATGAGGTCAATTGACCTCATTATAAAATTAGCATTGAAGTGCTATGAAAGTGTAATTTTGGAAGTGTAGTCTTGAAGACTTACTACACGCAATTGGAAATTTTATATAATAGAATGAAGTGTCAACGATAAATATGACACACTATAGAAGAAATGAAGATTGGCTGCATCCTGCAATTGTTTTCAATTCATCAGTCTAAAATGTCGTTACCTTGCTGATAAAAAAACCTCATGAGTCACAACATAGCATAAAAGCGTATCAAGAACACTGTGATGTCAGCACTCTGCAGCTTATGAACGTCAGATGCCGTTTCTACTGCACGTGATCTTGACTGATCATGTGATTCTATTAGACACAATTATGACTAAGCGAAGACAGAGAATGATATTGTTCTATTCCTCATCTATACTATTCCATACCGAAGTCATTCACTCATTCGATTCTGACATGAAACGTACTTTCACCGCTGAACGGGCTGCTGCAGTAATATTGGAAAGTGACGAAGACTATGTTTTGAGCAATGAAAGTGAAAGTGATGGAGAGTCAGTTCAAGAAGAAAATAGTGAAAAACTGCAAGTTGATAGTGACTCTGACGAAACAAACTCTTCTGACAATGACCATGTATATAATACCTCTGAAACAAGATCGACGTACATCGATAAAAATGGTGAGGAATGGTTTTCTTCGCGACCTGGTAATTCTCAAGGACGTAACAGGGCTGAGGATGTGCTTAGACATCAGGGAGGACCTACACGATACGCAGTACAGAGGATACAATCAATCATTATATTAGAAGATTCATTTCGGTTAATCATATCAGATAGCATTCTTGAACTGATAATATTATCTACTAACCGCGAAGGTCGTCGTGTTCTCGGTGAAGGCTTCAAAGACATTTCAATAGATGAACTAAAAGCATTTATCGGTATTCTTTTCCTGCGTGGTATATATCAAGGTCGGAAGGAACCGACCCAAAGTCTTTGGAACAATACTCACGGTCGTCCTGTATTTGCAGCGACCATGAGGTTCCAACGTATCAAGTCTATACTTCGATTCTTGAGATTCGACAATAAGAGTACACGAAGTGCTCGTTTTCGAACAGACAAATTAGCACATATACGTGAATTATTTACACTGTTTCAATCTAATATCGCGAAACTGTACTATCCGACGGAGGCGATTACAGTTGATGAACAACTTCTTGCTATGCGAAATCGATGCAGCTTCATCCAATATATCCTAATAAACCCGGAAAATTCGGGATCAAATTTTGGATAGCAGCTGATTCTACCCACAGGTACGTTCTTCAGATCGAGCCTTACCTTGGAAAAGAAAGAGACCGAATCCATGTGGGCTCTGTAGGGGAAGATGTGGTTCTGCGACTTGTGAAACCTAACGCTGGAAGTGGGTGTAATATTGTCACCGACAATTTTTTACTTCTTTGTCACTCGCCAGAAGGCTGAAAGAAGATAAGATGAGTTTGCTTGGTACGATGCGAAAAAACAAGCGGGAACTGCCTCCTAAAATAACTAGTATGCGAGGTCGTCAGAAGTTCTTGTCGAATTTTGCTGTTCAATAATGACGCCGTGCTTGTATCATATGTCCCACGACGAAACAAAAATGTGATATTACTTTCTTCGGGAAAGCAGACAGATACTGTAGATGATTCTTCATGTCGAAAATCACTGATTATTCTTGAGTACAATGAATTGAAAGCAGGAGCGGATGCAATAGATCAGATGATGCGTCACTATACAACAAGGATTGGTACACGCCGATGGCCCCTTGGTGTATTTTGCAATGTGCTTGATATTTCGGCTCTGAATGCTTACATTCTTTGGAAGGATATTTCAAACCAACCAGCGTTATCCAGATTTTCTTTCATCTATGATCTTTCAATGGCATTGATTTCTGATTTTAAACGCCAAAGAGCTAGCGGGACTATCCTTCATCCCACAACCGAAAGGGCATTGCAAATGTCAGGAATAATGCGTCATCCTGCTTCAGACATCGCGAACAAAAGAAGCAATTGTCAATTTTGTGATACTTCTAAGCGCAATAAGACGAAATTGAAATGCTCGAAGTGCACCAAGTGGGTTTGTGGTACTCATACTGCTGATTTGAGGTTGTGCATCAGCTGCTCCATACAAAATAATGACAAGTTTTTGTGATGAAAACGACGTTCATTTTGAAGAAAAAATATTTTGGAAAACAGTGATTTTTCTTGTACGTAAACCATATGTTCAAAAATGTATTACTAAATATAACACAAAATATCACTTTACAAAGCAATGGATGTAGGAATATACCGACTGTCGTGATTATTTTTTATCTGAAGTATAAAAATTGTCATGATAGTACATTAGTAGTAATAGTATATTCATATTCTGCTTGCTAATGGATTGGATGTATGGTTTCCATGACAAGTCTTTCGTAACCGCCAATCCAAGGAAGGAGATGGAATCTTTTTCTCTGATCCTATTATCTGACATCTTAATGCTATGATCATCATTTCCTTTAAGTCGTGAGTGCAGAATACTCTGAGTTTTTGAAGGATTGAAGGAAACAAGCCAATTGGCGCCACATTCTGAGACCCTGCGTAAGTCTTCATTAAGAACGTCGCATAACTGCTGACGTTGCTGAGTGTTTTTAGCGAGTCGCTCATTGGAATTGAAGAGTGTTGTGTCATCTGCATACATCACCAATTTACTCATTAGGCAGTCTGGGAGGTCGTTGATGTACAGCAGAAAAAGAGTGGGTCCCAAAATTGACCCTTTAGGAACTCCTGCATTGACAAGCTTGGTGGAAGACTTTTGACCATCTAAGACGACAGATATCTGCCGGTCACTAAGGAAAGAAGCAAGAAGTTTGTGGAGTTGATCAGCAACTCCATAGGACTTTAGCTTCATAAGGAGTCCCTGATGCCAGACTTTATCGAATGCCTTGGATATTTCCAAGGCAACTGATCTCGTCTCACCTTGTCTGTCAAGGACACGACTCACATGTTCAGTGACATATGAAAGAAGATCTGCAGTTGATCGAGAGTCCCTGAAGCCATACTGTTCTTCTGATAGAAGGTTCTGAGTTTCAAGGAAGTTAACAATGTGTTGGTTAATCACTGCTTCAAAAATCTTGCCAGCAATTGGAAGCAGGCTGATAGGACGGTAACTAGATGGAAGAGATGAGTCAGAACCTTTCTTTGGAACTGGAACCACGGAAGCTACTTTCCAACAAGAGGGAAACTCACCGGGGGATACACATCTACTGAACAGTTTAGATAAAAGTGGAGAAAGCTCAGGTGAGAGATGCTTTGAAGACCGAAACCGGGATGCCATCTGGTCACTAGACTTAGAGCTATCGAGAACGGCGATGATCTTTTGACGTTTCGGACTGTGACTGAAGGAGGACTAACTGTCTCATCAGTGCGCGTGGGAATTGGAGGTGGAATTCTACCTCCATCGTCTAATGACGAATTCTTCGCAAACTCCTTGCAAAGAAGCTCGGCTTTGTCTGCTGTGGTTGGCGCCATAGAAGTACTGACTTCGGCATGACCAGTGCTGCCACTCTGATATTTGGAAAATCCCACGCAGGTGAATTTTTTTCACGCAGGCGTATTAAGCAGTTACATGTAGCGCTACATCTACTTTACAAGACAAAGTTTATAAGTTCAACTTTTCCTTTCAATTTTGTTTTGACTCATCACAGCTACATGTAACCGTATGTGTAGGCTGTATGGTGGTTATGTTCTGATAAATTTGATCTTAAATTACTATCGGTGAAACTGCTTCAATTCGACCGGACAAGGACGAAACGTTGTCACCGACATTTTTGCGAAAATGAGACTTTTGTACATTCGGAATGCGTATTGTCGAGCTGTCACGTACCCTAATTTCTGTGTTCAAACCCTTTGAAGCATGAAGGTGAGGAGCGTAAAGGAACAAGAAGTCATAAAGACCATAAAGAACAATAAAATTTTTAATTCTATTTCGACTCTCCTGAAAAATCGTCACATGGTGCTTACAACGTTTCGTCTTGATACGGTCAAATTATGCTTCAACATGCGTTGAGAATGTGTTATGGAAGTACATATACGGTAGTAAGTCTAAAGAGTGCACAATCTACTTTTCCTGTACTTATTCTCTTGCTTCCTTCAGACGATTAGCTCCGCATTTTTAAATCTACATCAATCATACATTAGATATTACAGCTGGGCAATCCAACGAAAAACAAATGCTTTCCATTCATCAATACATGTATTTTGAAAACAACAAATATCGGTAGAGAGTATCTATCAAAAGACTTAACAAACGCAAGACTCGTAAAAACAAAATATAACAACAGAATATATTCTATCAAAAGGACCATAATAGAAAAAAAAAAAACTCAAAGAGCTAGGCAGCTCTAGTGTACAGTCTACTAAAATGCTCATAAATGAAATTATTCGATTTAAAATAAGCTCAAACGAATCATGCTCAGCTCTACTAGCTTCTATAAAAATGTCCAAACTTTCGAATACAAAATACAACAAGAGTACCTACTGATTATACGTACTGACAATGCATGTACATGCTACTACTACACACTGTACAAAATATATTGTATAATTCAACTAAAAAAACTTTGAAGATAACAATATTTGAGAAAATGTAAAAAACCGGGTACTGTTACTTTTTGGCAAACTGTTCAATTGTTTTCTTTATGATTCTTTCTTTTGATTTTGTCTGTTCCGCTGTCAATTTCTTTTCGTATTTTTCAATCTTCTTGCGTTTCATCTGAATAAGCGACAGTTTCTTTTGATACTCAGCTATCATCAATAAAGCAGATGATTCTTCTTCTTGGAGTTCGCTTTTATTTGATGCTATTTGCTTTTGCTTGTTCAACAATCCCATCTGCTCTTTCGATCTTTCCATTTCTTCCTCAATTTCTTCCTCCAATTTCCTCTTCCGCGCTGCTTGTTCCGATTTTATCTTGTCGGCCTCTTTCTCCTGTTTCAGCCTCCTGGTATGATGCATGAGCATTGAAGCCCATTTGGACCAGATCTTCACTCAAAGGAAAATTGTAACAACAGTAGTTCGAAGCCCGCAGATAGCCACTGATAACCAAGCATGAGTTCACTGAGATTTCATTCAAACAGTTTCGCTTTTTAGTAACTGTATCTGACAGACAACTAAAAGCTTGTTCTACCGCAGCATTTCCGTGAGGCATTGACAAAACGGAGGTGGACAATCGTGTGAGAATCGGATAGGCTTGTTGCGAAGTGTTGCAGTCACCGATGGCAGTCGATTTCAGACTCCCGACATGAAGCCAGTGCTGAACTATATCGTTCAGTTCTTCAACTGCGCGTGAAATCCCATATTGACGCCACTCCGTTATCAAGGATGTGACATCTTCACTGCTGTACTTCATTTCTTTGGCAATGGAAACAACTGCTGTTTCATCTTCGGTTTTCCAAAGAGCAGGATCCAGAAAACGAAGTTGCTTCACTCGCTTGTCGGCCAGCGGTAAATAGCCTTGGAGTTTACTGGACAAAGTACAATAAAACTTTCGGACACGGTTGAAAAATTCAGTGCGCACTGATTCACTAACAGAATCCAGTTTCTTTCCGGTGTCTTCACCGATAAATATGGCAGAATCTGGAAGTTGTGAATCTCGATCAAATGAAATTTTCTTCAATCTTTGTGTTTTCATCAACAAATTCTTTCTTCAAAAAACATAAAAGAACATTTACAAACAGTTCGCGAACGTCAGAATACATTTTATGAACAAGAATAGAATTTCTTTGATAAACTTTTTCAAATTTGTTCAAAAGAGGAAGAACGGATTGCATGAACAACAGGTCCAAATGTATCAATATCAACGCAATGTCGTAACGATCGCAACACAACATACAATGTTCACTATCCATGCTACCCGCCACCACAATCAGCCATTGGACCAAAAAACAATACTGAAAGCAGAAAACTTAGTTTTAAATAATTGTAGGGGCTACTGTATGTATATTCTTATGGAAAATAGGAAACCATGGAAAATTCATGATACGATACAAAATTATATAATATTCCTTAACAGATCATATGTATAAGTATTATCCATATTTCCCTTCACGCACCTCTTCAAAATCCCACGCATTTCACGCAGAAATTTTTTTTTCGCGCACTGCGTAAATTTACGCAGGAGTGGCAGCACTGGGCATGACGGAGTGCTGGGATGGAGGATTTGTTCCTATTGGTGACACTGTTGTAAATCCTCCAGAAGTCCTTAGAGCCGAGCTTTTGGGTAGCAATGGATTTCCGTACATACAAAGCGTAACGGCTTTTGGCCTGATGTATGGTTTCCTTGCAATGTCTACGTGCGGTTTTGTACAATTCAACATTGCCAGCGCTACTGTCACGCTTATACTTATGGAAAAAGTGGTCACGCTGGCAACTTGCAGCTGCACATTCTGGTGTAAACCAAGGTTATGAGTGGGGCTTCATTTGGAAAGTACGGTGAGGAATGTAGGCCAACATCCCTATCTGAAGCCACTCTGTCAGTTCTTGCGCCGACTTGTGGACGTTCTCGCTCAGAATCAAATTCTCAGCTTGAACTTGACTAAGAAAAGTGCGGAAGCCACACCAGTCTGCTTTGGAGAATTGATAAACTGTTCTATGGAAGGGTGCAGACGGTGTGGAGCAAATTTGTTTGCCAGAAACTGTGATAACACAGTGATCAGACGTGCCGAGGGGAGAAGTAACCTTGTGTGAAAAACAAGTTGGATTTGAGGTGAGAAACAGGTAAAGGAGATATCCAGTATCCCCAGCTCGGTCAGGCACTCTGGTAGGACAAGTGACAATTTGACTAAGGTTGTGAGAGACACCGAAATCCTGGGCTGTCTGACCGGAGAGATCGGTGGTGCGTGAGTGCACAAGCCAGTCAACATTGCGCACGTTGAAGTCACCAAAAACGGCAACTTCAGCGCTGGGATACTCTTGTAGAAGAGAATCGATCTTGTCAGAAAGAACATTGAAAATATCCGCATTAGTTGATGGAGAGCGGTATAGGAAAAATAGAAGAAGAGTGGTCTTCTGCAGCGGCGCAATGAAGGCAAGATACTCATGCCTTGGATCCTCTGAGCTACGAAACCTTCTCAAGGGAAGGCTTGTTTTGGCATGGACTCCAAGACCATGACAAGGTGCTTTATCCATCCGGTGAAATATGTATCCATCAGGAGTAACGTCGCTTGATGACACACTGGGATCTAACCTGGTTTCCGACAGGGATAGAAGATCTGTTGACTTATCTTGCAGGAAGATGTTGATGTCGTCGTAATTGGACCTCAGTCCTCTTACGTTGCTGAAGCTGATCCTGAGAGGGGTTTTGAGCTTGACGGCTTGACTACGTTTCTTGTGTGTCTTTCTCATTTTCATAATTTCTCATAGAATATCAATCAAATAACGAAAATTATACTGTACAACAAAGTGATACAAGAAACTTTGGAAGGCATCAGAAAAACGTAAATAATACCAACAAAGCTGCAATAAATAATACGCAAAAAAAGACACTTATAGGCACAGTTCATGTCGCAAAAGCTTGAAGAAACCCACATGAGAACCTCTTTGCCGTAACAATGGGTACAAGCCAGGTAGGCCACAGAGGAACCGGATACAGCTACACGGGCTAAACCCCTCAGTAAAGCTACCCACGCATGTCCGTGGCAGTGGAACTGTACCGCCTTTTTTCGAGCAGTTGATCGGGCCTGCCTCCCAAAGCATTACCAGTGGGTTCGGGACCCTCGAACTACCTGACGCCCGTATGCCGTGAATACGTTGGATCTGTCACACCTTAACCTGCAACAAATGGGGAAGTGCAAAAGAGAGCAGTGGAAGGAAGTTCGATCACAAATGAGCCAAATAAGTGCCATGTCCAAAAACCTGATTCAACAACATGAAACATCTGATGACTGTTCATATCTCGCAAACCAGAGGGTGGTGTTAATTGGGACGGCCGAAGCCTACCACACATTTAAAATAAACAAACGTGGAGAAAAAGAATGAAAAATTAATCAAACATAAATAAATTCAATGACCAGTAAAATAAAAATAATATTCCAGAGCCTGCTAGTTAGCCGGAGCAAGGTCACAAACCGCCGACAATAAACCTTTCCGATAAGGTAGAACCCAAAGAAGCATGAGCTTCAGACGACAAAGCCTTATTGCGACTCCGTTTTCATCCTCTCACCGCTTTGAGGCCGCAGGTTGAGTGAGAACGTGATTAAACGAAAAATACTAAGCACAGAGTCACAATTTTTGATAGGGAATGTCTTCAAGTCGTTTTCTATGGTGCATGTGTTACTGTAATATTTTTGATCGCCAATGTATGCGGGAAGGTGGCTAAATTTCGATTAAATTGCTCAAAATACCAGTGTTTGCCGACATTGGAAGGCTTGCAGAATCTGAATATGCTTAGTTTCATAGACAAGGAAGCAAGAACATGACAGGAAATGACCTGAAGACATTCCACGACAAAAATTCTGGCTCTGGGCTTTGTACTTTTTGCGTAATCAGAGAAAACAAAGGAAATAAATTTTTAGCCAAAAACTTCGGTCTGCGTCCCCTTTGATAAACATGTGTTTTTCTTTGATCCTGTCTGACAAGAAGAGGAAACAACAAGAACTCGGCAGACGCGCAGATTCGTAGTAGGCGTAGGGGTGCAAACTGAGCATCATTCTGTGAAAGTCTCATTTTCGGCTTCGTTCCCTGTAGAAGCTTGCCTTGGCTGCTGGATTATATACGCATTTAGGCGCACATTCGCCCATGCAAATGTGATTCATTAATCAATAGTGTAACTACATGTAGCCAAATCAATGCTGAAGAGAAATCATTCATTATAATCTATTCATATCAGAAAATGATGATCATTTTTGCTATAAAAAAGTAGCTAAGAGTAATAAACTTTCCCATGAAAAAAATAGTGATTCAAAAATGCAGCCATGAGTTGACACATTCATTTACTAGCAACAATTGTTAAAATTCTACATTATGTTCAACACACCCAACATGCATGGATGACTGATTACCACAGTTATCGCTCGCAATCACAGCTGGAAAAATTCCACTGAAATTTTTTGATTCCAATTCCAGAGCAGAAATTTCAATTTCAATTACAATTCCAATTCGTCGAAACAGTTCAATTGAATTCCAATTCCATAATAAGATTCAATTCCGATAATTGAAAGTCACGTATAGTGTATTATGTTAATGTATCCAACGTCTGTTCGATTCAATTTAACCCATGTACCCTTATCCTATCCTCGTTGTTTCTGTGTGCTGTTCCCTTCGTCATTCCTATGTACGTTCTCATGTTCATAGCTCATATTTCTTTTACACATGTATATAGCCTATGTAACCGATCAGCATACGCCATTTTCGTTTCGTAAACGAGATATTCAATATCTCGTGAAAAAAGGAAGAAAAGAAAATTAACGGTCAGCAAAGAATCAAACGCTGAGAGAGAGAGAGATATGTATATGAGATGCTACTAAATCTATTAAAAAACTGACAAAAGAAAGAAATTCAATGTGCGAATAACGTGATTGTTGATGAAGGAAAAAACGACGATAAAAATGATATCATAAAAACTGATTAATGGTCCATGTTAAAAAAGGAGATTAAAAATTCCGTGATAAGAACCAAATGTGGTCTGGTCGAAAGCTAACGAGTTTAGGTTTGATTTTACTTGATGTAGACTGGTTGTTTAGTGTTACAACAGCGAATCTCAAAACAGCGAACGGTAAAAGGCGAATACAAGAAACATCGAAATATATAGATAGCGTACTATCCAATGTTCGAGTGCTGTGCAGGTGCAGAACTAAGCACATACTCGTATTGACATTTCATCTCAAAATTTTAATAAGGCCATTTTTCCTTTAGTCTACATGTAGTTGTTGAATTTTTATACAAATTCCTTTAAGGGAACAGTAATGCAAAAATTGCACCCTCAGAATGACAGCATGGACAATAACTAGGTTAAGTGAACCAAAAATCCTAAGTGAGTAAAAGAGGAAGTTTGAAAAACACAAGCTGATCAATAACCGATTTGTTATAGAAGCAAAGAAATAAAGACAATGTCGTCATACTACTAAAAAAGAAACATTTCAAGATAGAATTACGTTTACGGTAAACTACGTTATAGTAGTTTTATGTAAAAAGGGTGTCATATCTCATGAATCATTAAAGAATTAAGAGCTAAATGAGAAGAACCTATGTAAACTGTACGTGTAAGCTGGTAGCAGACAACAAAAACTTACGAATCTGTAGAGATAGATACTAACACCTTTCTGCTAATGCAATCAAATGATTCAGGCAAATCTAAATTTGTAAGTCAAGTGCGTATGCATAGAGGGCTCTATTCCCTACTTGAATGAGCATTTAGTTAAATTTTCGGTACAATAATTTCTAGGTGGTAAGTCAGAATCAAGGCTCAATAATGATAGAAATTAGGCTGCTACAATTTTGAAGAGCAATAGGCCTATACCGAAGATAGCAAGGAAAAGTCACAAAAGTTACAACAAGCAGTCGGTGACTTTCTTCAAGGACTCTCATGCCGGATCTATGGAGTCAAATAGGGCCTACGGCCTTCGGATCGTTGAATGCTGTGCAGAAGTTCCACTGAGATGGAGATAATGAACATCAATCATTCTATACGAACAAGAGCAACATATTAATCAGGGGCTTATCCTGTGGGGTGTGGGGATTCTGTGGGAATACCCACAGGTATTTCTGTGGCCATGGGGTGGGGTGGGTATTCAAATATCAATCCCTACGGCAACCCTATCTCTCTCTTATCTCTGCGGGCAGTTAACACGACGGCCGAGTACTGTAATTTCAATTTTTGTACAAATAGATTTATCACAGGTTTATCGAAAGACTGGAATTGAGGTTTATGAAAGTCAATTCCAACTCCAATAGATTTAAATATCGTCAATTCCAATTCCTACTTTTCCAACTCTGCTCGCAATACACTGACTACAACTGACTGACTATCTTTTCATCGTCAATGGAATTTTTTCTTCCTTTAGGTGTAAATCGTCTTATATGACGCTGACATTATTATACGTGAATCCCTGTGGTTCTGACATATCATCAAATTATCAAAAATTAGGATCTTTGTCGATATATCAGAACCACAAGGATTCACGCAGTCGATAAATGCAAGTAGGGCCTACTTTTCTCGAAAGCAATTTTGCTCGGCTAAACGCACTTCCGATTTCCAACCCGTAGTATTCGCTTTCACACTGAATTATTCGTATTTCAAAAAATTTGTCACTTAGGATTGTGCTTCATCAAGATCAAGAAGAGATCATGAGGATAATGAGATTTCCTTACTTTTTTGGACACTTGATTCAAAAACTCGAAAACTCGAAAAACGAAATTCAAAAACTTGACTAAAACTCGAATAATATAAATGAAAACCCGATGTTTCGTCCACCACGGACTTTGTTATGGACAACATTGCTTAACTTTTTTAAAAAAAATGAAAACGTCGCAAAAATCAAAAATGAATTGATTATTTACAAGATGACAGAGATTGACCATTATCATTAGGAGAAAAATAATTTTTTATGTATTTCTCCTGATGACGATTGGTCAATCTGTCACCTTGTTGCCAATTGAAACCGGTAGAAATTAAATAATCAATTCATTTTTTGATTTTTTGCGACGTTTTCAGAAAACTTGATAACGCATCGTTCATCCGATCCGTCGCCTCTAGAGTCGTTTACGAGAAAAATATTTACTCATTTTACTAAACAACATTGCTTAACTGGCAGCTAATTAATCACCAGCCGTCAATCGTTTGCGTAGCAATTTGATCTATCGTTTATTTAGTTTAATTGTTGTTAATCAACAGTCTCGACAATGAAATGGCAAAATCCCTCTCTGATAGTCTCTGTGATGTGGTTTTTCTTTCCTGGAATGGTATAAGTACAAATTAGTTATGTGGTAACTGCGACAGCAAATCATTGTTTAATAGGTGAATTTGGATTGCTACCACTTGAATATTATTTTGACAAAGCCGCAATCAATCTTAGAATCAAAATTATTTCAATAATAACAGCAATAACAGCGTCATGAAAATCTGCTTTGATCATATTTTAAGTAATTTGAATAGTTCAAAATACTCATATACATGGTCTTGGAGAATAGAAAAGCTACTCAAACAATTACATTTATCATATCTATGGGAAAAAGCAGCACGCTTAAGTTTTCAACATTAAAGAAATAGGTCCCTACAAGAATAATCGTTTTTTAAAAACTAGATTAGTAGAACATTTCATGAGCTGAATGTATAAATGACGCGCTAAAAGAAGTCAAACAGGTATTAGCTGACTTGGAATCAGTTCAATTTGATCTGTACAATAAAGCATTATTTGACATGTAACATAAGACAGAAAGATATCGAACCATTGCTGAAATGAGCACCTTGAGTGTGGAAATCATGATTTAGCGGTAAGAACAAGAGCTTATAGAAATAGATTAAGAATATGAAAGACAGATATATGTAGCATCTGCAACTGATTGGAACAATAGAAACTATATGTCATTGTTATCTGTGAATGGTTCGATTGTACAACAAAATAAGGTCACAAATAACACCATTTCTTGTCAATATCACAAAGCGAGATTTCTATGGAATGCTTCAGAAAATTGATATAGGAGGTATTGTGAAGTTAAGCAAAATCATAAAAGCAGCAAATGAAGTCAGATCTAAAGCATTGTTACAGCAACGAATGATTGCATGAATATCATTCAACTGCATAAAACCGAGACACGCAATAACGCTCTCAGTCGAATTTACTGGTCTATATCAGCAACGAGGTCCGGAACATTGAGTTTGAATTGTATGCAATTGTGCATCAACATTGAATGCTCCATTTCAGGTAAGTAGCTGCTCAATATCATTTATATGTATGATTTCAGTAAATATGCGAGAATATTTATACTTTAATAAAATTCTGTTCCGGACCTCTTACTAAATAGGTATGTAAAATATGCTTTGGGATACTTTCAATAATTAAAACAAACTTGACAATGTGATATCAGGCGCTTATATTTATTAATGTTTATAACCTATCCTCTAAATATCATTCATCCACTTCTTGCTATAATAAAATAATACTGTATTCAAATGCAGTTTGTGCAATGTCAATGTCCTCTCCTTCCAGAGCTATCCTAATTTCTCCAACGTTGTCTGCTTCATGATATTGTCATCTATCTTGTAAATATTCCCATAACATTATCATAGTCGTAATTCTAACATCGTTCACCATATTTTGTATTCGTGTTCTCCATTGAGAAATAAACGTTCTGATATCACTAAGTTTCTACATCAGAACAAATTCTTCTTCCATGCGAAAATTTGAATATATCCTAAGTTGATATGAAACACAATTACATAATAGAAACAATATATTTCGGCTAAAAAAAAAAAAAAAAATAGAAAAAAATAAAAAAAGAATAAAAAAAAAAAAAAAAAAAAATAATACAAACACTGAAAAAATCTAATGAAAAAAATAAAAATAAAAAAAAAAAAAAAAAATAAAAAAAAAAAAAAAAAAATAATAAAGAAAAAAAAAAGAAAAAAATTTTTGAATCGGACATGCACGGACAATCACAATGGCCATGCAATCACGGTTTCCAAAAATCAGCATTGGCCAAGAGCAAGTACGTGGCATTCATCATATAAATTGTCAATACTTTTAAGTCAGAATGCAGTAGTACGATGGTCGAATGTTTATAATTTAGCAGTGTTGCTGATGAATTTCAACAGCGTCAATTTCAACATGCCATCCATTCATGACACATCCATGTTGTCTGATTGACAACCCAAGGAAAGCGTTTTTATGTCGACGTCGACCTATTATTAAATGTTTGTGACCAGGAGCGTCGCCAAGTTTTTTCGAGGTAAAATGCAGTCGTAAAATTATGTCATCAATGCACGGATGTGCACCTCTCTTTCGCTTTGTTCCTTGAATTTGTTTCATCCAAGCAAGCATTTTTAATTGCGGAGTAGTTGATATTTCGCTATACTCGTTGAGATTTTTTTTGTTTGAGCGTACTTGGTTGTTGTTGTTTTTGTGTTGTTGTTGTTTTTTTTCTATTTTTGTGAGTTGTTTTTGGGTGGTATTGAGACGAGATGTGTGTATCTCCTCGCATGTTGCATATCGTTATAAATTGCAAGGCTGCGCGCAGGTATATTTTTTGAATGCTAATAAATTCCATTTAACAAATACAAGCATTTTTTCTTTAATGCCTACCGTTTGCAAGATCCAAATTAGTTGCTTGTATTTCAAAAAAAGTTGTAAATCACCTGCTACTCATATTGAAAAATGAAATGCATATCCAGAAAATGTCAGCAGTGCCTAATTTTATGTCGCAGACAGTGCACGCACCTTCAACACTCCGCTGATTGCAACTTTTGAATATGATGTTCTGTTGAAGATATAGATGTAAAAAAACGCGTTCACCAATTAAAGGGGACATTGCAGGTGCCAACACATATGAGCACGGAAACGGAAGTCCGCCAAATGTTTGGGAGCCCCAGTAAGTCGTCATCCATTTTAGTTATTGAAAACAAAGTGCAGTTGATTTGGAAGTTATCCACGAGTTCGCCCTTCATCGTGCTCATGCTTGCTTGGACCGATTCAAATTTTTATTTCGGCAACATGGATTTTTTAGAACCACGAGTAACCGCATTGCCACGAAGATCTTTTTTCAGAGTCAAGAAGTCATTAAAGAAGTCGCACTTAACACTTGGTTCAGAGCAAGTCGAATGTTATCCTAATTTCTATAATTAAGAAAAAGAAGTATTGATTGCACGGTTCACTTTAATGAAAAGGTCGTATTCACATCATGGAGACATCTACAAACATGTACATCACCAAAACAATCACCACGAAGCGTCTTCAATACTTATGACACTCCTAAAACCTTTTTCAATTCAACCATCAACTTCCAATCGTCCTTCGCAAGATCATCACGGAAATAATCTTTCACAGCGTCAATACTTTCTCGGGTTATCTGGAAGACAAAATAAGACCTGTCATTTCGCATGAAGCACATGTTGTCATCAAACTGAATGTCTTATAACTTTCGAAAACACATACAAAATAGCTAAAAGCGAATTTATTCCGCATCAGTAGAATTGACGCATGAACTCTAATCTATAGAACATATGTCTACATCAATAAAAAATATTTGCTTCAGTAACAGTCATACTCAGTACATGGATTTCGGCTGAGCTTAGTACCTTATCTATTGTCATATCATCCAAAATATCAGACCGGAAGCACGAAGGCTAAGTCATGGTTTTCCAAGACTCAGAATACCAATATGCAGACTTGTGTCAATTGCTGATGAAATGTAATGGATTACAATTGCACATTACTCGCTTAAAATCATAATTAATTACAAATACAAAATACTCAATCTTAATTACTTTGAAATTACTCTAGATGGTTGCTGGCATTTTAAATTATTCCTTTACCGATTCTTTTTCTAGGCGGATATGCAAAGCTTAATCACAATTGCTCCACGGAAAACAGATCATGTTAGCAACATAAATTGCCTCTTTGTTCTGCCTCCTCCCTGTTTCCGAGGGGGAATAAAGTAACACTGGTACTTAGTACAGATTTTGACTCGATACATAGCATGCCTGCTGACAAAATCAAGCCACAATAAACAGCATTTAAAAAAAAGTAATTTGTCAGGTTATAAGTCAAAAACAGATATCATGTACCATCCTTAGACTTTAGATCTAGCCTACTGATAAGTTTTCAGTTCCGCAATTGTGCTAATCATTCTGTAGACTATGATTAAACCATAATTCATGCCTCAAAATTGACTCAAAAGTTCTTTAACTTGGAGAATGATTTGTCCATGGAGACAGAGACTGACGTAGCCCGTCTCACACTTGATGATTACTGAAATGCATTAATGATTGAATAAACCTTCGAAGGTTCACTTTCCAAAGATATTTTCCTGCCGTTATTTCTGAAGGAATGTAGTATTTATGAACATCGCGTCAAATTATATGTCAATGATAGGGGACACTCACGTCCAGAAAGATACCGGGAATTATAAGAAAAGGCTATTCATTCTAAGAAATCTTCATCGCTGCCGTCGAACCTAATCTAGATCCTTAGAGTTTACACTGCTCATTCTTCTTCGATCAGACCTACTTCACGGAATCATGTTTTCTGCAACATCCCTGATCGACTAGTAACTATCCTCGATGTATATTCGAAAGGGGGTGCTTCAGTTCAGGATCATAGTCAACACCAACTTTCTTGTGTTATCGAGTGCATCTGACAGGATCTTCCTGAATCTTTATAGCAAAACCGACCAGGACATCAATCATCCGCTTTCCGATTGGCGAGCTTTTCGTGACAAGGCTTAAGACCTGACCATGCAATACAGGCACCTTGAAACGTCACTTCGCCTGGACGATGTTCGTTAAATTCTGCCCACTTTCGTGATTCGCGTAATTTCCAATTTTACTTCTACTTTACTGCGCTGATGTACAGGAATGTCACTTGTACTTTTACCGTCATGCGCTCACCGACTGTCACTTGTGGCCCATGAGGCTCATTAGAGTTATCATCATAGCAACTTCAACACAGTTGGTCAGGCGATCAACCTATTGAAAATTCAACTTGATCTTCAGAGCACACTTCTCCAAGAGATATGCAACATAGGTTACAAGGAACAAGTTGGGTAGTTTTTGTTATAATTGATTTGGTAAAGGAAAACTTTGACATCATTTTTTTGTTGTTGTTTATAACCTGAAATGATTGAAATAATGTTATTTTTCAGTAAATGTTTTGACTTAGGATTTTTTTATATCGCAATTGACAAGGCCAGGTCGGCGAAATATGTGCTGACAAATTACATTAATTTTTGTGAGTAGAAAGACTGAAAAATAACATCATTTCAATAATTTCAACTTATGAACAACAAAAAAAATGAAGTTGGGTATTATTGTACTGTTGAATCATTCACTGTAGCAAGGTAATCGTGAATGATGAGGCGTCGGACAACAGGAACAAAATATGCCCGTGTACCTGATGATCGACAAATCAATTGATGATCTTTCATCATGAGAGAAAATTCATTTGGCAGGCAGAAGATGTTTCCTAGAAACAATTTTCAATTCACGAAATATTAGTTTATAGCACCAATATTAAATTTTATAACTTTACTTTCTAGAGTACTCCTTACGTACAATCTAGAATACTCCTTATATACTGTAAGTACAAAATGAAATGTACAACTCCAGATTTTAAATCTGATTCCAATTCTTGCAATCCAAGGAGCAGGATTTTGTTTGACTGCCTTTAAATTTTCGGAAATCAAGTGGTCGGCGTCTAGTTTTGGTCATGTCAATCACGAACGTATGCTATCTGATTTAATCATGAAACTCAGTACTATCGATACAGCACTTCCATCTTTTGAACGATAACTATTCGAAAACTCCACCCTCTCCGCGACGTAGATTTCACGCAACGTTGAAAAAGTGGTGAACCTTCCTTCAATTTTGCATGGTCAAATATTGCTCATCACATATTCCTTGATCACTTTTAACTAATCTTGCTAGTTTGGCAAGTAAACCGTCTGATGGGAGCGTTAACATATAGTAGAAAATATCTCTGTTGAGTAGGCTTTTTCATTTATTAGTTGGCCACACATCATTCGTGTGTAGTTATAACCGAGGTTGTGGAATTCTATCTAGCCGCACATCTGTTTAGTTGCATTGCATTATTCTAAATGGAAAATTGAATTATTTCCTCCATATACTTACAACTAGTGCATATTTTAATTAGACGTGACTTCTCTTTATATCAAAATGGCTCAACCCCTCATCATTAAAGTTATGCTTACTTCAAGTTGTTGAATAATATAATACGCCGACAGATAGGCCTAAATAAATGCACATGGCACAACATGAATAATATCGGCCTACTGGACATGAAATCGAGGCATGAAAGAATCTTGAAAATAACTGAATAAACACGAATCTCACCTTGCTGACAACGAGGTCAGTGTGATCAAAGTGGCGCCCATATAACTTCGGCGTATCTCCAGGAAGAGGGGAAATCTTTATGCAAACTTCCTGTCCCTTCTTTGCTTCCTGTATCGGCTTCTTATTCGACTCGATACTGGTTACACGTCCAATCTCCACCATATTTTTGCTAGGAACACACAAAGGAGTTCCATCGCGTAGAATGCCAGCTTCAACGGCCACACCACACACAATGGGATCTCGACTGTTGAAGATGAACTGAGGTAGAACTCGCAGTTTAACAGGAAAAACTGCGAGACTTTTGAATTTGTCTTGATTGGCGCGTTTGAGTTCATCTCTGAAACACAAGCCAGATTTGTTATAAGATTTATAGATTTGTATGACGCTTTTTTTTCATTTTTTTAATTATTTCAGTTAATTCTTGCATACTTATATAGAGAGCGGTGGTACTCCTACCTTCCCGAGCGGATACCCTCCACTAATGTGGTAGCTTCTTCTGCACCTCCAGGCCATAATGTCAATCAGCCACTTAAGTATAATCTTAATAATCACTTAACCACCTGACAATAATCAGCGTGGACAGATAGAAAATATGTTATAGAAATCACGAACATGATGTTTGAGAAGTAATTTTCTATGTTAGTAGCACGATAGTAGATCGGTCAATTAGAATGTGAAAACGGGAATCGATTTGCCAAACTGTTCATTATTATGAGAACACGTTCATGGAGATCCAGTAGCATAAAGCGCGAAATAAATCAACATTGTTTATTCTCGGAAGCACATTAGACATGGAGCTCATCTGCCTTGTGGCCGAGTTGCAATTTATCCTACTCTCATTATTTTTGTGCTGAGTGTTAAGCAAGAATGCCGAGTGTACTGATTTTAAAAGTGCTACGTTTGACCCGACCAAAGTTTGATCCAAGGTTTCCGGGCCGCTGAGCGAACATTCTACCACAAGGCCACAGCGCCTGTGTAGAAAACTGTTGATGATCAAATGCATCGCTACACCACGAGCGTTTGATAAAAATTATCAACTTTGATAAGTGAGACGCAAAAATCATGGCCCACGTGCTGACTTGCTTCCCACTTTCAGAAGTACGACGTCATAATATCACTTGGATGCGTCTGGACAAACATGCTACACATCATGTTATGGTGTTCAATAACTTAGCAAAAAATGCACTCATTTCTAAGTATCACAATGTCACGTGCGGCTTCTTCGTCAGCACTTACATTATAGATCCGATCACTAGCATTCAGAGACAACAATGATTCTGATGTGATGCTGGTAATCAACAATGATCACCCGTCATATGCTGTAATGATGGAGATTTTTGAAAGTCTGAATAGCTAATGCGGGCGAAGAACAGAGCCTGACACGACAAGTTTGATTCAACTTCCTGTCAAAATTCATAGCTGATTGTCAAAGCGGTAGATTCAACAGTTGATGTCCAGTGGGAAGAGCAAGTCGAAAAATAGGCGACTTTTGTATGCTTTATTACTTTTGTTTTCCTCTTTGTCATCAACAGATGGTTCTAGCTATGGTAAGAGTCTGTAATCAGTATAGGGGCGTTTCCATTTTAAATGTTACGATTTTGAACAAAATGTGTCTTTTAACTGTAACTTCTTAACTATCCCACCGATTTCTTAATTCTTTTTTTTTAGAACGATCGTCTAAACATAAGTAACCATGCACTAGTATCAGTTATTACATATTACTGTCGTAAGTTACTTTTTTTGAGTGATTTAACTCTAAAAATGTAGAAAATCAATGTCCAAATTCTGAGTATTTCCACTTCAAGGAATTTTTGGCAATGTCATGATTTGAATTCTCTGCAAATTTGAATATGTCTATTCTCACATTCCACCGAAAAATTAATGATATGTTAAAAAATTCGACTGAAAGTATGAGCTTTGAAATGTCATACCACAACGGCGTGATTCGATCGCCAGTGAAAATGTGATTCGATCGCTATAATTAAAAAATATATGTTACGTTTTTTTGTGATTTCGATGCTCAAATCACTTGATCGGAACTATATCTATGATAATTGGTGCATATACGCCCTTTGTTATGTGATCACACAAAATTTAGGAGGGATCTTGAAAAAGTGATAAATATTGCATACCACAAATGTGATTCGTTCGACACACAAATTGATTTCGTGAATTGTAGTTTATGCTTTCTTGTGCAATCATGTTTTTATGGACCTATATGTCTCAGTAGATTAATTCTAGACATTTTGTAGTTAATATAAAGGGTTTATATCATCTGCAGGCACCTTGATAAGACAAATAATGGGTCGAACGAATCACATTTCATCGGTGTGATTCGATCGTCACTTTAAGTGTAATTCGATCGCTGCAATAATAAATTTCATTCCAATGTATTTTATTCATGCAAGTGATGAAATCGATTAATGAAAACTGTATTCATCATCTGTCATAAATACGATAACATTATATCTTATTTGTACCGTAGTCGTTATGGGAGTGGTCAATCGAATTGCATACTGTAAAAACTAATGTGATTCGATCGACAATGAGGGCAAGCTGATTAAGTGGTTCGCAGTTCACACATTCAATATTGTTTTCGGTGTTCATAAATTATCTTATTAATTATAGGACAGTTCAGTTGGTATTACATGTTCTACATATCTTTGATGTGCTTGACACAAAACATTTTTAAAGATAATTAGATCCCATTGTATGGTATCTGAGTGATTCGATTGTTACATTCAGCCTAGGTTCAATTCCTACATTTCTTGAACTATGTCTCAACAATGTTGCGAGTTCGACGATATTAGTTCTTGGAAATGTTACGCTACTATTTTTAGAAATGACGCGTGAAATGGGATGATGAATCACTGTATTTCACGATGATGTACACACACAATAGCAGACCCAGCGCAAGCAATAAGATATTAGCTGCATGATTTCCGGGAAATGCGACTACGTAACGACCAATTAGCATCGATGTTGCCATTGACGAACACGGAAAACTCTTAGTATATCATATCTAATCAACAGAAGCCACAGCGCGACACACTCAGCTCCATGGTCCCAACTTACAACAGACAAGAGTAACTAGAATAAATTATTAACTATTACAGATTGCGAGCATGGCAAAAATCAACAAAAAACAAAAGGATCGAGAATACAGACAGAAAAAGCGAAGACAGGTGGTGACGACTACGTGAAACATAAACGCGAAATTGATCTGAAGAGTAAAAGAAAAAGATATGCCGAAATGACGAGGCGAGACAAGAAACAAAAAAAGCAAGAACACGCTGATTACATGCGCAAGTATCGCCAGCGAAAGAAAGAGAAACACGAGCAGTCCAATATTCCCGATCATCAGTACAACGTACATCAACAGCAGTCCAATGTTCCCGATCATCCGTACAACGTTCAACAACAGCAGTCCAATGTGCACGATCATCCGTACAACGTTCAGCAACAGCAGTCCAATGTTCCCGATCATCAGTACAACGTTCAGCATCAGCAGTTCAACGCTCGACAGCTGCTTGATGCCTCTCAGCAGAAACTGATGGTTGCACAGCACAAACTTGAAGATGTGCTGCATAGGCTTGGAGACGACCAACTACCTCTTGAAGAAGCACAGTCTCTGCTTCAATGCGTGAAACAACAACTGGAAGATGCTCATTTACAGTTAAGTACACTACAACAGCGTATGGATCCAAATGGCAAAGCTGCAGCAGCTGCAAGAAGAGAAGCTACCAATAAGAAAAGGCTACTGTCTTCACATAAAGAACGCATCAAGAAGTTGCAACGCGAAGTATGGATGCTGAGAAAACGGAATCAGCGGAAATTGATGTTACCTTCGACGAAGAGACAAACGACCTGTGACTCACCAACTAAGGTTAAAGTGACAAGAATTATGAGATCCCCTTTACTAACAAGAAGAGCACTGGAAACTCACTGCAGCCTCCTTGATGACATTAAGGGTCAACCCAAAATCAAGAAAACGCTTACACCAACAATGCAGCGTGTTATAGCGAAATACAAATAGAGAGGCACCCAAAGAACATCTATCTAAGCATCTTGCGTCTAAGAAAAGTATGTCTGGAGAGAAATCTGCTATCGTCAAACGGAAGACAAAGACAGACGTTGAGGTTATCAGTGACTTTTACTGCCGCGATGACAATAGCCGTGCAACTGCCGGACGAAAGGAGACTATCACTCGCAAAGGTCAGAAAATGCAGAAGCGATTTCTCAATTTTTCAATCGGAATTCTTCATGAGAAGTTCATAAATGAATTCAACAGCAATATTAGCAGATCAACATTCGCAAAAGTACCGACCATTCTAACTGCTTGAAACCTGACTTGAAGGACCGCGAGCAATGCTTGTGCATGAAGTGCACTAATATCCAACTTTTGTGCGATGCTTTAATTAATTACAAGGTTGTGAAATCTCGAGATAAATAAACACTTTTGAAAGCAATTGTCTGCGACACCAAAAAACCTCGCATGTGCAACCCGCGAGTGTGAGTCTTGTCAAGCTAACCTGGCGCATGACGTCGCTGGTGTGACCTGTCATGTCGTGTGTTATCACCAGTGGTGTAAGGTTGAGGTTAACGGGATGACTTCAACCAAGCTCGAAAGGAAAACTGATAGCCTGCTTGGGTTGGTCACCCTTTTCGAGAGGCAGCTGCAAGAGTTCGCGTTACACTTCTTTACACTCTGCCAGCAATACCGTGAACTTCGTAATGTCCGTTCCCGTCTACAGCCTCGACACCGCCTCATCCAGATGGACTTTTCGCAAAACTTCACAGCTAAGTTTGGTGTTGAGATCCAAGCATCCCACTTTGGATCGCACAATCAGGTAACAATTCATCAGGGCATTTCCTACGATGTTGATTCTACTATCTCCTTTGCTACTCTGAGTAACGACCAACGAAAGACGTCAGTCGCAGTAGTAGCTCACCTGAACGCAGTTCTGACTGAGTTGCACGGCTCAGAGAAAATTAACCACATCATCCTCTGCACCGACTCCCCGTCCTCGCAATACCGCAATAGATTCTCAATTCATCTAGTTGAGGAACTGTGCCGCCAGAAAGGAATCGAATCCTTTGAGTGGATATTTATGGAGGCGGGCCACGGAAAGAGCGCTGCAGATGGAATCGGAGCAGCCCTCAAGCGGAGATGTGATGACTGTATCGAAAGGTGGTTCCATGCAATGCGCTGAAGACATTCACCAGCTAATGGCAGCGGAATCTTCAATTTGCCTCAGATTGGTAAGTATCTATTCGTGTAACGCTACACTGTACAGTACTAGAAACATTTAATTGCTACGTACTCGTATCATTTTTGCATATAGGCCTATCTAATTCTTATCAGTAATCACAATAATCTCTACTTAAATTTATAATCCTTGGTAGCATTGAATCTGGCGGATTAAATCTATCACGAATTTGTCTTCATATGTCATATTCAAATTTAGTATCATTTATCTTGATATGATGGAATCTAATTTACAACGTAGTTAATTAGGAATAATTTCTCCACGTTAATATTGAAAAAAGTCAACTGATTACAACACAATGTCTTGAGCTGTCTCTTTTCTCTTACAGGTTTCATCCGATGAAATCGTCGCTTTCGCACATGTTCTCAAAAGCATGCAAATAACTGACATGCCGGGCATATCGAAATGCCACCACATATTTTCCGTCGCAGGGAATCTGCACTACCGCAACTTCGCCTGCCATTGTCGATTCCCTCTTCCCTGTGATTGTTTTAAGCCGCAAGTCGTAAAGCGTGGTAGCTGTCGTCGTGACAGCTGATGACTTGTCACCCACAACTGCTGTTGAGAGCTCCACTACTATTTCAATCGGTTGTTTTGTAGTGGTCAAAAACAGAAGCAAAAAATATATTGGCGTGGTTCAGAGGGTTGTTAAGTTGGAATACGAAATCATGTTCTTACGCGAAACTGGTAGTGGAAAATACATCGTGGACGAAAGCGATGTTGCATGGGTCTCGATAGATGATATCAAGAGAGTGAAAAGTGAGCCTACGCCACTACACCTTTCACTGTCAACCGTTTTAGATTTTTTGTTCACCGATAAAGAACATCAAGCATACATACAAAGTGTGATATATGCTTTTGTATTTTCTGAATGTCTGTTTGTTATCCTGTCCTTTTGAAGAAAATATTTGTTCCATACTTGAAGTTTTATTCTTCTGCAGAAGAGATCACTCTTATGATGAAATAGGTATGTGTATATAAGGTCCGGAAGGATGTGGTCGTACTCAAAAGCAATTCGTCTTCAAAAGTGATCCGAGAATGATACGTTTTTCAGCCCTAATAATAAGTTCATCATTAACGCGCAAATCGGTCGTAATTAATTGTGATAGGGGTTCCGTCAAAATACTATCGACATAACGTGTGACTTGGTTTCTCAGTATAGCCTAATTCAATTTAATTCTCGAAATCAACTTCTGACTTTTACTTTTTCGTTTCACGTCCATTATTCATTCTTCGTAGAGGAGGACGGTTTTCCCAATGGATTTTCTCCACAATTCAAGGTTGGCAGCATCACTCTCCTTCAGGCCAAGCTCCTTGCGATCAACGAGCACCAAGTCTCCTTCCCCAAGTCTTCTCGGCGTTGGCCTCGGTAGGTCCTTGCCATGCGCCCTCTTCACATAGTTATCCTCTGGTTTCCGGAAAACATGCCCGAAACCTTTAAAACGGTTCTTTTTTACGAAGGTCTTGATGTCTTCTACTCCAAGAAGATGGAGAGCATGGAAGAAGCGAACATCTTCAAAGATGCGCCTATCACGTAGCGGATCATTCTGCGCTCTGCTGTCACCATTTTTTTTTATCCTCGACCTACAAGGACCATGTTTCACTGTCGCATATCATGCACCTTCTCACACACGCATCATGCACTTGGGCTTTCATTCATAAAGGAGAATACATACTTACAATTTTTTATAATATACAATATATATAATTACATTATTTTAATTTGGTATAAGTGGATAATGGAAACTTCTTTTGCAATCGCTCGATACATTTCAAAAGATGAAAGCAGCGTGATTTTTCAGGTGGAAGACGGCATTGCAGGAAATTGACAGTCTGAATTGCATTTTAAAATCCTGAACAACAATTGAGAGGGTGAATGGTCGCGTCAGCTGTTATTAGAATGACAAATCTAACGGAAAATCAAATGAGACACAGTATAAATATGGTCAGCCACAGCGACGTTACCACATTAAAACTTCACTTTTCTGGCATCTATGCTACGAGTTACATCGTGACAGCGCATCGAGTCGAATTTTCATATCTCCCGAGCCCGGATCAACATTAAACACGAACTGCATGATAGTAAGAAAATGTGTGTCTGATCTAATTGCTACGACTTCCGAACATGAACGCATTATGAACCATAGACACAACTCTTATGGCATCTGATTTTATGAAATAAGTTAAAATATAGTAGTTAATATTTCATCTAAAAATTGAGTGTAGGCCTATCTGCTAATGTTTTCATCAATAGAGTATCTGTTCAACACACATCGTTCCCAGAATATATGAGCGATAATACGCACATCCACTCCGACGTTCACTTGTGATCAATTACGATCACTCACTGAACATTTAAAGAGAAGCATCTAAAAATAATTTGTTAAGAATGCTACAGACGGACGCCTAAAGACATACACTATGAGTAAAATGCAACGTTAATCCGTGCTATCAACAAAGCAAATTTTCCGAGAATATTGTCTAAAAATATCTATCATGAGACTCCGCAGTTGCATATAGTAGTTTCAGGACAGACTTAATTTGGGGAATGTCTCTCTTCAAATAGACTATCTCATTGGGCGTTTCTCATCTCTCACAGATATTCTCATTAATTATTTAAGAGATCAGCGTAAATAAAGTCGTTGTGAACGTGGAAGCAAACGGTATAGAATAGCAGTTCATAAGAATTCAAAAAAGGCTAAAATTGGTTAATTTCTGATGCTTCATTCTTCGAAATCGGATACTGAATTCAAATAATCTTTTGTGCATCTTCTTCGAATGAATATTCCGAATTTCAAAAAGACGACTGAATGACAAATTTCAACCTTCTTTGAAAGGTCTTATCACATGTGAAATCGCGTCTGAACCCACCATAATCGAGCAGTGGCGTGAAGTGACTTACATTGCATGTAAACTAATCATAATACTAGATCGATGCAATATCGCTCAAAATTAATACAGTGGACCTCTATGTAAATTGATAATAGTCTTTCCTTTTAATATGCATGCACACGCATTTAATGGGAGTGGTCATTAGTAAAAGAAACAATGATCATAAGTATGCACATGTGTCGTCTCAGAAAAATGTCTTATCATATTTACCGCATTCTCCGCTCAGGTTGCTAGTGCCGCAGAAACCCGTTGCTGTCGAAGCAGAATTTCTGTCAGTGGAGAACAGAGAGCAATAGCGACAGTAGTTTCTCTCTGAAAGGCCATCTCTGCCTTCAATATGATATATTTAATCGATGGTCATACTTTTTAATATCTTGCGTAATATTTAGTTGTGGTTTCTATGGGTCTGCTATCACTAACATTCTCTCGAAAATTTTGTTTGATGAAATTGTCGATAATAATACCCTCATTCCCACTCAACTAACTTAATTTATGATCCATTCATGATCAATCCGATTAAAGATGGATAACTTATAGATGGATAAACATGGATAACTTATAGCGGTCTCGGTGGCATACTGGTCAAGAGTTTGGCCTAAAATACTTTCGTTCCAGAGGTTGAGCCCAGAAATGTCATCGGAATCTAAAAGTACCGCAACGCTACAGAAAAGTCTAACATTGTCAGCAACGTCCAAGCTCCCAGTATGCGGGAGTAGTGACGCTAAAGCTTCATTTTTATAGCTTACAGTGGATGGTTAACAGTTCGATGTAAAATTCTGTTGCACTCTGTTTAAATCCAACACTCGTGACACAGGGCGTCCACTGCTCTACACGCGATTCTCCACACACACACACCCTCATTGACTTCCTTGCATTGCTCCGAAGGACATGAAGTTCACGGTGAACGTTTTATTGGGGGCATCATTTTACTCTGACTCGTGCATCTTCGTACTAAAAGTAGCTTTTCAACATTTAAAATCGCCAATTTTATAAGACTTTTGAAATTTTTGAAAATTTGGCGAATATTGACAATATATCTCCTTAATGGTTTCTATTTACGATGCCAAACTGGTTGAATGTGTAAGAAGTCAATTAGAGGAGCAAGATTGATTTGTGCATGAAATTCAACAGAAGTATGCGTAAATAAAATATGAAAGATTTTCCTTTCGAAGTAACCATTCCATCGTGTCTGTAAAATGATATTCTACTGCTCTACGTAGCTGTAAATGTGGCAAAAAGGAAGATGGAGGACTTGAAGATACCAGATTTGCAACCTCGATTGAAATTTTAATCGAGGTCAGGTTTCATATTTATCTTCATTCGGAAGTCTTCTGAATACTTTGATCTTGTTGGAATATAGCACATATCATGGACCATGCTAATAGGCCAAAATGAGGTGGATTGCGGTGTATGCTTATGTTCCAATAAGATCGTGTACATGTAATATCCAACGGCTAAGGTAAAGTTAACATAATGGTACGCAGCCTTAGGTGACTCAACTGTTGCGACAGGTCGTAACGCTTCTGCTCATGAATGTAAAGGCTTCTCAATGGCTTAAGGCATAAAAATGACTGAGGCTATTTATCATTATCGTATAAAGGAATTTAAATTACAAACAAATAAGGCAATGGAGCCTTTAATGAAAACAATGAGTCAATATACTCGAACATCTGTAGACATGTATATTATACCATAAAAACTAGGCTAGCGCTTGGGCTAGCGGTGGGCAATCGATCGGCTTAAGCCTGAGGAAAATTGTTAAAAACAGAATAACATGAGCTATTGAAGTTATTGAGCTACTAAAGTATGAAAAAATATTTTCCGAGGGAAATTTTCATTACGTAAATTTCAGCAACTGTCCGACCTCGACATATTTTATATTGAGATCGAGGTCGGGGAGAAAGTTATCGAGGTCGAGGTCGAAACTCTGGAAGATATCCAAGGAATTCAAATGATTTGGACCACAAACTGATTGATTACAAGTGCCATTACTAAAATTTGCAATAAGCAGTATCTACATAGCAAGTGAATTATCATGGATTTCTATATAGTATAGTATATCGGGATGAGACACTACCGATATCTACATACATTAGTAGTCCTGTTTTGAAGACAGTTGATTGTTGAGCATCACGATTATACTTAGTCAAAATGACTTTCAAACGTGTTGTCGATGGTTGTAGCACAAGTTGGAGAACCCAAATAGAAAACAAGATCATACTATTTCATTTCATTGTTTCCCAAAAGACGCTGAAAGATTCAGGAAAATATTGGCTGCAAAATATTCGAGAATGTGAAGAGGGAATCTGGAATCACATAATATCAAGAACATCTACTCGCACAACAACTTATTAAAATGCGGTGAATTTGTTATTCCTTTTGCTCCCAGTTGATTCAATTATAGCAACTCCATTCTAGGAAAGTTGTCTGATATTAAGGAACTCTACTATACCGAATAGTCAAGACAGTTAAAAATGGTACATAATTATGTTGTATACAACAAAACTTTGGCTTCAAATGGAGCATATTCTTAAATAAGTTCAGCTCTTTTAACTCATTCTTTTTTACACGAATTTGCCATTCAAGCACTGGAGCAATGCAACTTCATTGACCTTTTGGTAGCGCTCCAAATTTTCCGTTGTTTTATTGACGTGATTAATGTAAAGACTCCAA
This sequence comes from Prostheceraeus crozeri, assembly GCA_907163375.1. Lineage (NCBI taxonomy): Eukaryota > Metazoa > Platyhelminthes > Polycladida > Euryleptidae > Prostheceraeus > Prostheceraeus crozeri. The sequence goes on along the minus strand of CAJQUW010005558.1, from coordinate 136,059 downwards.
CGATAGGACTTCAAAAACGAAGTGAGCATTCCGATCCTATAAAAATAATTCAGAATTGCAAACTTGATTATCTGGAACGTTTCCTTGTTGTCATGCTAGAAGCCTGGTGGTCTCAAAATCTCTTAGCCTGAGTAATGAGTCATTTTACGACACGATCCAGTCCACCAAAACCCTTCGAGTGTAATTAGTGTTTCATATCTTTTGTGGTTCTAAGTATGTCCTCTTCGGACAAATTCATTCGAGTGTCGTTTCAGCTGGTATCGACAGTTTTCATGTGGAAAAAGTTGATATCTGTAAAGGAAGTAACAGATGCAGAAAGAGCAAAATGATTTCCTTTCCAGGTATTCTGAAGTGTCCCAAAGCTTTGTACGCTGCTGCTGATCGCTCAGAATCAATTAATTTGGATTTTCTCGAGATTTTTGTCAATCATACCTGAACCCACAAACTCGGACTTAAGAAGAAAGGCACTTTATATGTAAAGCTTAGATTGATTTATAGTCAGAAAAGTCATCATTAAAAATTGTAGTACTTCGTGTTGTTTGATTCAAATCAATTGAGAAGAGAACTGCGTCCGCGACCACTGCTTCAACGTGGATGAACAGGATGATTTGCTGTATTTTCTCGCGATGGATTGATTGTACCAACAAATTGTCTGATGTACATGACCATACTAACCTGGAATTAATTGAAAATCCGCATAACGAAAGCCTGAAAAAATCTTATTCATAAGAACTAATACAAAGTTTTCGAAAAACTTTGCAATTGTTGGCAAGAACTTTCATCGCGATGATTTGAAATTGGACATCCATTTCAATTTTCTGTACTAAAATGATTCGTCAATTGTTGTATGAAAAATTACATATCAGTATGGAAATCTGGATGTATAGGCTATCCGTCCAAGTATGTATTCGAAAGGTGCAGAAGTCGTCTAGCAAATTCTCATATATTTTTCTTGAAATAAGCGATCGATCAATATGCAAAGTTGTTCGTTAAGAACGATTGAAATGGATGGCTCCAAAAATTCTACAACTTCAGTCAATTGCTTAATGCACAATCTCTCCTCTATCAAAACCACAAGTAAAGCTCGTGGAATGACATAAAGAAACATTCATGCACTAATTGTGCGAGTAGATGTTCTTGATATTATGTGATTCCAAATTCCCTCTTCACATTCTCGAATATTTTGCGGCCAATATTTTCCTGAATCTTTCAGCGTATTTTGGGAAACAATGAAATGAAATAGTATGATCTTGTTTTCCATTTGGGTTTTTTGGAGAAACGTTTGGAAATAGACTAAAAGTAACTTTTACTTTTGGGAAAATGAAACATTGACTTCAAACCAGGGATGCGGAGTCCTATCATTTTGATAGGACTCCGGCTTTTGATAGGACTCCGACCCCGACTACGGGTGGCAAGTATATATAGCCTAGTTTTTTTGAAAAAAAACTGGTAGCATACATCATAGATCACTACAGGATTACCTGAACCTATCTTTAGCTATCATTGCTGTATCAATTATCAATCATTTTCGATGAAAGTTGATCAAATGTCGCTTTAAGTTGGATGCATACGACTCGGCTCCTCCCATCTTGTTGATGCGTGCTTCACACGGCTTTCTCCAGTCTCTACCAGGCAGGAAAATACCCATCCTTCTCAAAAAATATGGGTACACTTCCTTTTCTAATATGCGCTTTACAAGAGCCATCACACACGATTAACGTGAAGGCAAGAGGTAATGTTCTCAAACGAACTAGCATTTCATTTTTGTCTCTGATGTGACCTTTGGTGCGTAGGTGTGATCGAGGCTAGGAAGGATTGTCTTCTCTTCTAAATCACCGAGTGAAAAGACAATCTTTTTTCACAATTGCAGTGCATTCCCTCAACTATTACAAACTTTGCATGCACTGCTGTCTCTGTACTTTTGTTTGACAGAGAAAGTTGACATCAAAACAGTGACAGCTATGCACGAGGATAAATAATTTTTTTGTATTATGTCTCTGGTCTGGTTATAGGCCGGAGTCCTATCATCTGATAGGACTCCGACTCCAGTAAAAATGATAGGACTCCGGGACTCCGACTCCGCATCCCTGATTCAAACTCAACACCCAGAGCAAGAAGCTTAGGAAATATAAAGCTTTTAGAAATTCTCCACAGTAAATCTGTGATGCGTGAACGTGACATAAGACGTTGACCCAAAAATCAATAAGCTTATTTCTCATGTGAGAATCTCGTATATATCTGATAAATTACTGCTTCTTATATTGCTTATACTGCCAGCATACCGTAGACAAGCAAATGTATTTTTAACATCTAGGTGGTATGTGATTGTTATCAATGTTTTATCAGTACGTAGAAGTCGTTTATGGAGAGGACAAATAGAATCAATGTCTTCACAGTGAGACATTTAACGGAAGCGAAGATCAACAGTGATTTAGAAGTTGGGAATGTTGAACTTAATTTCGCACTTGAAATTCATTATATGAATGGAATCAGCTGACAATTACTTTCTTTAAACTATCTTAAGTGTGCGAGTGACGTCTGCGAGTGCTTTTTCATTGTCTGTATAAAACTCAGTGATCAACAAAACTGCTACAATATACATTTTGGCACTATTGAGAATCAAGCAGTAAGCAGCCTAATATTAATCCTCATTACACGAATTTCTTATTGTACATCGAGCGTGTGATCACAAAGAAATCCTTTGTTAATGAACTGAACATGCGCTGAGATAAATGCGATAAATTAGTACAGTGCATCCACCACAATTGAGTGAACTGTCCATGTTACTTGAAACATGAGACGCTTATAATAATGCATTATAACTTAAGAGCACAATTTCAAAACACAAACAAAACTTTTAGTACAACAATAAGTTATTTTGTTGATGCAATCTAACTGTGTGTTGTTGGAACTGCCACAGGCCCTGTACAAATCGCATGTAAATGAAGCTCAGTTTCAAAATATGCATCTGTGGGCTACATGCAAATAATTCAACTTTGGGAGGTATTGAATCTTATTACGGAATCAGCTTACTTTGATGAAGAATTCCTGATTATGTTACGCGGACTTCCGGAGTCCTTGATCATAACAAGCTCAATGAAAAAAAATGAACACCATCTTCACGTAGATACTATTTTTCCTATTTTCAAAAAAGTATCACCAAATCTTCGCTAAAATCAGACAGTATTCGTCAAACTAGAATTGTCAGAGAGTGGAGGAAATGCCTGCTCTATCCTGTTGGACGTCCTAGGAAATCATGGAGCGATAAGATCAAAGAAGACCTTCGAGCGCTCGGGCTCCGTGTGGAAGATGCTAACGACCGAGCGAAGTGGAGAACTGCCATACAAGCGAACCGTCGTACCAAACAAGGATAGAACAATCGTCGTTAAATGGTATAAGTAATAAGTATACGTAAGTAAGTATGGAGTTCAACATTTACTCTTGCAAAAGGTTTGGTGGACAGTCTGTGTGCCTACGTTACTTATACACGTATTAATTCTGACCATGCTTTCACGTTCATTGCATATTACGATAACACTGACGTCATTATTCTTTAGATTGCTGTCTTTGTTCAACTGTTTGCTTCTATGCTTTCAATTTCCTAACAAATCAAAATACAAACTGAAACCGACATTGACAATTTCTTAGCGAAAACATTGTCGACATTACTCACAAAATTTGCATTTGGCCCCATATAAGAATGTTCATTCCACTGACCTGTATCGCATGAAACTATCAAACAAATGATAAATGATATCTGCGGTAAATATCCGAACTCCTTGTGACTCTGCCATCTCCTGTGCTTCCCGCTCGACCTTCACATCGAACGCCAGAATGAGGCCATATTGAGGGTCCCTGTCCAGCCATGACGGATGCCTTCATCATGACCATCACGTCGATGCACAGGCCCAATGTTGATAGAAGAGTACTGAAACAAAAATAAAACATTCGAAAGAATTATCAGCTGTTGATCGATCTAAACGGACATCGTACCGTACCGGTATTTTCGACGGTTCCGTAGAAAATTCAAGCAACAAGCTTCCAGTGAAACCCAGTGTACTAGCTTGTACATAAAAATCACCCTTTTCTCAGACACTTGAATCCCGCGCAAAATATTACTCAGTCCTCGACTCACTTCCTCCACAGTGACACTTCCTGTTCAAACTGATCTTCACTAGAAAATAATGGAAGACCAGCTAAAGCTTTCTCTAAGTCTTTGGCAATGATTTTGACACCTTGAGCACCTTCCACTTCTTTGAAATTGGAGTATGCATTTTTCACACGCAATTCTTTCATTGGTTGCAGGCTATGTCAACAAACCATCGAACTTGAGTAACAATAGGCCTATCTTGACCTGCTATAATGATATGTGAGTTCTCACGCAATCGTCCATTAACAAGAATAACGTCGATTGTCGTACCCAAACCAGTGATTTCCTTCACCTGTAATAGAGAAAAAACCATTTCATGAAATATACATTCGAATACAGAGGAGACTTCTGGCAGCATTGTCTTATCCACATCGACAGATTAAGAAAAGGCAACAACTAATTCAATTCATTTCAACTGGTCTATAATACATATCATGTGGGCTTCAGATCCACGCTGCTCCTTCAGCCTATTCAAACAACCGCGAGGCAAAGAGAAAATCCCGACTATTATTTATAAGTTCTATATTATCTAAGTTATTTATAAGTTATTATATTTAAGTTCTATTATTTATATTCTATTTCCAGGCATCTCTGGCAAAGTTTCATCAAAAACGTGCTTCGTGATCACTTTGACCAGTATCTATTTAAAAAGCATTAAAATTGTTCGATTAAGTTATTTCTTTACAGAAGTATCTGATGTACAAAGTTGTAACAAGTGATACTTAGCACAATTACTTTTTTCGTAGTACCGCAAATGAAAAACCTAAGTCAAACATTATAAAGGAAAATAGCATAAGTCTTCATCAAAGTCCAGCCAACGAAGAACGGTATTATTCCTTTATGATCATCGAATGACGCCATGATGCTACTCCATGTATTAAAAACGATGTTCTCTTTTGTAATATTGATGGGGACCGCAGCGCCCAATGATGGCAGCCTACTCAAAAAAAGGTGTCCAGCCCAGACATTCCAAGAAGTCCTATTTTATCTCCAGAACAGTTGAAGTTAAATCATAACTCAAAAACCTAAGTCATTAAACTCTAATTTCGGTATCTAGATTTAATTAACTGTACCAAATAGGCCTACAACAGCTGTTTTCACTGACCGGTGAATTGAACATCATTTTCAAACGGAGCAGGACGTCCAACACTTGATCTGAACTTTTTTATCAGAACACATATTAAAACTTTATATCAAGTGCTGAACTCCTTGATTCGCTCAAGTATAAGTACGCTTTACGAAAAAAAACAACACTTACCTCCATCACAGTTGCCTCCAATTCTTCACTGAAGGATAGTCGTTTCGTCAGCCTCTTTTGTGAGAAGTCGCACAGATACGCCAAAAGGTTGCCCATTCCATCGCCAGTGTGTGCTGACGTTGGAACCATGCTAATATACTCGTCGAGGTCAGTGTTGTCATTAAACAGACAGGCATTCAGTTCCTGAACAGCAAATTGTGCTATAACACTTTGAACACGCTCATTGAACTCCTGCTGAGTATTCGACTGTTGCTTCTTCAATGTGTTAATGATATCACTACTAGGGTTAGTTCTCCACTGAAACAACCGGTCAACCTTGTTCAATGCCACGATAAAGGGAGTTTTCCGCTTCTTCAAAAGCTGAATAGATTCGATTGTTTGAGGTTCGAGGCCATGCATGATGTCAACCACGAGGATGGCGATGTCGCACAGGGAGGATCCTCGACTTCTCAGATTACTGAAGGACTCGTGACCAGGAGTATCGATGATAAGTAATCCAGGCAATCGAAGACCAGCCCTCTGGAATTCCTTACACATCTTCGTTGCGTCGAGAATGGCATGAGACGGAACATTGGTGGCTCCGATTTGTTGAGTGATGCCACCCGCTTCTCCATCTTGTACGTGCGTCCGACGCAATTTATCAAGGATTTTCGTTTTGCCTGTATCTACATGACCGAGGACACATACTACAGGCGCTCGAAGTTTGTCCGCACTACGTTGCTCATCAAATTTGACATGACGGCTACGAATTCGCTCTCTGGCTTTTTCCAATGGATCTAAATCATCGTCTTCATCGTCTTCATCCTCTGATTCAGATTCCTCTTCATCCTCCTCTTCCTCAGCTTCATTTTCACTTCCGTTCTCGATAGCACTTTCAGATTCAGCGTCAGATGATTCCACAGCAGCCTCCTCCGCTTCTTTCTTTTCATTTATCTCCAGTTTTTCCATCTTATTGTTGCAAACAGTGACCGATTTTTCCACCAAATCATCATCAGCCATCTTCTCCCAGTCGTCATCATCGCCATCATCTTGATTGTCAATAACTGGAGTCTCTTTTTGCTTCTCTGTGTCGATTTTTGCTTCGATTGTCTGTGTAGGTTCAGGACTGGCTTTCTCCACTGCCTCGACAGGCTTCTCTTGACGATTTCGTTTTTTCAGCTTCTCGTATCGAGGCTTTTTCTTCTTTTCAACATCTTCGCTAGTAGCTTCAGTATTCATGTCGATGCCTCTCATTGCCACCAGTTCTTGAACCCTCCGGCGATTCTGTTTTTCCTTCTCGGTTAGTAATTTTCCTTCTGCCTTCAAGCGCTGTTTCTTTTCTTTCTCCTTCTGTTTCTTTTTTTCCTTCCGCTCTTTTTCTTTCTGTGCCTCTTCTTCCCGAAGTCTCTCAGCTTCTTCTTCTCTTCGAATCCGCTCTTCCTCTTCCTTCTTCAATCTCTCTTCTTCCTCCTTTTTCTTCTGTAAGTTTTCTTTGATTTTAGCGATATGCTTGCTTCGAGCAGTTTCTTTCACCTTCTCTTTTGATTCCTCAGCGGCGGATGCACCCTTCTTTTTCTTTTTCTTCTTCTTATCATCCTTTTTATCACCTTCGTCGTCGTTTTCTGCTCCTTCATTGGTCTTCGATGGTTGAGTAGTAGCATCATCATCTCCCTTACTGGATGACGCAGCCTCATTCGCATCCGTCTCAGGACTTTTCTGTTTGATGACTTGCTCTTTTTTATTATCAACTTGCTGACTTGCATCTTTATTCGCCTGAGTTTTATTTGCTTTACTTCTTTCCTTCTTTAATTTCTTCTTCTGCGCAGCAGAGAGAACAGTTGAGGCTGCCTCTTCTTTTTCTTCTACGGCGCCATTATCTTTGATTTCTTCCGGTGATTTAGAAACAACTTCCTTCTTATTTTGGTTTTTTCCTTTTTTCCTTTTCCTTTTATCTTCGTCTGATGAATACATAGCGTCAATTTCATTGAGAGCATCGTCGTCAACTTCCATGTTTGATACTAAAATGGAAACAGTAGCATGTAGTTGGTTTTAAGCAGAATTAATTATATTTTTTTGTGGGCCTACAGACGTGTTGAAGTCAAAAGGTAGCTGGACGAGAAGCGATTTCAAGGAGAACTTTAATTGTAAATCAAAACGAGGCACCATGACGGCAAGGCAAGTGTATCTCATGTACAGAAAACTTTTTTTTACCTACCCCTTCGTAATTATTCAAAACTTCAGAAAACCAATCTGGGGATTTGAATTTTATCATCAGCGAGCTTCCGAGCGCTTCGCTCACCTTCAGGAAGGTGGAGGTAAAAGTAAAGTCAGAAGGCAACACTTATCAATCACAGTGCAAGAGTTAAATTCAATTAAATGTCACTGTGACGTTGCAGGCGGCAATACCATGAGAAGAGAAGCCCGAGTTAACTCGTCGCTCTGATTTGTACGCAGAAACTGAACCAATTTGGATACATAAATAATTTGGTCGAACTAATAGGCCTATTTAATTTGCCTATTAAATTCCAGGTCGTTATACAACCTGTATAACCAGATACATCCCTTTTGCTAACTTCTATCCCTTCTCCTTATCACCACAACCATTTGACTTTCAAACCACTTCACAGCGCATAATTGCATCAGAGCTACATGCATAGATAGAAATGTTCCAGGGATTTCCAGCACTCGATAATTCTTGGAAAACAATCGAATATGTTGACAATATCATTTTTTCATTTCATGTTGACGAATGGTGAATCAACGGAAGTGATTTCATTCCTCTTACAGCAACCTATGAAATTATGATGATCGTGTTATTGTCAGTATAAACAACTTTCTAGGCTTGCATAGTACATTAGGCCTATAGATCAGTGTGTAGGTGTATTAAACCAACAAATAGACATTCAAATTGAGAAAATTATCCATTAGATATGAATATCAGAATATCAGAACGCTTATTCTCAAATTGAAAACACGCTCCTTGTGTGATAAAATGATTAGCAATGAAATTCGTAAGTCAATGAGGGCACTGATGATATACACAAATAATGATGAGTGAGAACACATGCATGCATATTTACAAGTGATATCGATGTGTTATGAAAAGATGAAACTATGGATGACATGCTGAGCACGCATGTGATATACATGTATACCTAGGCTTATAAATTAAACATTTACACGAACTGACTCATTGGGTGGTAAAAATACATCTGTATTAGTTGGCCCCCATCCCCCTCACAACTCTTTTCGGGTCCTCCTTCACATTTTTTCATGATTGAAAAGCAACCATTTCTGTTCTTTTTAGAAAGTTATTCATTACAGAGCTGATGACATTAAAGGGAGCGAGCACTTTGATGTGGGAGTGTAAGTTTGAAACATTTGAGATTCAAAGGCGTGATGAATGAATCACAATCGTAACTCAGTTTACTAACATGAATCTTGATAGCATTCGACATGGCTACAGGATACAGTGCTAGCTTCACGTTAAGATGTGGTATTCTTCACAGTAGGTGTTTCTGTGAAAGTGGACATTGGTCCTCATATGAAGTGATGGGGAGGGTGCATATGCAGGGCGAATCATGAATGTACCGAAGGCAGTAGAAATAGACACAGCAGCTTAAAAATTTGAACGTGACTTCAAGAAAAATGTTCCGTAGATATTCACCGTTTTGTGCATTTGATGTTGGACTAAGAAGCCGATAGGCCTACACAACTATCTGTATTTGTCAAGATAAGTGTAACAATTAGCTAGTAGTTAATTTGACGGGATTAACATTCATGAAAAATGCGAGGAGCACAATAACTTTAATCTTGACAATCTGCAAATCATATATTTCCACTGATGACAATCGTCCGACATTATTTAGCAGTAGGCTGTGTGCCTGCGTGTGGTCAAACGGACAATACATCCTGAATCATAGAGTCATATTATTTATATTAATTTGTTTTATTTTTACCTTAAATAATTTCATCATTTTGCCTTCTTAAATCAACTAAAGTATTGACTCAGTAGGCCTATATCTAGGTGATAGATATTGATTTGCAATCTCAACCAAGAATGAAATAATAAGTTATGATAATAAACGAAAATACTAGTGGAAAGATAGCATAGAAGATGGGTAGCCTATTGTAATCTAGGTAGAAACTAGGGTAAGAGAAGCTTTTATGTGATTGTATGACGATGAACATTTGAAATTCCGTTACTGTTAACGAAATTTCTTAAAAAGGTTACTTCATTTAACAAGGAAAAATATCCCAATTTGAATAGTTGAATATACAATGTGCTAACATGCATCAAGATGCTTTCTTTCTGATGACATTAAGTTTCTCATGCAAAAATGATGTTGAGTGACAAAAACATGACAAATTTGGTAACGGAATTTGAAACTTCATGCGTTTAATTCACCCTGAGAAATAGGGTTCAATTATTTTATGACTTAGTCACCTGTCATATAATTACTAAGCATCCACAGAGAAATAGATTCCCACACATCAGCATTGTTGAATATCAAGAGCTTAAATAAAAGGATTGATACATCACATGTGACATACGCGAAGTTAAAATTTTCGACAGACTTCGAACAAGTACTAGAATATCCGCGCGTCTGTAAAACATGTGAATGAAGATTATGAATGTAAAATGAGCACTGCGACATTAAAATCCTTGCTAAGCTACTTCACCAAAGCGATACGTTCAAACGGAGCAGGATTTCCAGAAAGTGCAAACAAAAATTAAATTGGAAGCACGAGCTGGTTGGTAGAGAGATGCTCGGACCGGAGACCGCAGATCACATACCATCAATTATTAATCTCTCTCTCTCCCTTCTATTAGCTGCTTCCTTACTGTGTCTTGGCGCTGACAGGCTGTCGAAACGAATATTTGGGGACACGATAATTATAGAATGGAAAAATTGGATCAAAAGAAGTCCTGAACTATCATTCGCAATGATTTAGAACATTGATGAAAAAGGAAAGGCATCAGCCTGATACGTTAAAAACATGTCCCATGTCAAAACCCATCACTTAACCTTCCATCCAAATCCTTCACTTGCACGGTCTATAACATCCAAACCCCTTCGATACATGTTATTTAGTTAACTAAATTCCAATTTTTTGCATGTCTGACAAGTCAGGGTGAATCAGGAGCTTAATCAGAGAAATCAGGTTATCAAATAACGGCACTGACGCCAATAAGTAGACAGAGCAAAATTGAAGAAGCTATAAGAGGGAAAATAACAGGGCATCCAGAAATTATCAGGACGCTAGTCCTGCTTTGTTTGTTGTCTAGAGAAAGCATTGTGTGCACCACTAATCGAAGTAAGAACTAGCATGATAACTTGGCATAGTCAACGGCCTAGCGAGTTTAATTGACGTGGTTCAGTGCAGCTGTTGACACTTTCAAGGACTATGTCGAAAATTAGAGATACAAAATCCTTCCATTTGTATTTGTTTTATCATATGAAACACAACCTAATTTGGAAATATTAATATTAGTGCTAAATGAGGTCCCATGACGCCCAAATAAGTCGGAAAGAGTAAATAACGTAAACAGCAATGACAACTAAGCACGCATGCAACTTTCTCGACACATTCCTCGACAGATTTCTCGACACTTTTCTCGACATAAAGTTTCGACCAATCAGAAACTTTTCGAAAAATTTAATATTTTATTTTTCTGTTTGCATATAATTTACGTACTTAAAACCACGTGATTTCCACGAGGTAGCTTCATCCTTTCTCAATAAAATTTACAGAAGGTGACTTGCCCCACCGGTTTCAATTATTGTCACATCGAGTACTATCGAATTCCTACACTATCTGTGCTGATCATGATCGTACCTCTAGATGTATAATTATGATTTTATAGGCTTATTTACTCGATAGTCTTTAAAATCTCCTAGAGTGTACGTACTCTCTGGAAAATTCCTTTACTGATATTTATTGGTCTGTACATCTAATTTTTGCACATCTCATCATCATACCGTCTTTTATTTGTTAGTGATGTTCAAATAAGTGATGTACGGACCTCTCACCACGTATATTATGTTGATCATCATTAGAGACAACTAAAGATGTCCGTCTTCACATTGTGGACAATCTGTCTACCACTGTGATCTTTATTTCAGCGCATTCTGGTGAATATTATCTTTTTCAAGAAAATCATAATAAGGTCTTATCAAGAAACCGGCATTATCGGGCTGCTAATGAGATATGATATCGGTTCAATTGTCTGCCGACAGAATTTTAATTCATGCCCAGCAGCCCCCAAATCATAAAAGATACCTCCTTCTATGCTGTTCCACCTCCCAGGCCCCTCTCGACACTTTTTTGCCTATCCTCGACACATTCGACAAATCCCAAGATTCACTCACTCCTAAGTCTCAGATATCTAACATACCTCTATCAAAAAAGTGTCGATCGATGATGAAACGACTCAATTACATGCCCAGCAGCCCCCCAATCATACAAGATACCTCCTTCTATGCTGTTCCACCTCCCAGGCCCCTCTCGACACTTCTTACCTATCCTCGACACATTCGACAAATCCCAAGATTCACTCACTCCTAAGTCTCAGAGATCTAACATACCTCTATCAAAAAAGTGTCGATCGATGTTGAAACGACTCAATTACATGCCCAGAAGCTCTCCAATCATAAAAGATACCCCCTTCTATACTGTTCCACCTCCCAGGCCCCTCTCGACACTTCCTTACCTATCCTCGACACATCCGACAAATACCAAGATTCACTCACTCCTAACTCTCAGATATCTAAAATAACTCTATCAAAAAAGTGTCGATCCCCTGTGGGAACGAATCTTGCGAAAAACTGGCGAATGTCAGCTGCAGAATATCATGCTAAAGTTCAGTCATATTTGCGGGATATTCGCTGGCGAAGTTCGCCGGCGACAATTCGCGCTCTATATGTCACCTTTTACTTTTGACTTTCTCTCTTATTTTCTTTAGTAATCCGCCTCTACAGCTGAGGCTCTATTCTCTCCCTCACCTCCTCACTATCCCCCATATATCGCTAATCTATCTAAGAAATAAGTGCAGACTATCATTCTTTGATAATGATAAGAATAAAGAGAATCCGCATATATCAATTTTCATAACATCTCTTGACATTCAATAATTTACAACAATGATAAATATTTGAATAATAGCATAGTATTTACTGCGACATTTATGGAAAGATAAATACTTTTTTAGTTTTAAGCCTTCGTGAATTAAAAAAAGATCCCTTTTTATCAGATCAGACTGAGTATACAATATATGTTCATGTGAAGGTAATATACGAACATTACTACTTACCACTAATTAGTTGCTACAATATCTGCGATTTCGCCGGTTGGCGAAAAATCAGCTCGCATTAGTAACCAAATATCTACCAATCAATTATAGCAACTTTTTCGCCACCTGTCGTTTTTTAATTTTACACATGTTTTTGGATAAATTATGACCATTTTCACATGCGGAGATAGTTTTTACACGAAAATGAACCTTTAAAAAATTATCCACAAAATCGCTACCTCGCCAGATAATCTGTTGATATTAGCAAGATGCGTTCCCACAGGGTCGATGATGAAACGACTCAATTGCATGCCCAGCACCCTTCCAATCATAAAAGATACCTCCTTCTATGCTGTTCCACCTCCCAGGCCCCTCTCGACACTTTTTTACCTATCCTCGACACATTCGACCAATCCCAAGATTCACTCACTCCTAGTGATGCAAATGGAAAATTTTCCAGAAAATTTTCCAGAAAATTTTCCGGAAAATTCTCCAATTTTTTCAAAATTTTCCGGAAAATTTTCCAATGGAAAATTTTGAATTTTTTTTTCGGTGATTGACGTTTTTGCCTTTGTTTTGGAGACTTGTTGCAGTCGTTTGAAAAGACTATGTAACATTCAAAGTCCGAAAACTTCTCTATCATCCCTGCATGTTAACTTTTGGAACCAACTGCACATGTCTATTTCAGATCTTTCCTACTGATATCAGATATTAAAATGGATTTCCGATTTCTCTAATTGAATTTCAGATTATTTGTCAGAAACTCAATTTGAAAGGATCTTAGATTCAACTGGAGAATCTCCAATTCATCTTGGAAAAGTCTGAAAGTCACAGATCTGAAATCGATTTGGAACTATCTGAACCCATCTCCAGCTAGAAATGGAGGATGTGTAGTTTGTCCTCCACGAAGATATCGGACATTACCCCAGAAGTTAGAAGCTATCATATAGATTTTCTTATACTCATCACAGATATCTTTAGTTTCCAAATATCTCACGAGTTTACAGTCTTATCTTCCAATATATCGTCGCTCATGCATAATGCTGTGTTGGACTGTGTGCCTGTGCTTCACATGTTCATCAACACATGGAGAATTTGTATCATTGCAAATCAAGGCTGCATGATAGAGCTTAACTTTTAAGCCATAAACAAGCTCCCAAATAAAGTCCATTCTTTTTGCTCCAGATCTTTCACAATGCATGAAATTATACCCCTATCGTAAAGGAAAAAAATTCACGTTGTCCCAAAAGATGTCTGTGTTATAATATTAAAATGCCACAAATTGCCACAAGCCACTGGTGGCAAAGGAATGCTAAAAAATCCGCGGACGGGATTCGTATTGCCACGATTGTTTTAATCGAAATGATATGATGAAATCAAGAGTTTTGGAACAATTCTATTGATGTGTCTATGCATGCCTCGATCGGTTGTGATAGAAAACGTAAAAATTATGTCACAAAAATTCAAATTTTTTCATTTTTCAAAATCGGTTTAATCAAAATGATAATCAAGATCACCACTTTTAGACCCATGCTATTGGTGTGTCTGCCTCGGCTATAGAAGCGGTCAAAGCAGAGGGCCTATCGCAAAAAATTAGAACTTTCAAAATTTCCAAACTTTTCCAATTTTGATTCAAAATTTTCCGGAAAATTTTCATCACTAACTCCTAAGTCTCAGATATCCAACGTACCTCCATCAAAAGTGTCGATCGATGATGAAACGACTCAATTACATGCCCAGCAGCTCTCCAATCATAAAATATACCTCCTTCTATGCTGTTCCACCTCCCAGGCCCCTCTCGACACTTCCTTACCTATCCTCGACACATTCGACAAATCCCAAGATTCACTCACTCCTAAGTCTCAGATATCTAACATACCTCTATCAAAAAGTGTCGAGAGGTGCCTGAGGTGGAACAGCAAAGAAGGAGGTATGTTTTATGATTGGGGAACTGCTGGGCATGTTGAGTCGTTTCAACATCGAGTGACAGATAGGACTGAGCTTTTATATATATACTCTTTTTGAATTATTAAGCTTCGAGCTGTCTTTTGTTTAGTCTGTTGCTGTGAGAGGAAATGCATGTAACTAACTTACTTAATGATCATCCCGTAAAAGTTTGGGTAATCAGAAAATTTCCGATTTGATGGTGAGGAATTGTATGCAGAAACAGAAATTTTGCCTACCTCTGAATCTGTAGTTTTCGAAGTGATGATGTGAGGATCTCTATCTACTTGCTGCGCTTAATCGTCTGTTGATATCCACTTGGAGTTCAATTCTCCTCTCTCTTTACATTGAGGGAGCCTGGTGGATGCGATATCACTGACATCATTGATAGCAGGCTACGTCGATTTGCACAAGTCGATAGCTTCATGAGTCAGAAATGTATGTGGCCTATCATTAACTGCATTATTCCATTCGAATCAACCCACATATTGCCAAATTATATGCAAAATTGAAGGATTATTTCAAAACATTTTCAATCACAGTTTGCCATCGTTGTGAAAATCATGCTGACATTATCCCAATTCCCGTATTGTTTCATTACTAGGAGAATGAGCTGGTTTTCCTCTACATGTTGCCATGTCAGTGGACGAAGTCACTGATTTTTTCTTTTCATGATTGTGCCTATCAGACAGTATGTCATATGTATGAGTCACGCCTTTCATTTGCATCTTTTTCAGTGTAATATACATTGATTTTCTACCGACTATAAACTTGTGTTTTATTATTATTATGTACGCTTGACTCCTATATGTGCCAATGTTCACGGTCATCGTGGAACGCGGTCGATGCTCGATTCTCGCAGCCCACATCAAGAACTTAACCTCGGCGGCAACACACAGCAACGGCTTACGATCACGTCTAAATGCATACTGTAACTTATAAATTTTATTATGGTTAGTAAAATTCCGAAATGATTTTCCATTGTGTGGCCTTACGGTCTGCTCGCTGTTATCATCCAATTGATGTATCATCATGTGATTTGTTGTAATAAAATATTATTACCCATAGAGTATCCCTACTCTATGATTATTGCTGTAATAAAAGAATCATGCACGATTGGGAGAGAAGCAATCAATACCACGTTGATCCACTGACACTGTTGAAGTAATGAGTTGCATGATTGCCTTTGGAATGGTTGAAACTTCTCTCCCTTTTAAGCACTTTTTATCAAAGTGCTGAAGCCTTGTTATGTAAAATCTTGCATCTGTCCAAACTAGTAGCGACGAGTAGCTGCAAAACAAAATAGTAAGCAAGATGATTTAGGTGATACCGTTTGCAAATAACAATAGAGCATTTTTGAACTATAATATTGTGTCTGTCGTTTAAGAAATCACCCTCCAACCCATTCCAAAACTTGGTAGAGAAAAAATGAATTCATGAGTCAAAAGGAATGAAGAATGAATCAATTAAAGTGAAATATTGCTTTTTAGCAGCCGTTGTTAGAATTATTCCCATTTTTCACAAACGCGTTTCTTGCCTTATTTAAAATGATTATCCTACAAAGATTAAAAAAATATAATTGAAAATAAATATTCTGCTCACAGAATTAAGTGTCGAGAAAAGTGTCGAGAAATCTGTCGAGGAATGTGTCGAGAAAGTTGTATACGTCAACTAAGCACGTTATCTTAACACCACAATGAGAAACAACCATTTGGATAATTGAGAACTAAAACAATAAATTATATTATCTTCCACAGCTATCGTCTGCAAAAACTAATGCTGAATTCTCTGCACAGGCCACTTTATTACTATAGAAACTTTCTGTATAGGTCATTCTGTTTACAAGTAGCTCACACACATGTCACATTGGCAACATAACAGGATGAAAGTAATTTTTATAATTATAGACATCGAGCATCAACAACTAGGTGTTGATATCCGATGTCTATGGTTATATGTTTTCATCATCCATGTGGATGTGTCATTTGTCCTTTCCTATCATTTCTCATGACAGTGAATTTTTCCAAATGGAAGCTGTTTCTGACATGAGAGCAATACATTTTATGAATTCGTTACTCAGGGTTACTGTGACATTTTCAAGGGGATATGTGCAACAATCCAATTTTCAACCATTAAGCTCATGTAATCATAGAGAAGCTCTCTAACTTTTTTGATTGTTTTCCTATAAGTAACATGAAAGAGAGTTGAGATGCTGAAACAAAGTCGCGTGGAGTGTCCGGAATATCTACTGTGTGAGATTGCAATGGTAGTGAAAACTGGCTTTACTTCTGCAATAAAGCAAAATAGCATGAGCTTTATCATGTTTTCAATTTCTCGATTTAAACTGTTTCATTTCTGACAACTGAGGAACTTTCTTGTTCCTTGGATCGCTAATTATCCGTGTACCTTGCATTGTTAGCAGTAGTACACTTTCTTAAGCAGTCATGAGTAGGCTTCCACCACGTCCTCCTAAACCAGGTTTGTATGAAATTTGCATCGGTGTTATATGTTGGAAATTTTTGATGGCTTGCATAATTGTGTGTGTCTTAATAAAATCGTAGTTTCCATGTGTGAATTCAGCAATCGTTTAATTTGATGGTATTATGCTCGTCATTAACTAGAGAATTATCTATATGCTTCATTTAGAACCGTAGTGCTGGTTGTTTACTCTGAATTAAGGCATCCAATTTGTGTTCACTCAATAACGAAGGTAATAAACTAATTTGGTTCAGTACGGACAACAAGTCTTGGTCAAAGTAACAATGCTTCAAATCATACGATCCCATTATTGGACAGGATTACGAATTGGTAATGTATTTCTATTTTAAGTGTTTACTCGAGCACCCGGAGAACTGCCAGAGGAATGGCATAAGAAATATTGGAAATTAATTCACATCTCAACGAGCGTACATCTTCAACAGTTGCTTACTTCATTGAGTTGCTGAGGTTTGATGGTAGTCTACTTAATTCATTTGTCAATGAGTAGGCCTATATTACAAACTATATCACAAGAAATGTGTGATGAGGTCACTTGTTTCTTCTCTAGTACGGTAGTCAATCTTATTATGGAAGACGTTGAGAATATTATCCTGGTCAATCCGATTTTTTATGTTCGAAGTAGTAAACGATTTGTGGACGATACGTTTGTGATTTTTTTCATAGGATGAAATTCAATATTTCTTTGCCTGCATCAACTCCACAGAATCGTCAATCAATTTTCCTTTGGATTTGGAAGATTATGTTGCATGGTCTGTCTGTCTTGACGTAGTGGTTCAACATCTGCCGAACAATGATATCTCATAGTGTTTTGGAAGCATGCTCACACTGATATACTGATGGACATATTTTGGTCTCTCTTCGCATCATCACTTCCACCAGATCTTAAAAGTCAGCGGTTAGAAGTTTACCGGTGCAGTATTTGATAGAACTTCCACTGATTTCTCAGACGCGGCAACCGCGTATGAGGAGCGCAATGAGATTCATAGAGCTTCTCAGGGAATAGTTGGGCCCCTATCTTGGACATAAGCTTTTTGAGACCAGAAAAGAGGATGTGGAACGGACAACAATCGTACCTTAAGTACGAAATGTGACGGACAGAATCGATCGGTTATTATTTCGGCCTTCCTGAAAATCGCCCTCCAGAAAGCAAAAGGAATGACGTTGTGTACCCGGTACACAGTCAATTGTAATGACTGACAGACATTATACGGCACTCCGGTATTGGTCAAATAAACAACGCACTGAACGCAAGAATAAAACAGCACGAGTCAGCATGGCAATTCGATAAGTCAGCATTGCTTTGCATGCCGACGAAGAGTCTAGGTACCAATTGACTGGTGGAATTCTCAAGTGATCGCACAGGAATCTCGTTCGGGAGACAGGCTGTTTTTTGAAAGCTGGCACATTCGAGCGACTGTCAATTGTGTTAATCGAACCGAACCGATCCCGCATTTTACGAGTATGGTTAAGAGCGTTGAGATCTGATCACCGTCAGCGTTATTCTTCGGTCTTTTTTCTGAATGATTTCCATTGTTTCTTATCTTCCTTTGATAGTACTACTATAGGTTATCATGCCGAGAAAAAAGATTTTTGTTTGGCTAGAAACTTGAAGAAAATTATTGTGGTTCGGTATGCTACCGGTGTGACGGTATTCCATATCAAAATGATAAGTGCTTATTGAAAATTGTCACAGAAATATGTTCAATTGTGTGAACTTTTTTCTGCTGATGTCCCTGACCAAATAGCTAAATGTTGCTTCGACGGATAGTAAAATATGTTTCTCTCTCGAAGTTGCAACTGATTTACTGTGCAAATTCAGCTGCAACTAAGTAGCATGACATGGAGTTCTTTATGATCTTCCTTGGATGTGGGGAAGCAAAGGATGACTTTCGAAATGTGTGATCATAACGCTTGACTGCTGATCGTTTGTATATACTTTGATATACAGCTAAAGAACGTCGCTGTTTTTCTTCAGCTCTATCTCTGCATAGCGGCCCTTGGCATCAGTTGAATTGTGTGAATTGTGAAAGCAAACAAGTCGATAAATCGCATTTTGCAATCAATTCGTATCTTTAGGTTGAGTACAATATTGAAGTTTCTTGTGAATGCAAAAATTGATGGATTTCAAGATCAATTTTTGCATTCGCAAGAAACTTCAATATCTTCTGCGTCTTGTCCGATCCTGCCGACAACTTTGTAAAAACTTCAGTTCTGACAGAGATCTCAATGCTGCATGCTAGTCATAAATCAGAGGCTCTTTTCTTTGGAACTTCAGCAAGAATTTCTCAAAATGCTAATTGACGAAAGCCAAGATGACTAGGTAGACCCATTTTAGAGAACACCTTCGATCCGCTTGCAGTGGTCAGTTGACTGGATAATTTACTTTTCAATTCTTTCTGTGATGGAAGATATTCGAGAAAACCCTGCTTTATGTTTACCCGCTGATCCTAAATTCGAAGTAATCCTGGCTTTCAGCTGCCATGAGGAAACAAATTGAAGCATAAACTATGCTGTCACACACCCGCTACGTCTCGCGAGAATCGTTGTCTTCACGGTGCGCACTCGAGTATTCTAATGAGTGCATATGCAGATCTGTTGCGAAATAGTAGCCTACAAGGCGCATCGGTAGGGGAACACTATTTTCGGGTAAGGGAGCGTAAGTTATAGCGAGAACATAATATAGGTCGCTTGCTCCGTGATGGTACGAAACTCAACCGAGAAAACCACCTTATTACGGCTACAATATGATTATTCAAAACGCCAGGGCCTACAACAATCGAATTGATGATGGTATATAGCAAATCTTTTGGATTTGATTATGCAAAATGAAAATCCTCCCGCGTGCAATTACGGATATCAATTTCAATTATTGAAACTATTCCGAATTTCTGATACACGGTAAAAACATTCCCTATTGATTGGTAGACAAATGTGGATGCAGTCTGTTCACAATAGTAGATCAGATCACGGCAGCAGATCACATCGAGGCAGACAGTGACGAATTATAGAAATTGAAGTAGTAGACATCGAATAAAAATGACTGGTTAGAAAACGAGAAGAGATGATAGTGTGAATTGAGAATGACAGTGACGAGAACTTGGTAAATAGGCTGTGTTCATGAACGCATGTAAGTGAATAGAAATCTTGAATGAATTGAATTGTTTCCTGAAAATAGAAAGCTTGCCAGGAAGATGATATTGGAACTAAAACCTAGTCGCATTTATTGAATAATGAAGTCCGTGAAAGTGACGGAGAAATTCAAGTATAGGCCTACTTGTGTTGGTGTCTTCTTGATCAACCTACAAAGTCTCCTCCCTTTGATTCGACGTTCCTAAAAACGCAACCATGCTTCACTCGAATAACTGTCTTGATCCGAAATCGTAATCCTTAATATTCCGTTTATTCCTTTTAATTCTGGAGCTACTGAAGTCTGTTTTGAACGTTGCCTTTCCGCGTTCCGCTGAACAAATAGGAACTGGATCAAAAGAAGATGCCTGCGATGAAATGAGGAATGAATAGAGACTGTGTCAGCTTGAAACCAGTAAGGGCCTATTCCGTCGTTTCATTGTCCATCTGTGTCACAGAACGAATTTCGAAGAATGAATGGAGACTCTTTCAGCTTGAAACCAATCATCCGTCGTTTCATTGCCTTTCTTCGTCACAGAATGAATTTCGAGGAAGGACTCAAAAGATCTGGAAACCTGTTGATGATGAGCATTTAATTATTTCATTGAAGGATCATCAGGACAAAGAAGAATCAATCAATAATGGGAAGAGGTATCAAAAATCACGGACGAATTCAGAAATCCAAAGTAGGCCTACGTGTCTTAATTAAACCTAGCAAAATTTGTACTGGCTCCTAGTCACGGTTATGCGGCCTCTGAATCAGTTACTTTTAACTGAATAAAGTCATCTTGGATGTTCAAAGGGATTCCCTGGACTAATAAACGGTCATGGAGCTTCGCACAATCAGGGACTCTTGCATTCGGGTAGACATCCCATAAACATCAAAACTACCAATTCATTGTCGCTTTCATTCAAAAGTGCAACGTAGCACTTGTGATGAGAAAAGTAGGTTGAAAAACTATCGCTAAGAAAACATTGAAAGAGCTTGACGGAGTAGATACCGTATGAATGAAGTTTCTATACAATAGCAAAAAATAAATCAACCATCGATGTGACGGGGGACAGCTTCAAGATACAATTTCAGAACTCCATGAAATTGTGAAACGCAAACAGCTTTCTCGAGCAAAGTTGTTGAAAATAAACACAGAACTTAGTTTGGCTACGGAGCAGAAAAAGACCATCACTTGAACACTTCAAGATCTAGAAAGCAGGGAAAGTATCAGCATTACACACAGCTTTTTGCTGACGTAAAATTGATCGTTGGGCAACTTATGTTAGCCTATTATTCAATTCGCCTCCATATAATATGTTAAGTATCTTCAAATACTTCAACATTACCAACAGTATTGACCTGCGGCCAATGGCAGACAGTAAAGCAGTGAAAGCTGAAGTTCAGCAAAGTACGTATGCAACTTCTAATTCTGTCTAAATGTGCTGCGTCGTAGAGCTAATGAGAAGAGATGAAAAAGAGTGTGTGAAATGACGCATTCTGTAAGGTAAGCGGTAACTATTCTTAAAATTTTCCGACCACGTGCAAATTTTGTGTTAAAATTGCGAGAGTTAATACTTAGATTATTGTTAGCTTCTGCTGTATTATTGATGCAAATGCATGTTTAATTTTTGTAATCGAGATTGTGCGACAAGATTGTCTTGATGTAATTATCTGTTTTATAGTTAGATTGTTTTATTTCTATGCTTAAGATGCATGTTTTTATAACAGAAACATCCATCGTACTGTCAATGTCAATAATTATTTAAGAACAAGCATGTAGATACTGCTAATTGAAATTGAATTATGTGTATATCTAAGTTTTGCAATATCAAGTAGTTTTTGATTTAATTACTTGTTTTGTATATCTCCGTTTTTTTATTCCTGTTTTTCTATCGGTGATACAACATCAACTTGTGTCAGTTCTTGCTTGTTTTTTTATCAATAAATATCACATGCTTCAATGTTTCGAACATAAAGCCACGTAAGGAAGATATCATAGGCCTATTTCAATATGGAGTCTGCTGGAGTCTTCTCTTCCGGTTATTGCTGCAGTCTTCTCTTGCCGAAGTGGTATCTTCTTATTCATCTATTCCAGAATGTTTGTGAATTTTGCCTCCTGAACGAATCTTGGACGCATAGTCTTTTCGTCAAACGTAAACAGCTTTTATAATGGTAATAAAATCTTCTACATGTCTGACAATTACATGTAGACCTATCTGTTAACCATCTATTCCGCTTCAGTTAATCAGGGGACGAGCATACTTTGTAAAATGCATTTGGAGCTAATGAATACTAATAGGGAGCTTGATCCGATGTTCATGTGTTAAAAATTTATCACGAATTTTCGGGGTCGAGGGAATTGTTCAAATTACAGAGAATGGAAGTCAAGATCAGGCAACGCACAAGTCCGATCACCAATCAACTGTGGATCATGTGATCAAGAGCTGATAGGACATCGCGGGACGGCAGCAGAGAGAAGGACAAATTATCGATGCGCTGCCCGACAAGATAATCTACCGTAAAACTATTTGAACGGCATGCCGCTCTATTTTTCAAACCTTTCCCCGCACTGCCGTTCAATTAGAGAGTGCCGTTCTATTTTTCGACTAGCTGATCAGAATTAAGAGATGAAATTTTCAGTAAATTTTATCTTAAATCTGTAAATTTTATAGATGAAAAGCGGAAACATGTAACATAAGAACTCTGCATAGATCTATTTGACAAAAGTTAACAAACACAGGTTACTGGTTGGAAATCACAAACTCACTAATGAAAATCAAGTGACACGTCGCTGTTGTAGCTGTCCTCGTCATTCGCATCACCATCAGCATCATCGTCAAAGTTCTGATTGATTCCACGTTCGACACCAGAATTGGCTCGGGCTTGCCGAAGAAGTTGCAAACCAGTCTGAATTGGACCGTCAGAGTCTGGCTTGAAACAATGGATCTGGCAATCCTCCGAGCCGTCGAGAGCGTTGGTCAGTCCGCATCCTTTGAATGACTTGATGATCATATACGATATTGCATAAATACGATGCAACTCCATTGAATGGAACTTCCCAGCCTCTAAAAATAGCTCCATAGCATTCTGCAAACTATTTTCCTGTTTTACACGTTTTGCAGAAGATTATTTCAGTCATGTAATTGATGTAGGAGATGAATTCATCAAAGTGTCGTTAAATTAGAGGCGACGTTCAATTAGAGAGTGCCATTCAATTTTTCAACTCCTCTAGACTGCCGCTGTATTAGAGGTGCCGTTCAAATAGAGGTTCTACGGTAAATGCATACTTTTAGTGCAAAGAAAAATAAAATGAAATGATTTTGTTAAAGCACACAATCCTTAAAGGTACACTCCGGATGTTCTTTTAGCATGACCTAATCGCATGTACGTTGGAAGAGAAGTCATTCGACATGATTCTCGGCATGAAAGTTGCTTCGTTAAGTTGCTAGAGCTAACTGAAAATACGTGGTGACGTCATTAGTGATCTGTGCGTTGGGACGATAATATGTGAGAAGGATGGAAGCGTGCAGGCAAGCGTCAGATAAGACGCACAGATGCATGAATTGCATTTTTCAATCACGTTCAATGACGAATAATCATTAAAGTGCAAGCACACCGTTTTACATTTTCATCGGGAGATTCATTTCAAGTTCGTTGTAAGAATGGTACGCTGTTGTCTCTTGGCTACTTCGGATATGCCAACAATGCCAATACTGTACGATGTAGCCAATCCTATAAGTAAAGGTACTAAAGAATTCTGATAAGCTTCTACAGATTCCAAACAAAAACTTCCTCGTTAAATATATGCTGCCGAAGCATAGGACAGAAGGAATAAGCGTAGTCGTGTATGTGCTGACCACTTCGTCGAAGTAGACAAGACAAAGTATCTACCATATGCTATTCTGACCAACATCGAATAAATCAGTCTCCATTTCGTTTGGCACCGAGCGCGATCCCATGTGTCAAAAATAATCTCAATTCAATTAAATGATTTCGCATTAGAATATTATTTAAGACTTCATTTCAGACAGAAGGTTGCCATATAAGTGCTTGCCACCGGCTAATATATGTACAGTACATGCACTGTACTCACATTGATGTTGAATGAATAAAATGTGACTACAAAAATGGTCAACGAATTTACAAACACACTAATTGTTAAGTATGCACCTTAATTTCTTCCTCGAAAAACATGCCCCAGCATGAGCAAACGCGCATCTTCCATGAATTCTCATTGATGATTTTTGAAGCTACTGGCCCATCATACAGCAGCTTTAGTTTGCAAGTCGTAGGGTTGGAGGAAGCTTACTGCTCATTTATTCTCATTGGGAAGATCACCAATGACGTCATCAGGAACTTTTGCATCGCGTTTACGCTTTGACGATGCAGTTTGGGTGACTTTGAGTGAACTGATTCAAGCAGGAGTCAGACCTTGGATTTTATGTTATGGAATAGAAACTGAAAAAACCCGGAGTACATCCTTAAGTTAATCTCGTTCTTGTCTGGCATAGATTTTAGGCTGTCGTTTCTTGATTTCAAATGCCTCGAAAATTCATAGGGAACCCACTTGAAATACACGTCCGAGAATTTTGCTTGAGACGTCTCCTTTTCATGCGGCAAAGTCGGCTCAAACTGTCTTCTCATTAACTGAACATGTTACTGAAGGAAAATTTTCAACCAATTTCAAGCACCTGGAACTGTGTCACCAACCTTTGTTAGTGAAGAGGCGGCCCATTTTACCAAGTTCTGTTGTAATCAACGTTACACTAATATGTGGAGGCCCTGTCACCGCTTGCACGAATAGAGATTCATAACGGAGGTCAAGTCCGTCATTAGTAGAAATTATTTGCAATTATTCGGGTCGAGTATCTTCATGTTCTTGTTGAAGAAACCCAGAGTGACATAAAATGATCTAATTTGTCAAAGTATTAGAAAAGAAAAGATAATTTGATGTTGTGCTTAAACTCATGTTTTAGACTTATGAAATAAATGCCAATTACACACAAAATGGATGATAATGGATGATTCCTTTGGTTGATTTTTATATCATCGGATTCGTCTTTCCGCGAGCTATATCAACGTGTTTCTTGTTTATATCATTGGTCTCAGCCATTGACATATTTCTCAAAATTCGTATTTACGCTGATGACTCATTCAAATTCAACTCACTCTCTCAATTCAAACTCATTCAAATTCTCACTCTCGCGGGTTTCTGTTCCCTTGGTCCTCGTGTGATGACGTCACATGCAACACGCATACAATACTCGCGTGCAGATCTTCTAAGTTTGCGCCGTGATTTCCCCATCCCACGAAAAACAAGACGAGCTTTGTGGTTCCGCAGGATATTGCTTCAGCGGTCAGCAGATAGTCAGCCTGCAACTGCATGTGTGTCATCCCCTGATCCATTACGCAATCAATTCTCTTCAGTGAAACCTCGTCCGACCAAACAATCATCCCCGCAAGCCCCATCAATTCTATTATTCAACGCTCGGTCCCTTTACAATAAGATCGATGATCTCATGATTAGAGCCACTACTTTCAACCCTGATCTCATTTGCGTCACAGAGACTTGGCTCGACAATTCAACCTCAGATGGATCAATTTCAATTCCCGACTACGACGTCATACATCAAGATCGTGACTGCCGAGGAGGCGGTGTGGCAATTTATTATAAGACATGTTATCACGTTTCTGTAAGTAAAAACATCTCTTTTGATAGTATCAAATCCAACGTCCTTGCGTGTACAATTACCGAATTTGATCTTGGATTAACGATTGTTTACCATCCTTACTGGGGTAAAGTAAAGGCACATGAAATTATGTTGTCTGTCTTGCAAGATGTTCTAGATTATTCATTGTCTAATCACTCAGTTATAGTAGGTGACATATATGATTTGCGTCACGTGTTTGATGATTTTCTGTTGGTCAACAATTTATCTCAAATTGTTAAATTGGCCCACTAGAGGGGCACAATGTTCTTGATATTGCTGCAACAAACCACCCAAATAAGTTTTCTCCTCCCTCCATTATTTCACCTCTTTGTCGCTCTGACCACAAAGGTCTCTTCGTAAACTCGTTAAGTGGGAACCCATCACTTCCACTAAGATTAAGGTTCGCTCTTTCACACCTTCATCTTACGCTCAGTGCAGCCAGCTTCTCGCAACTGTTGATTGGGACGAACTTTTCCTATACATAGACAATCCAGATGATTTAGCAGATCAGCTTCAGGAATTTTTCATGTTCCTGTATAAACTGTATTTTCCAGAAAAGACCGTTCGTCTTCGGAGTTTTGTGACCCTCCATGGATTACGCCTTCACTCAAAGCTCTCTCGGACGCTAGAGACAAGCCCTAAGCAGAGGGAATTACGGGAAATTCTAAGTCTCCGGGAAAAATTTATTGCCGATTGGCCAAGTCCAAGGTTGAATACTTCACCAAACAGAGTTTCTTCACCAAAAAACTAAGTGGAAGTCCGTAAGTACCCAAATTGGAAAACGTTCCTCACATCCGACATAGATCAACAGCACTAATTCTCTGAATGACAAATTTCAATCTACCTTTACTCAGCCTGACATTCACCTTATTTTCTCGAAGAATCTTGTTGAATCATCTACACAGTTTCCATTTGTCACTGAATTGCAGATCATTTCAATGATTAAGAAAAGTAAAACCAACTCCATTGGTCCCGATGGAATTCCTGGATTTTTCTTTCGTGCTTTGTTGATCTCCTTGCCTATCCGCTCACAGTTCTCTTTAACAGATGTCTTGAGCATTGGTTGTTTTCCACGGATCTGGAAATGCGCCAATATCCTACCGCTTCAAAAGAAAGATAGCACTGACTTCCGACCGATCTCCATACTTACCTTTCTCAGTAAAGTCCTTGAAAGGTTAATAAGAGATAAGGTCATCATCCCATCTCTCAGCAAAAATATCAATCGTAGACAATTTGGCTTTACACCCAATAGCTTTGGGGGATGCACCAACGCATTAATTGCCATAGACTCTCTATTGTTGAACACATCCTCAATCCAACCCTAAAAATTCAGTCTCCCTTCTCGCTATTGACCTTAAGAAGGCGTTCGATACTTTAAGCCATTTTAAACTGCTTGAATCTATTCGTGACAATTTTAGTTGCCCACCTCATGTCATAGATTCTATTATAATTTCTTGATTGATCGGTATCAGCGTGTTGTTGCTGATAATTTGGTAACACACCGCGGTCTATTTCCAGTGGAGTTCCCCAGGGCTCCATTTTGGGACCACTGTTGTTTTCTCTTTTCATGGATGATTTGCCCGATTTTGTAAATACAAAACCTATTGTTTATGCCGATGACATTACCTTGTTGCATTTTGATTGTCCTAGTATTAACTCTGACTTCTACTCTGATATAGATGTTTTCTGTGCATGGACAGAAAAGAAGCAACTGATTATTAATGTTGAAAAATCTAAATGTATGACCCTTTCCAGGAATATTTCTAATTGTAAGACCATGGATATTGTAATTAATAATTCCAACGATTGAACAGGTTGATTGTATAAAAATTTTGGGAGTGTATTTTACATCAGACCTTCGCTGGGACGTCCAATTCGCAAAACTGTATGCTAAATGTTGTCGTTCCATGTCATCTGTACGCCGTTTACGTAATAATAACAACCGTGGTGAAGTAGTTTGGCAGGCTTTTGTAAGTCTTGTGCTGTGTCATATAACATTTTGTTGGCCCATGATTTGTGATGTAAGTGTAAAGAACTTTCAAAAACTTGACCGTCTATACCGTTTTGCAATTCGATGGTCAAATGTTCAAGGCAAACCCAATCTGCGTGACTTTCTGGACAAAATGTGTGTTAAACTAATCAAAAAGATCAGTGGTAATCCCCATATTCATCCGCTTGTCGAATTTTTTACTGTGAGAGACCCTACTCGTGTTGTTCGTCGCTCCCGGAAATTGCTACCTCAACGACGATCCTCCTCACTCTACAATGGAAGTTTCGTGAAATACTCGAGATTCACATGGTGTAATTGCTGTAACCAGTCATACCGCTCGTTGTATTGATTGAAAATAAAGCATTCTATTATTATTATTATTATTAATCAGGGCTTATTTCAATTGTCACGTATTCGTGTAATTCACGTTTAGGGTTTTTCGAATACCTACTTCCAAAAGCTGATAATCCAACAAGCGAAGTTGTGTTGATATTGTGTTTAAAAGTTTAAAATGCTATGGAGAATCTATGGAGGTAAATCGCATTCTGCATAACATTAACATTAATTTTTGCATTTATTCAATTCTCTTTCTGCGGATCCCTGTTACCTCAAGCATTTTAAAAAGTTCAAGTGTTTTTCGCATGGTTGCGTCTGTAGCAAAAATCCATTGATTGATTTTTTCTTATTCCATTTCAGGTCAGGTGAAAGTCTGTCGAGCAGTTTATACGTATCAGGCTCAAGCTGTAAGTTTTCATTACTGATGTTTTACAGTGTTTTTTTTAAGGATTAAGCACTTTGAAATTGCGTCGCGTAGCGTTGCAGGAAGAACATAGGTGATTTTTTCAACAGATTTAGTATTTTACACGTACAGGCATTCGAAAAATTGTTGTACCTAATACATTTTACGTTATGTCGGTATTAGCATATTAATTTTCATGTCAGAGCAGGAACCGCTCCATTTCGAAATCTATTGCAACAACATTAGCAGCAACAGTGGAATCAGCAACTTCCAGTACAGTAGATCCATCGGTATCCTCGTCGTCGTCGTCACTATCACTTACTACGGGGCTCCTCAGGCCCCCTAAATTACGCCTATACTCTGAATTTAATTCGACGCCTACGAAATACTACATCTCCTCTTAGGTGGCCTATTGCTTCATTTGCATTGACTGTTCGGTTTTACCTTCGCAAATTGTTTTAAAAAAGATAACAACTGTAGGTAGCTTGTGAAAAACAACAACAGGTTTTACTCAGGCCACAATCGTAAGAGCAAGGAATCGAATATGTCTCTAGACGATCTTCTACACGTTGAAACTGTTTCCGTTTTATCAATTCGTACTACGTTCTCCTGCAATTTAGTTAGATTTGAGCAGTTTCCTGTCTATTAACAGGTTGACCCAGGGCATCGAATTTTCTTTATGTTCCATAAATTGTCCAAAACATTGATTAGAACTGTCATGCACAGACAGGAAAAGAAAAATATTGCGTCTTGACAATCATAACTTAAAAATCCAGACAGTCCATGTTGCTGTAATAGCTTAACTACTCAATATTGTAAGATTAAGTACCATGCACATGGATCATTGGCCACAGGCGCGACAGGACATGTGACCGCTGCAGTTAGGATTATGGAACTGTTGCGCTAATGTTTGCAAGAAATATCTAACGCAACCACTCACTAATCTGTATCAGTATAAAATTCATATTAATTTGCATATTGTTCATGTAGCTGAGACTGCTATTTGCAAGCAGAACGGAAAGGTCAGCCAACTAGGACACTTTCCTAGGTTACTTGTCGTAATCTATATTAATACATTCTATCATAACGATAGCACATCATTGTATCCAAATTAAAACCGCTGAATTATCTTACTGTCGATTTATCATGCAGTAGAAAGTAAAACTATGCCTACACCTACAAAGTAGGAAATAGAGAATTGCATGTACGTGGTGGCGTCAAAAAGTATCCGGACTCGATATGAAAGAAGAAAGCTACAATATTTTAATTATATTTTTTGGAAAGAGCATCCATTATAGGTATAGAAAATTGCTTGTTTTGACATTGGATTTAATCAACTATATTTTTGTACAGTTTCTTTAAATTTTTACTGGCTCATTTTTTTCGAGTTTTAACTTTCCATTGCGCATTTTGAAGCTTCAATTACCCATTCTTTGATCACATGACGATTTCTTTCCAATTGTAGCACGTCCATGCACGCACAGGCGCAGACAGACAAGTTAATGATTGTGATTGTAATGATGACAGACAAGCTAATAATACAACTCACTGCCATCACCTAACCAAGAAGCCATTTCTGTCAAGGCAAAACGAATTTTCTTTGCTGATCAGCGCGACTTTGACGAATGGCCAACGTGTCGGCGGTAGAATATCGTAGCGTTATTCGCTTTTTTGTTTTGAAGAAGATGGAGTCAAAGAATATTAATAGAAGAACTTCAAAATGTTTACGGTAACAATGCTCCCAGTCGAACGACAGTTTACTTTTGGATTTCCGAATTTAAGAACGGACGAACAAGATCGAAGATGAAGAAAAGCCAGAAAGACCAACAGAAATTGAGACTGGCACGAAGAAAAATTACAAAAAAATGTACGAGAGGAGCGAAGAATTACGAAGGACGTGCTCGCTGCACGCCTAAATGTTAGCAAAGGAATGGTTTTTAACATCATGAAAAAATATGGAATAAGAAAACTCTGCTCAAGATTCGTTCCTTACTTTTTGTCAAATGAACTGTGTGCCAGGCGCTTGCGGTGCTGTGAAGAAAGCCTTCGTCTTTATGAAGAATTGGGTGAATCTTTACTCCACAATTTAATTACGGAAGATGAAACACCCTTGTCTCATGTGATCAAAGAATGGGTGATTGAAGCTTCAAAATGCGCCAAATATTCTAACATTTGTATCAATGGAAAGTTAAAACTCGAAAAAAATTAGCCGGTAAAAATTTAAAGAAACTGTACAAAAATATAGTTGATTAAATCCAATGTCAAAACAAGCAATTTTCTATACCTATAATGGATGCTCTTTCCAAAAAATATAATTAAAATATTGTAGCTTTCTTCTTTCATATCGAGTCCGGATACTTTTTGACGTCACCACGTATACTTGCTGTCTAGTGTTTTGTACATAGATTTATTGAATTGACAGTATTTTGTTGTCAATCTATGTGCCCTACTGTGTGACTCAGTTGAACGACATGCTGTCATTCTGTCTCGCAACACTCTGCTAGCATTTTGTCAATCATATTGGGAAAATAAGCTGTTGATATCATTCAGAGATTACTGCTGCCCTCACTCACATTCCTTTTGCGCTGTCTGCTTGACATAATGCAGAAGGTGCAGGCTCGTTTCCACGGAGGACTTCGGTTTGATTCTAGGGTCAGGCGAGTGCGGTCGGGGAATCAAGGTTGCTGGTGTCTGGCTTAATAGTTGTCATTTTCCTCATATATTAAATACATTACGACGGACCTTTGATGTTGGAATTCTTGCAATGAAAGTCTATTTGTTTGACAGAATTTGAATGGGGAAAATAATGATGCGGTAATTCTGGCCGTTATGGACTTTTCACGCCATTTACTTTGATTTCTTCCATTAAAATATAACAAAATACGTTACTCTCTGAAATTTTCGAAACTTCCTAGTTTCCTTTTTGGAGTATCTAAATTATACGTCGGACCTCCGTTCTGTTACATTATGAAGTTGAATGCCGAGTATATCACTTCTTGACATGCAAATTTCCTTACAGGACGATGAGCTGTCGTTTGAGGAAGGTGATCTAATTTACATAACTGATCAAACGTCGAGCAAAGATTGGTGGAGAGCAAGAGTTGGCTCAAAAACTGGTCTAGTTCCAAGTAATTATGGTAAGTTAAGTGATTATGATTGAGCTAGCGACATAATTCATATGTCATCACACAAATTTGAATCCGAATGATTCATAAAATCTTCATTTCTTCTTTAGCGTAGCTTTGTTATCTACCTATCCTTTGAAAAAGGAGACATTTTGTCGTAACTGATGCTATCGGGCTTAGTAATGATGTTTTGGTTGATCGTTAATTGGCTTCTAGCTTGCTTTGAACGGGAGCTTTTTGATGACTTAGTGGGGAGACAATCCTCATATACGGGACTGCGAAATCAAAGTTGAAAAAGTAACGGTGCTCGTCGCAGAAGCCGTGCAGGCTTAGTGTCGTTTTAGGTTGAAGACTTAATAAAGTCAAAAATACCTGGATCAAGGCTGAGACTGAATGGACCCACGATGGAGAAAGTTCGTTCTAATTTTGTTTCTACTATTGAGTAGACTAATTCAACGAAATGAGCTTAAGCCGAATGTTGACGGCGAAGAGAGGCGACCGATCGGAGTCCGTCAAGCCCTCAGAAGACCGAAGGTAAACAATATGACCACCATTACCACAACTCAACGGTCGTCTGAAGCCCTTTGGGGAAAAGTGTGGGCTCACCATGAGTCGTCATCATTTCAGCCACCCTCCCCAGGTGTACGCAGTAGGCTTTGTAATAATGTTTAGTTTGTACTCCCCTCTATTACTCTTGATAAAGAAATCGAGGATTTGTTAGACTGTGTTTTCAACTACTCACACGATTTTCGAAGGAATATATCACGGACTTAGACAACTTGCTCCGTTCGTTTAGGTTCCTAGGAGGGGAACGCATGCTATTGGAAATTGCACACAGTTGAACAATAAGCTGTCAGTCGACTTTTGGACACCAGCAGTAGCGTGCGTGCTTGTAATATCTTTTCGGTCACACATCGCTGTCTATTATACATTCAGTGAGGAATGCTGAGGAGAGGGCGGTGAAATCATCAAGTGAACCAATTTTCGTGCGTCTGCTATCTTCTGTAATAATGATCGGAACGACCAACATTATCGAGAAAAATTTGCATTGCCCAATGATCTGAATTCTTCGAATCTGATGGAATTGTGGCAATCGAAGCACTTCGCTCGAATTTGCAGTAATACGAAAGCGACGCAACTTTTTCATATCTCTGAGGTATTAAGAGTTGCTTTTGCCCATTTGCTAAATTCCAGGATGTGCCATCGTTTTGAATTGGTCTGCACTACTAGGAAACTGAGAAAGTTAAACAATCAAATTCTGTGTTTGATGTTCTACGTTTCGTACAATTACTTGCCACTTTGGTTGCATTCTTCAATCAGCTTCCACAAAGCAGAGGGGATTGACAGGAATACAATATAGAGGCATATTTCTATTCTTGAACCAGAAGGATCTTACGGCGCACATGTGCTTTCTGATATTTGCTTTGTAACGAAGGAGATTTTGAACTGCAATTTCAGCATGCAAAGCCAGATATTTTCTAACAATGCATCAATCGTCTAGTTGCTAAAAGCAGTAGTCCGCGGGACAGGTCAGTTTAGTCCGCCAATTCAATGTGAAATGAAGATCGCTTTCGGTACAAAGCGCATAATCAATGGTTGATTTGGTCCAAAGACGTCTTCCACTGTCTTTGATTTGGTTAATTAATGCGATGAAGCTGTCTCAGAGTCAAGAAGTAATTTTATGAACTCTCATTATGCCATATACAAGTTCTTTGGTACATAAGTTGAAATAACCCAAAAAAAATGCTCCGTCCTAACTACAGAAATTCAAATGTAATTACCCATCTTCTTTAAGTGTAACACGTCTGTACAGTAGGACACAAATACCACTTACAAAATCTCTGCTCCGTAACACACAACCGTCTTGGTACACATGGTAAATCCCAAAACCTAAATCACCCCTGGACCACAACCACCACGACACTCACCCACACCCCACCCAAACCCAATCACCAACCACCCACACCCACCCACACTACCACAACTCCCTTCAATAGCCGATAAGACCTCACTCCCCACCTAATACAACCCTCTTTCAACCGACGTCGAGAGCCTCCCCAACCTAACACAATCACAAAAACTACAACCCCACACTACACCCTCCAACCTCCCATAACAATCAAAAAACAACCACCCCCCACCATACCGACCTTACCCCACGTTCCCCTACACCCCCACCCACCACCCCCTCCCCTTCACCCATACATAAACTCTACCCCACCTCAACAAACCGCCCCCTACCCCCAAATCACCCTCTACTCCCCACCCCCTACCCCAATAACCCCCACTCCACACTTACCTACCACCCACCCTCACAACACCCATCCCCCCCACATGAAACACCCAACCCCAACACTACATCCACCTAAACTCCCTCCCACCAAACACCTCCCACAACAGTACCTCACACCCAACACACACCCAAACGCCACCCCCGCAATCATCCCAACCCCAATCCCCCTCTAAATCCAACACTCACTCAACACACTGGTAAAAACATTCAACTCCTCCCAACCCCACTCCTCCCACCACCTCTCAACAACCTCAATAACCCCATCCATCAACACCCCACCCTTCCTGTCAACTCCTAACCCATCCAACTGACCAAACCGAACACACCACAACCACAGGAAGAAACTCAATTAAAGGTGGCCGTAAACTAGCATTCATAATACTTACATGCATAGTAAACACCACCAGAATAGCTACATAACTTAATAAAACATAGGCATAAATATCTAGGGGAAAATATCTAAAAAGCAAGGTAAATATTTCTTCTCTGAGATCTCCAATTGAATTCTGTACTAAAGCCATTTTCTACATAAACAGAATCGAAATGATACTCGAAACATTGAAAGGGGCAAAAGTACACATAGTTAAAAAATTCAGTGCACTAACAATAATAATTTAACTATAACGAACCAAGCCAACATAGAAAAAGTGCAAAACCAACGAAAGCCCTACGACATACCTAGTTGTCAGACATACAGACCAAATCAAAATCAATAACACCTCCCCCTGATAACGCTAAGTTCAACACAAACAGTTCAATCACATTTCATAGTCCATCAAACTTCCTAGGTACTCTCAGTAGACTGCATAGAATGTATGGTTCAACGTCAACTACAAGAACACTGATCACATACTCACTTTGTCATTGATTTTAAGAAATAGTGTCCGCTTCCAAAAGATTGGAAAACACACATACAATCGTCCATGTATTGAAAGAACACAGGTAAACTTGTACCGACAGCTACATCATTTTGTTTCCTTCCTCTGACTCGATCATGTCTCACGGAACAACACTGGAAATTGCTCTGATGTCACTGATATGACGAGGACACAATCATCCCCCCCAAAATATTTTGAAATATTGGTCAATAATGAGTTTTACTTCGGTCACAATTACCTATTCCGCCATTTTGACGTGCAATCCTGCATTTTGTGGTTTCACAAACATTAAATCCTGCAACTGCGATGTCATCATGCACTTGTTGTCTGTCGCAACTCAGTTTCTTGTTATATTCCCAAATATTCTACTAACTCAGCAATCTAACGCAAAAGTGTCATTCTTGGTGACTATAACGATGTTATGGCTGCATTCCCACCAAAAAAAACCATATCCCAAGGATCTTTCGTTACTCTCTGCTTGCCATCCTTAATACAGTTTTCGGTGGCTTTCACTCGACAATGCTATTTCCTGATGGCTTGTATGCACGATCTATAAAGGATGTCCACTCCCCAGTGTTCCCATCAGCCTCCAACAAAATATTCTCTAATCCAAAAAGTTTGCTCGCATATATCCAGCAAGAAAGTTCACTCGAGCGGACCAAATTCTTCTAAAAAGTATTGTTGCATTTCCTTACATATGGCTGATTGTGATTCATCTGAAATGCGTCTCCAGATCACATGACGACTAGGGCCACAGTCCACAATTGACAGGTATTTTTTTGAATTGTAATGCGTGACGTCACAAGCCAAACGACTCCAATTTTCGGATACCTCTAACGAGCCATGCAACAAGAAAGAGTGCAAACCAACGAATGGCCTACGACAGACCTAGTTGTCAGACATACAGACCAAATCAAAATCATTACAAGTATTTCTTGAAAATTGGCATAGAAGGCACCTACAGATCATGCGTCGTCATATGATGTAAATTCTGACGACAGGTTCTACGTTGTTAATGAAAAAACGGAACTTTACAGGCAAATTACGATTCAGTCAGCATCAAATAAAGACCTGCGAATATTCCAGAATGGTTTTCGCACGCGCAGTTGACGTGGTGCTTCATTGTATACTATTATTGTATAGACTTCATAAATGACATTATTTTTGCATCTTTCTACATGTTAAGCAATTACTTGTAACATCAGACACGATATCATTCTGTATACAGGACTTACAGGATATCATCTGTAGATACTGAATTTGAGACAAAAATGTTAAATTATATTTCAGCGCGATTAAATAGACTCCGTACGTGTGACAGATCTGCATTTATTGAAATAAGTCGTCACATAATTCACTTGGGGCGAGCTCTTAGTCCGCGATAAGTGAAAGTTGAGAAATTTATTCATCTGACTGTTTTTGCTTTAGATATGTACGTCATAAACCAAACTCTTCAAACAATTGCATTTTTTACTGTTCTCAATGATTCATGTCGATAAGAGAGTTGAGAATATCTGAAAAATTAATGAATAATAATCTTGGGAAAAAGAAGTTGAGGTAGCAGGTGTCACACTAACGAATGAGGTGAACATATTTATGTTACCTGGGTGACATGTTGGATGTGGTGGTGTCGCGTGGAAATCAGCGGATGCAGGCTGTGTCTACAACGATAAACGTTGTTGTTTGGAAGCGAATTCCACGAGCTGTTGCCTTTCCTTGACATCACGGACGCCACCTTCAATATATTAAGGGGCACGTGTGTACGACGTATTGTGTAAAAGCAACACATTCTGTACGGTAGTGGAAACGTGTGGACATGAAGGGCAGAAAACAAAATGAAGATGAAAAAGAAGCCGAAAAGAAGGAAAGTCAGTGTGGCGTATGTGTGTGTGACGCTTCGTAGAAAGAAACTCCAACGACAACCCACCTTCGAAGACTTTAGCCCAAATGGTTGGAAGAAAGCGATGATAAGAAGGTGTTTGAGGTGGGTAAACGGTCATGTAGTGAGGGAAATCATATGATGATTGGTGATAGCAGTAGTGAAAGTTATAATGGTGCCAGGGCGAATCCCCAGAGTACGAACCTCGAAATCACATGGATGGAAACAGTATCGAGCAAGACCTGTAAGAAAATTGGTCTCTGCCAGGAAGAATGCCAGAGGATCGTGCGCCAAGTGTAAGCTGCCATCAGAGGCAATCGTCACACCCCAGGCCAACGGCGGAATAGACGGAACGTAGAACGTAAATAATGATTGGATGATGACGTAGAATTAACTTGTGACCATAATGCACTAGCTATAAGTAATTTAACAACCAGAAAATTAAGTTTCAATCTCAACATGCTAGGATGTTAGTTATAAATGATATAAATTCAGATCTTCAACGTGTTTTTCCGTATTGCCGAATACTGTTAACGGAAGTCAGTAATTGCATAACCTGGAAATAACACATGGCATTTTATTATCAGTACCGATCGAACCGTCCTGAAAGTTCATCAGTCAACACAACAAAACACGACAAACACATCAAATGAAATGATCAATCCCACCGTGTAGCTCTTACTTGAAATAAATCAATTGTTGTTTTTTAACATCCTCTTTGCGTCAAACTTGAATGAATACTCTTTCACAGTTGACCTTGCAAGGACAAAATTCAAAGTATCACCTGACCTGCTGTTATTATCAGTCTTAATTAACTCGATTGTTAAATCAATGACAAATATATTTTAATTTCTCTTATTACGCTTTAATTTTTATTTTTATTTTTAACACTTTGTTAATTTGATAATTTTCTTATTGTTTGTTTTTTTTTGCTTATTTTTTATCAGTTTATATTTTAATTTTTTTTGGCAAAAAGAAGAAACATAAAAAAAATATATGAGCAGTAAATTCGTTTTATGTTTAGTCCGAAAAGCAAAATTTCCATCCATGTATATGTATATCATAACATTCAGCTTATTCCTTTCTGAATGACGATGTGAGCCGGATCTGTCATTCGTAGCGGCTTCTATTTAATCGCGAAGGAATACAACTTAATATTTTTGCTTCAAAATTCAGTTTCTACAGATGATGTCCCTTAAGTCCTATGTAAAGAATGATTGCGAGTTCTTCTATGTTCGATTCTTTTCAGATAGTGATTTAATCGTCGAATGGTATTTTATATGACATGGAAGTAGCTGAACAATATTCACTTCAAGACTGCGCACAATTCGTTGGGCAGAATACGATTCATGTTAAGTTAATTAACTTGATCTAGATTTTCGATGTAAACAAAATGAGTACATGTCATTCGGTCAATAGAATCAGAATTTTTTGACAATTCTCAGTACAACAGGTATAATCATCATAAATCCTATACTCCAAACTAGTATGTGTCGAAATTTCATGACGATCGGATGAATATTTGAGGAGTAATAAAAGTTTAAAATCCGGCGGTTTACGTGCGCCACCCTGTATATCATAACATTCAGCTTATTCCTTTCTGAATGACGATGTCAGCCGGATCTATCATTCGTAGCAGCGTCTATTTAATCGCGCTGGAATACAACTTAACATCTTTGTTTCAAATTCAGTTTCTACAGATGATGTCCCTTAAGTCCTATATAAAGAATGATTGCGAGTCAGATGTTACTAGTAATTACTAAACATCTTTGAAAAAAAAATATTAATTAATGTAGCCATATACAATAACACCAAGGCAATACAGAAGCACGATCAACTGCCGAAAAAACCCGAATTGGAATAACGCATCTATCGGACAGTCGTGAACAATCGAGAACACACACCTCATCGTCACCCCATATAGTAGAAAGCTTGATGCTGACAGAATCGGTAATTTGCGTAAAGTCCGGTAAACATATAAACACGTAGAACAGTTTCCAGCATAACCTCAAAATGACGACGCAATATCCTGTATATGCTTTCTAATGCCTAATTATATTGAAGAAATACTTGTTGTCAAATTCAGTTTCTACAGATGATGTCCCTTAAGTCCTATATAAAGAATGATTGCGAGTCAGATGTTACTAGTAATTACTAAACATCTTGAAAAAAATAATATTATTAATGTAGCATATACAATAACACCATGCAATACAGAAGCACGTCAACTGCGCGAACCAATTGGAATAACGCATTCTTTAGACAGGCGTGAAAAATCGATGAACACACAGCGTCACCCCAGTAGTAGATAGCTGATGCTGACTGAATCGTAATTTGCTCGTAAAGTAACCGTTATCCCATATAACACGTAGTGCTATGTCAGCAATTTACCTCATATGAAACGACGCATGATCTGTCGATGCTTTCTATTGCCAATTACTATTGATGAAATTAATTTTGACTCTGGGAGGAACAGCTTCTCGCATTTAATTAACCAAATGAAGACTGTGGAAGACGTCTGTTGGACCTATGATCCGGCCATCGATTTAGCGTTTTGTACCGAAAGCGATCTTCATTTCACATTGAATTGGCGGACTAAACTGACCTGTCCCGCGGACTACTGCTTTTAGCAACTCGACGATTGATGCATGATTAGAAAATATCTGGCTTTGCAAACTGAAATCGTAGTTCAAAATCCCCTTCGTTACAAAGCAAATATCAGAAAGCACATGCGCGCCGTAAGATCCTTCTGTTCAAGATATGAAAATATGCCTCTTTATTGTATCCAGTCAATCCCCTTTCTGCTTTTGTGGAAGCTGATTGAGGAAGTGCAACCAAAGTGGCAGTAATGTACGAAACGTAGGAAGCATCAAACAAGAATTTGATATTGTTTAACTTTCTCCGTTTACTAGTAGTGCAGGACCCAATTTCAAAAACGATGGCACCATCCTGGATTTAGCAAATGGGCAAAACGCAACTTTATACCTCAGAGATATGAAAAAGTTGCCGTGTCGCTTTCCGTATTACTGCAATTCGAGCGAAGTGCTTCGTTGCACATCAATCTCCATAGATTCGAAGAATTCAGATATGGGCATGCAATTTTTCTCGATAATGTTGGTTCGCCCCACCCCCCCCCCCCCCCGCCCCCCCCCCACCCCCCCCCCCCCCCCCCCCCCCCCCCCTTCCGACATTATTACAGAAGATAGCAGACGCACGAAAATTGGTTCACTTGATGATTTCACATCATCTCCTCGGCATTGCTCACTGAATGTATAATAGACAGCGATGTGTGACGAAAAGTATATTACAATCACGCACGTACTGCTGGTGTCCAAAGTCGACTTGACGCTTATTTGTTCAAACCCTGTCGTGCAATTGCCAATAGCATTGCGTTCCTCTAGGAACCTAAACGAACGACGCAAGTTGTCTAAAGTCCGTGATATTATTCCTTTCCGAAAATCGTGTGAGTAGTTGAAAACATAGTCTAACAAATCTCAGATTTCTTTATCAAGAGTAATAGAGGGGGAGTACAAAACCTAATCATTGGTACAAAGCTACTGGTACACCTGGGGAGGGTGGCTCGGAATTGATGACGACTCATGGTGAGCCCACACTTTTCCCCAAAGGGCTTCAGACGACCGTTTTGAATTGTGGTAATGGTGGTCATATTGAGTTTACTCGGTCTTCTGTGCTTGACGGACTCCCCGATCGGTCGCCTACTCCTTCGCCGTCACATTGGGCTTAAGCTCATTTTCGTTGAATTAGTCTACTTCAATACGTAGAAACAAAATTAGAACGAACTTTCTCATCGTGGGTCCATTCAGGCTCAGCCTGATCAGGTATCTGTGACTTTATTATAAGTCTTCAACCTAAAAACGACACTAAGCCTGACCACGGCTTCTGCGACCGACGGAGCACCTGTTTCTTTTTCAAACCTTTGAGTTCGCGAGAGTCCGTATATGGCGGATTTGTCTCCCCACTAAGTCATCAATAAAGTCTCCCGTTCAAAGCAAGCTAGAAGCCAATTAAGATCAACCATTAACTTCATTACTAGCCGATCGCATCAGTTCGACAAATTGTTCCTTTTTCAAAGGATAGGTAGATAACAAAGCTACGCTAAAGAAGAAATGAAGATTTTATGAATTATTCGGATTCAAATTTGTGTGATAACATATGAATTATGTCGCTAGCTCAATCATAATCACTTAACTTACCATAATTACTTGGAACTAGACCAGTTTTCGAGCCAACTCTTGCTCTCACCAATCTATGTTGCTCGCGTTTGATCCAGTTATGTAAAATAGATCCCTTCCTCAAACGCCTGCTCATCGTCCTGTTAAGGAAATTTGCCTGTCAAGAGTGATATACTCGGCATTCAACTTCATAATGTACCAGAACGTAGAGGTCCGAGTAAATTTAAGATACTCCCCATAAAATGGAAACTAGGAAGTTTCGAAAATTTCAGAGAGTAACTTTTTTGTTATATTTTAATGGCAGAATTCAAAGTACAATGGGTGAAATGTCCAGAACCGGCGATTTAACGCATCATTTATTTTCCCCATTCATGTCCTTTGTCAAACAAATGACTTTTTCATTGCAGGAATGCCCAACATCAAAGGTCCGTTGTAATGTATTTAATATATGTGGAAAATGACAACTATAAGCCAGACACCAGAAACCTTGATTCCGACCCGCACTCGCCTGACCCTAGAATCAAACCGAATTCTACGTGGAAAGAGCTGCACCTTCTGCTTTATGTCAAGCGACCACGCGCAAAAGGAATGGAGAGTGAGGGGCAGAGTAATCTTGAATGGATATCCACAGCTTATTTCCCATATGGATTGATACAAATGCTAGCAGAGGTTGCGAGGACAGAATGACCGAATGTCGTTTCAAACTGAGTCACACAGTAGGGCACATAGATTGACAACAAAATACTGTCAAGTCATCTATCTAATGTACAAAACACTAGACAGCATGTATACGTGGTGACAGTCAAAAAAAGTATCCGGACTCGATATGAAAGCAGAAAGCTTACAATATT
The DNA here is from genome assembly GCA_907163375.1 of Prostheceraeus crozeri. Lineage (NCBI taxonomy): Eukaryota > Metazoa > Platyhelminthes > Polycladida > Euryleptidae > Prostheceraeus > Prostheceraeus crozeri. The sequence continues at coordinate 94,158 of CAJQUW010005558.1, read as the reverse complement.
TTATTTATATTTTTTGGAACAAGAGCATCCTTTATAGGTTATAGAATAAAATGCTTGTTTTGACATTGGATTTAATCTAACTATATTTTTGTACAGTTTCTTTAAATTTTTTAAACTGGCACATTATTTTTCGAGTTTTAACTTTCCATTGCGCTTTTTGAAGCTTCAATTACCCAATTCTTTGATCACATGACGATTTCTTTCCAAATTGTTTAGCACGTCCATAGGCACGCACCAGGCGCAGACAGACTACGTTAATGATAGTGATTGTAATGATGACCAGAACAAGCTAATAATACAACTCAACTGCCATCACCTTAACCAAGAAGCCATTTCTGTCAAGGCCAAAAAGAATTTTTCTTCTTGCTGATCAGCGCGACTTTGCCGAATGGCCAAACGTGTCACGGCGGTAGAATATCGTAGCTCGTTTATTCGCTTTTTTTGTTTTGAAGAAGTTGGAGTCAAAGAATATTTATAGAAGAAAACTTCAAAATGTTTTACGGTATCAATGCTCCCAGTCGAACGACAGTTTACTTTTGGATTTCCCGAATTTAAGATACGGAACGAACAAGGATCGAAGATCGAAGAAAAGCGTGAAGACCAACTGAATTTGGAGACTGGCACGAAGAAAAATTACCAAACAATGTAACGAGAGGAGCGATGAATTACGAAGGGACGAGCTCCGCTGCACGCCAAAAAAAAACAATGTTAAGAAAGGCATGGTTTTTTAACATCATGAAAAAAAAATATTATTGGAATAAGAAAACTTACTGGCTCATAGATTCGTTCCTTACTTTTATGTCAAATGAACTGTGTGCCCAGGCGATTGCGGTTGCTGTGAAGAAAGCCTTCCGTCTTTATGAAGATTTGGAGTGCAGCTTTACTCCCTACAATTTAATTACGGAGATGAAAACACCCTTGTCCCTCATGTGATCAAAGGAATGGGTGATTGAAGCTTCAAAAATGCGCCTAATATTCTAACCATTTGTATCACGGGAAAGTTTAAAATCGAAAAAAAAATGAGCCAGTAAAAATTTTTAATAGAAACTGTACAAAATTAAAGTGTGATTAAATCCCAATGTCAAAACAAGCATTTTTCTATAACCTATAATGGATGCTCTTTCCAAAAAAATATAATTAAAAAATAATTGTAGATTTCTTCTTTCATATCGAGTCGGATACTTTTTGACGTCCACGGGCGACCACGTATACATGCTGTCTAGTGTTTTTGTACATAGATTTATTGAATTGACAGTATTTTGTATGTCAATCTATGTGCCCTACTACTGTGTGACCTAAGTTGTACGCCAAGCTGGCATTTCTGTCCTCGCAACATCTCGCTAGCATTTTGTCCAATCCATGAATGGGAAAATAAGCTGTTGTTAACATTCAGAGGATTACTGCTGCCCTCACCTCACATTCCTTTTGCGCTGTCTGCTTGACCATAATGCAGTAGGTGCAGGCTCGTTTCCACGGAGAGGACTGCGGTTTGATTCTAGGGTCCGAGCGACTTTAGTGCCCGGTCGGGGAATCAAGGTTGCCTGAGTGTCTGGCTTAATAGTTGTTCATTTTCCTCATATATTAAAATACTCATTACGACCGGATACCTTTGATGTTGGAATTCCTGCATTGATAAGTCTATTTGTTTGACTGACTTTGAATATGGGGAAAATTATATGAATGCGGTAAATTCTGGCCGTTATGATGGATTTTCACACACGCCATTTACTTTGATTTCTTCATTAAAAATATAAACAACAATACGTTACTCTCTGCTAAATTTTCGAACCTTCCTAGTTTCACTTTATGGAGTATCTAAATCATTCGTCCGGACTTCGTTCTGTTACATTATGAAGTTTGAATGCCGAAGTATAAATCACTTCTTGACATGCCTAAATTTCCTTACAGGGACGTTGCAGCTGTCGTATTGAGGACGGGATGATCTAATTTACATACCTGATCAAACGTCCGAGCAAAGATTGGTGGGAGAGCAAGAGTTGGATCGAAAACGGGTTCTAGTTTTCCAAGTAATTATGGTTAAGTTAAGTGATTATGGATTGAGATCGCGACATAATTCATATGTTATACACACAAATTTTGAATCCGAATAATTCATAAAAGCTTTATTTCTTCTTTAGCGTAGCTTTGGTATCTACCCTTCCTTTGAAAAAGGAGGGACATTTTGTCGTAACTGATGCTATCGGGGCTTAGTAAGGATGTTGATGGTTTGATCGTTAATTGGCTTCTAGCTTGCTTTGAACGGGAGCTTTTTTGATGGACTTAGGTGGGAGGAGACAATCCTCATATACGGGACTGTGCGAAATCAAAGTTGAAAAAGTAACGAGTGCTCGTCCGCAGAAGCCGTGCAGGCTTAGTGTCGTTTTAGGTTTGAAGACCTTAATAACGTCTTAGAGATACCTGGATCAAGGCTGAGAACTGTAATGGACCCATCGTATGGAGATAGTTCGTTCTAATTTGTGTTCTCTACTATTGAGTAGACTAATTCAACGTAATGAGCTTAAGCCCGAAGGGTTGAAGGCGAAGAGAGGCGACCGATCGGAGTCACGTCAAGCCCTAGAAGACCGAAGGTAAACAATATATGACCACCATTAACCACAATTCGAACGGTCGTCTGAAGGCCCCCTTTGGGGAAAGTGTGGGCTCACCATGAGTCGTCATCATTTCCAGCCACCCTCCCCAGGTGGTACGGCAGTAGGCTTTGTAATCAATGTTTAGTTTGTACTATACTTACTCCCCTCTATTCTCTTGATAAAGAAATCGAGGATTTTGTGAGACTATGTTTTCAATAACTCACGAAACGATTTTCGAAGGAATATATCACGGACTTAGACAACTTGCTCCGTTCGTTTAGGTTCCTAGGGGGGTACGCATGTGCTCTTGGAATTGCCACCAGTTGAACAATAAGCTGTCAGTCGGACTTTTGGACACTCAGCAGAGTAGGTTGCCGTGCTTGTAATATCTTTTCGGTCTACACCAATCGCTGTCTAATTTTACTATTCAGTGAGAATGCTGTGAGGAGAGGGCGGTGAAAATCATCAAGTGAACCAATTTTCGTGCGTCTGCTATCTTCTGTAATAATGATCGGAACGACCAACATTATTGAGAAAAATTTGCATTGCCCTATTATCTGAATTCTTCGAATCTGAAGGAATTGTGGCAATCGAAGCACTTCGCTCGAATTTGCAGTAATACGAAAGCGACGCAACTTTTTCATATCTCTGAGGTATATAAGACGTTGCTTTTGCCCATTTTGATTAAATTCACAGGATGTTGCCATCGTTTTTGAATTGGTCTGACTACTAGGACACTGTGAACGTTAAACAATCAAAATTTTGTGTTTGATTGTTCTGAAACGTTTTCCGTACAATTAACTTGCCACTTTGGTTGAATTCTTCAATCAGCTTCCACCAAAGCACGGATTGACAGGAATACAATATAGAGGCATATTTCTATTCTTGAACCAGAAGGATCTTACGGCGCGCATGTGCTTTCTGATATTTGCTTTGTAACGAAGGGGATTTTGAACTACGATTTCAGTTTGCAAAGCCAGATATTTTCTAATCATGCATCAATCGTCGAGTTGCTAAAAGCAGTAGTCCGCGGGACAGGTCAGTTTAGTCCGCCAATTCAATGTGAAATGAAGATCGCTTTCGGTACAAAACGCTAAATCGATGGCGGATTTGGTCCAAAGACGTCTTCCACTGTCTTTCATTTGGTTAATTAATGCGATGAAGCTGTCTCAGAGTCAAGAAGTATTTCTTCAATATAATTGGCATAGAAAGCATCTACAGATCATGCGTCGTCATATGAGGTAATGCTGACATAGCTCTACGTGTTAATGATAACGGTACTTTACTGCAAATTACGATTCAGTCAGCATCAGCTATCTACTACTGGGGTGACGTTGTGTGTTCATCGATTTTTCACGCTTGCCTAAAGAATGCGTTATTCCAATTGGTTCGCGCAGTTGACGTGCTTGCCTTATGTATTGCATGGTGTTATTGTATATGCTACATTAATAATATTCTTTTTCTTTTCTAGATGTTTCGTAATTACTAGTAACATCTGACTCGCAATCATTCTTTATATAGATAGGACTTAAGGGACATCATCTGTAGAAACTGAATTTGAAACAAAGATGTTAAGTTGTATTTCAGCGCGATTAAATAGACGCTGCTACGAATGACAGATCCGGCTCACATCGTCATTCAGAAAGGAATAAGCTGAATGTTATGATATACATATACATGGATGGAAATTTTGCTTTTCGGCAAAACAAAAACGAATTACTGGTCTGAATAAATGTCATTGATATACAATCGAGTTAATTAAGACTGATAATAACAGCAGGTCAGGTGATACTTTGAATTTTGTCCGTACAAGGTCAACTGTGAAAGAGTATTCATTCAAGTTTGACGCAAAGAGGATGTTAAAAAACAACAATTGATTTATTTCAAGTAAGAGCTACCGTTGTGATAGATCATTTCATTTTCGTGTTTGTGTTGACTGCTGACTTTCAGACGGTCGATCGGTACTGATAATAAAATGCCATGTGTTATTTCCAGGTTATGCAATTACTGACTTCCGTTAACAGTATTCGGCAATACGGAAAAACACGTTGAAGATCTGAATTTATATCATTTATAACTTACATCCTAGCATGTTGAGATGACACTAATTTATTGGTGTTAATTAATTATAGCTAGTGCATTATGGTCCCAGTAACCCACGTCATCATCATCATCATCATATACGTTCTACGTCCGTTATTCCGCCGTTGGCTGGGTTGGACGATTGCCTCTGATGGCAGTTCTCCACCTGGCGCGATCCTTTGCATCTTCCTCGCAGAGACCCATTTTCTTAACAGTAATGCTCTGAATGTTTCCTCCCATGTGATTCGAGGTGTCCCCTGGGGTTTCGCGCCCTGGGACATCTAATCTTTCACAACTTCTTCACCCATTCATTCATCTGCTATTCCTCTACTACATGGACCGTGCCACCCTCAAACGCATTCTTCCTCATCGCTTCTTCCAACCATAAGGCTAAGTTCTTGAAGGAGGTCGTCGCTGGGGGATTCTTTCTCGAAGCGACTCAACCACAAAGCCACCTGACCATATCGTCCTTTCGGCTCTTATCATCTTCCATTTTGTTTTCTGGCCTTCATGGCACTCGTTTTTATCTCCCATACTGCATGCTGTTTCTCTTACACACACGTACGTACACCCTTGCCCCTTCATCTATAGAGGTGGCGTCCGTGATGTGAGGAAAGGTAACAGCTCGTGGAATCGCTTCCAACCACAACGTAATCGTGTAGACACAGCTGCATCCGCTCCACCACCACCATCCAACATGTCACCCAGGTAACAAAATCTGTTCACCACTTCGTAGTGTTGACCAGCTACCTCAACTTCTTTTTCCCAAGATTATTATTCATTAATTTTCAGATATTCTCAACTCTCTTATCGACATGAATCATTGATAACAGTAGAAAATGCAATTGTTTGAAGAGTTTGGTTTATGACGTAAATATCTGAAGCAAAAACAGTCAGATGAATAAATTTCTCAACCTTTACTTATCGCGGACTAAGAGCTCGCCCCAAGTGAATTATGTGACGACTTATTTCAATAAATGCAGATCTGTCACACGTACGGAGTCTATTTAATCGCGCTGAAATATAATTTAACATTTTCGTCTCAAATTCAATATCTACAGATGATGTCCTGTAAGTCCTGTATACAGAGTGATCTCGAGTCTGATGTTACAAGTAATTGCTTAACATGTAGAAAGATGCAAAAATAATGTCATTTATGAAGTCTGTACAATAATAGTATACAATGAAGCATCACGTCAACTGCGCGAACCAATTGGAATATCGCATTCTTTAGGCAAGCGTGAAAAATCGATGAACACACAACGTCACCCCAGTAGTAGATAGCTGATGCTGACTGAATCGTAATTTGCAGTAAAGTACCGTTATCATTAACACGTAGAACTGTGTCAGCATTACCTCATATCACGACGCATGATCTGTAGGTGCCTTCTATGCCAATTATAGTGAAGAAATACTTGTGATGATTTTGATTTGGTCTGTATGTCTGACAACTAGGTCTGTCGTAGGCCATTCGTTGGTTTGCACTTTTTCTTGTTGCATGGTACGATATTAAAATAATTATTTTAGTGCACTGAATTTATTAACTATGTGTACTTTTGCCATTTCAAATGTTCGAGTCTCATTTCGGTTCTGTTGGTTTTCTATGCATGTTTGAATTTTGAATGCTAGTTACGGCACCTTAATTTAGTTTCATTCCTGTGATTTACCAAGTGACCAAGAGGTTGTGTGTACGGAGCAGATTTTTGTAAGTGTATTTGTGTCCAACTGTACAGACGTTACACATAAAGAAGATGAAATTACATTTGAATATCTGTAAGTACGGAGCATTTTTTTTTGGGTTATTCAACTAATTGCCAAAGTTGAATATGGCAAATGAGAGTCATCAAATTACATTCTTGACTCTGAGACAGCTTCATCGCATTAATTAACCAAATCAAAGACAGTGGAAGACGTCTTTGGACCAAATCAACCATTGGTTATGCGCTTTGTACCAAAAGCGATCTTCATTTCACATTGAATTGGCGGACTAAACTGACCTGTCCCGCGGACGAACAGCAGTTTGAAAAATATTGATGCAATCTGCAAGCCGTGCATTCGCTTTCATCCATAAAATTTGACACAGTGTCACTGTGCTCTGTCTATGTCGTATATCAGTGCACGTGATATAAATAGACAGATCCGCGAATAATGTAGTTCTGTAATGGTGTTCTACATTTTACTGTTTTCTCTCAGTGTCTCGTAGAATCTTTGTTGTATCTCCACAAACAGGGTTGGTTTATTTTAAAAATCCTTCAAGCGTTTTTAAATAAGATAAGTAGCTTTTTTCAAACTACAGTATATGACAGGAAAATGGATTGTCGGTAAGCAAGCATAAAACGAAATGGACATCTTTCAGCAAAGGAATCCACATTATTTGCTGTGCACCAGAGTGGAACTTCAGTATTAATTTACCGTTACTTGGTGTTCAATGTGACAAAAGGTTAAAGTGGAATTTCATCCTCCGACAACTTTGCTCTTGTCTACCTTAAGCACATCTCATACTTTTGTATAACAATGATGTATCATACCCGAGCATTGCAGTGTATTATTTGTTGGAATGAGCATCAGAAGTACAGATATGTTTGAAAGATATCTTATAAGGCATATCAAATCACCTGTTGTAATAATTGTGAATTCTCTGATTACTGATTATCGTATATTGAAGCACAAACGAGATAAATGCCACTGCAAGTCTTCAATCACTGCCTGTATCAGACCATATTCTCATTGACTTGATCCCGCGAAAGCTTGCCTATTCCGGTCAATATGAGGTTCCTGTCCAGTGTCCCAGACACCTATCTCAATCAATCATCCCTTCATATGCAGTGCTCTTTAGTGCATAAATCTTTCCTGATTGATTTTTCTCTATTTATGGCCAATTTCTTAACAAATGTAGCTATGAAACGCTTCCTAAGATTTTTCAAACAAATAAAATGCAGACGCTTGTATAGGCTAATTTTTTGTTTCAATTTTTGTTTAGATATGAGCATCCCATTGGATAGATTATTATATAAAATTATGGGTAATTCTGGGATAGAAAATATTACCCTCAAGCATACCCTCTAACCGCAAGGCCACCGGACCATCTGTTGAGAGCGTGAATTAGCCAGGAAGGCACTGCTTTAACGCAGGCACGTGGAGGGCGGACTGCTTTCTGCAAACACTTAATACCGCATCCGAGATTGAGGCGCTTCACGCAGGCGCTACTCATTACATGTCGTGGTGGTTACATCTGTTGAGATTTGATAAATTTATCAATTACCAGGTTACTTGTCTATACTTGTCTTCATTTGTAATTGAGGTTCAAGAAGTAACTCAAAAATCGTCATTTTCACTTCATAGAACACCGTTTCTGCTTGAGAATTGGTCACTTGTAAATCAAATGTCAGGTTTTAATTTCCGACACAGTGAATTGTTTTTCAGAGCACATCAATTTAATTTGAAAATATCTGAATTCCTTTAGAATTCATCATCTTTAAATCAGAAGTAGCATTCTCAAGAAATGGAAGTTTAAATATTACGAAGCATGTAAGTTTGACTTCATGAGTCAACTCTAAATACGTTTTCAATCCAGACACTATATTTTGACTAATTCAGTCACATTATTAGAAATGAAATAGTGGGACATAAAGAAAATTCGGAAATTAGTCACTGACTAAAGCAAAGATTCTTCAATTCAAGCACATCTCACTGTTCCCGACTGGAGCATTGTATTCGCGATGGAATAAATGCATACACATAGCAAGAGTCGTTGTCTTGATTTTGACATTGGTCTCAAGCATATCGCGCAATTATTGCACACTTGCATTGTCATCGGCAGTAGACTCATTTTACAGATAATCTGTGCTGACCTATTTAAACGTGCACGAATTCTCTTGCAATATTTGGATCTTAACATGCTTTAACAAGCAACTGAAAAAGCTTAATTGAAATGAGCGTGTTCTGAAATATGATTCACAATGGAAAAGAAGCTTGTAATACTGAAATCAATATGTTGGATTCTTGAATAGAAACGTAGAGTTTTGCTCTTCAATTGAAATGATGTAGACCTTTCAGTCACAATCACACTTCAGGCAAATGCTTTTTAATCACAGAAGGGATAATTTGTCACAATATATATTTTATTTATCACAATGTTGCCTGATTTTTTCTCTACCTAAAATTATTATGACCACTGTAATTTACTGCTCAATCATACTTTATGTAAAAATTCAATATCTGTATAGAAATTGTATTGCCAATGAGCAATAGCAAAAATATAACAGAATCTAGAATTGAATTTTCCTCCTAAGCTCTTTTTCTGAAACCATGTCCCTTATTTCAATGAAAACTGGGACGTTTTTTTACTAGTTTTCACTCTATAAGTTTGCAACTGGGCCTACATCAATTTCGATAGTGACGGGATTGGTTATTGGATGTCGATTTTGACAAAATGTAAAAGTGTAGTGCACATCTATTTTTGAAAAGTGGTAAAAGGACTGAGTATAGATACATCTTTTACTTACATATCAATCATGGGATTCACGATTTACATGTATTTGCTGAAAAATTCAAAAACGTTCGCTGTAGTAGCAAGTATTTCTCGATTGGGTAATAGATGGACATCGTGTTCGAAGATTTTAGTCGATTCAAGTAAAAATAATTCCGATTGTCAAGCCATCATATCAAGGACAAGCAATCTTAAAAATCAGAAACAGTTGTCCTCATGGCAGAATCATTTCATAGGCAATGAGGCCTTCTTTAATATAGACCGAGGAATCTGTCGTGTGTTGATCTTGTGGCACCGTTGTTTTCAAAGCACTGATAACTATGATGTTATTTAGTGCTAAGCTATTGGTGAGTTGGTTAAATTACAACAAAATTTAGAATTTTTATTACATCGACTCTTCTCGCTAAGTCAAAAAGGATGCATCCGTCATCACCAACTTCATTTCAATTCTATTTGTAAGCAGATATTCTACTCAAGTATCAATCGAAATTCCGGTGATAGAACAAAACTTCAATTAATGAAATTTTTCGAAGATGATCTAACCGACCATCATGCCGCTGACAGATGCAATGTATTGCACATTTGTATCATTATCAGAAACTGATCATCATGAACGGAAGTCGTTCGATTGCAGCACCACATTTCCGTTGGTACAAGATATAGACGATTTGATTGACTCGCAAAATCAAAATAACCTTGCACGTGAGACTGTCATTATACATCCGAAGCGATGCAGGAAAGTTTGTGGGCTCAATAACAATGATTGCTATTGTTCAGGACGCATGCAGAGAGCGGTGTGAGCAATTTCATTGTGCGATACAGCATACAGTGGTCTATTTTTGTGGAGAGGAAAAACGTAGTAGTGATTTGACTTACCAGAAGATGTAATCTGCCTGATTACGTATGGTAAAAGTATACTAAAAATAGGATGAATCAATTTCAAAGAATATGTAGCGATTGAAAGATTAAGAACTGGTGGGAAAAGAATCAGTGACGGCTTCAGTGATGAACCAAGCATTCCGAATGCAAAAAGGGAACTCGCTCACAAGAATTATGTAAATAAATTGATATTAGATTTCGGAGATGACAAAACTAACAACCAAAATAAACAAAGGGAAAATAGGCAGTAAAATGAAACTTCAACGTCACAACTTCTCCACCTTGGGGACATAGTCAGACTTTGGTGAAGCGTTGTGATGCTTCTAGTCCGGATGTCCTTCCTGTCGAATTGTGATGTCAATGCCGGGACTGTCTCTCATGATACTGAACCACTTCCGCGGATGCTGCTTGCATGTATGGATTCACAATCGTGACTTAGGGTTTACGTGTTCTAGTAGAAGTCCTAATGCGCAATCTTTCTGACGGGACGGGCTTTTCTGTCGCATTCACATCATCACTTTTTGCCATTAACCTCACATGCAAGTTGCAGTTTGTAAATCATTTAATGCTCGGCAAGCCAATTGATAAGAAATTGAAGCTTAGTGCATATATGCTATTGCGTAATCATTGCACTACAATGAAACTTTTACGTCACTACTCCCCATTCTTGGGGCTTGGACGGTGCCTACATAGTCAGACTTATGGATCGTCATAGTGCCTTTAGTCCGGATGCCCTTCCTGCCGACTTCCAATGACACCTTCAGGGCTCGACCTCTGGACCAAAAGATCGCTAGGCTGAGCACTTAGCCACTGTGCCACGGAGACCACAGTAATACAATAATGCATGCATAAATAATAATACGATAATAATACATATACAGGCTTCCCACTCGTCCTGAAATTCCTGGAATTTCTAAAGCTGTCCTGATTTGTCCAGAATATGACGATTTTCTTAGTTTTTCCTTTCAGTTCAGCTGAAAATATCATTTTTTGCGAAAAATGTCTGAAGTTGTGCTTTGAACGAACGGTTGTCAGTTAGTCATCAGATTTAAACTGAACCTTACAGAACCAAATAAAATGTGGCGAGGCACATTCATTTTAGGCGTGCAGGAAGTTAAGTGCCCCTGGCTTGCTGAGCTGTTATAGGAACATGAATTCAAACGATCAAGTTGACCTGAAATAGTTCCTGTCATAGTAAAAACTTCTGACCAACTTTATTTTCGTTTTTGTGTTCTTTTAAGTAGGACCCAGTAGGTATAGAACTTGGAGGTTTGAGCTCCTTTGACAACATTTCAGATAGGTCTAATTTGATGTTTAGCCAAATTCCGAGGTAAAAAATCATTAACTAAACTAATAACAATAATGTACATGTATATATGATAACATTAAATGGAAATCGGAATTCGTCGCATGGCATAACTCAAATGTAAGATACAATTGCGAGTAAATTGAAAAGTTGATCACAGAAAATGAATTCTAGGGTATTCATTATCATCTTAAGATGATGTCCCAATAGTTACAGGGAGGTTCGGTGAATTACCCCTTACATCATTTAGCATCCGTATTCGATCATTTGATTTCCAAGACTTTCTAGTCAGCATTATTTTTTAAGATGCAGTGCTGCTTTTGTATAGGCCTACAGCTATGGCTACCACTCAAAAACAATTTATTGAAATTTCCAACATTACAATTTTTTAGGAACAAATTTGCCATTGATGGCATTCATTAATCGTTCTAATCATCGTAAAAAAGATATTTACAATGTCTCATTCAATATCTAACGTGTCTATCACTGCTTCTAATGACCAGTTGTAGTCGTTGAGGCATGCTGTCTATGAGATTTTTGCACACTTCGGGAGTGATTTCCTTGCACCAAACTTGTCGTATCATGTCTTTAAGATTGTCCAATCCCTTTGAATTGTGAGCGGAAACCTTGGCCTTGACAATGGCCCAAAGATTTTCAATTGGATTGAGATCTGGACTGCATCCAGGCCACGGACAAAGAACATCGACTTTTTGGGAACTCAGCCAAGTTTTCACTATCCTTGCACTATGGCATGGAGCACCATCATGCATGAACTTCGTGGCATACCTCAGTGTCATCATTGGTCTTAAGCGATCCTGTAAGACTTCCAAATACTTCTTTGCATTCATAGTTTCACCTGAGTTTAAGAACCAGAGACTTCCTCGACCTGTAGCCGACACTGAGCCCCAGACCATAATTTGGGCACAATGCTTCACCGCTGGAACGCAGTATCGAGGATCAAGCCGGGTACCCTCAGGTTGTCTAACTCGCTGTGATCCATGGTTACTGAACTGACGCACCATGGTGTCATCAGGGAAAAGAGCCTTTGACCAGTCCTCCGACGTCCAATGCCGATGTTTCTTGCAGAAAGACAGTCTATCACGAATGTTTTTGATTGATATAGCGGTTTTCTTAATGGACGATATGATTTTAAATTGAATGTGTCACTCAATAGGCGACGAATACTTCGAGCAGATATTCCTTTGAATTCTTGTGACAATGATCGAGAAGAAATTGATGGGTTACACACAACACGTCGACGGATGAGGCGGTCAGTTTGAGATGAGGGGATCTTCGGTCGTCCACATCGCGGCTCATTGGTTGAACGATATCGACTCACAGTTCGGCTAACATTTGCTTGAGAGGTATTCAGTTGATCAGCGACAGCCTTCTGCGTCATTCCAGATTCGATTAATGCTACTATTTGAGCACGAACAGTTGCTTGTAGCTCCATATTTTCAATGATCAGAAGCATAGAAATAGAGTGTTTATCTGAAGTTCGCTAGAATGGAAATTGACTCAAGGTCGCGGCACATCCGGGGGAACTAAGTTGGGGCATAAGCAACCAATGAAAAGCTTCGATTTACTAATGTGACTGATTCTAACCCAATGATACAGACGTTGGCAGGTGTGTCTAAGTGAAAATGCGTGCGATTTATGTGCCGTTACTGTGCATTGCATGAAGCTTAATTTCCATTCTAGAGGTTTTATTGTTGTCAATTTCTATGATCAGAAGTGAACACAAGTTTAACAGTGCATTCTTAAAACCAAGTATCACAGGCATTTCAATAGGTCGATCTACATCTATGACGTCACGATGTTTTCCCTAATTGAAAGATCGTGATGGAAATGCTAATGACGTATTTCATCAATGTACGATGATTCACAACATCCATTACGGACATTAGAGTGAAAAATTCTGCTACAATTCTTTACGAGCCGGAAATACGGCGGGGGATAAACAATATATCAGACATCTGGCCATAGCTGTATAGTTCTTATACTGTCACCGACGTCATTCTGTCCAGCGAGTTATGCAACGCTTTGCTTCACAGTGCCTCAGTCTCCCCTGACGATGCAGTCAGACTTTTGCTGTGAAATATCGGCTTTTTAGCTGATATATGCTCATTGTTGCTGAGCAAGTTGTTTATATATTTTAACATCAGCGCAGTACTCTTATCGGTGGAACTAAACGAAATCCTCACTCACTGAGAAGAAAAACAGAAAGGAGCTAATCATATTCAGAACAAATAGTAATGAACATGGTACTTTTTCCATACCTGTCTTATACACATACTGGAACTGCTATTTGATGTTCCACTTTGAACTTAGTGATAAGGAATGGAATCACGTAGTCACCAGCTCTTATATATCTGGCAAAGAAGCGAGGACTTGGAGTAACAGAAGCAAGACCGTGATACTTGATATATAATTCTTAAACATCCGACTTTGGAGAATTTCAATAATCTCGAAACTTCAGGGAAGGGGAAAAAGATTACGGATGGGTCGATTAGCTATACTTGGTATCATTTGAAGAAAAATCAAAGACAAATTCGAAGATGGCTCAATTTTATCTATCTGACTTTTTCTTAATCGCTACCTTCGAATGTTAGGTTCTTAATGAATAATGTTGATCAAGTAGTTTCCCTGCTCAGTTCAATGACGAGCTTGTCATGTTGCAATTCAATCAACTGACTGGTTACGAATGTTCACACGTTCCTAACTAACAATGATGAGTGGTGCTTGTCCATCATTCATATTCCTTCTCATTTTCCCAAATGTTGCAGCAGCAAATACATCTCGACGAGCAGTGCTCTTTATTGTCAGCGATAATGTCTTTATTTGAGTTTTACACATATCTGGAATCGGCAAGAGCTTTTATCATAAAAGAATGCAAAGCGCGTTGCAAGCTGTAAGTGAAAGTAAGTTGTCGGGACAGGGGTAATAAGTCATTCCTCTGGATAGGAGTTCCAGTTTGATAAGAGACTAAGTCATATTTTAGTAAAAAGACACACTGTAGACGAAATTGCAGAAAATATCCTGCACACTTTGTGTTAGGCATATCTCGATGAACTCTCAGAGGCTTCCAGACTCAAATTTGAACAGAAACATAGCTTTCTTGAGGACATGCAAGTTTTGTAAATTTTGCTTCCTGGATTTTCCTGGAACAGTGCTGCTAATTATTTTCTATTGATTTTCAAGAAGGAGCTTGTGACTGCGTGTGTGACTCTAGACGGAATAGCCACCAACCGCCCATATTTCTTTTTGGCATAATTTTTATAGAAAAATATCGGTACTTCGGCTGGTTGGAACAGATGCTGAAGTTCACAACTGCACTTCCATTATGTATGTTGTCATTTGTGCTTGTCAAAATGGACCTAAAAATTAGGTTTTACAATGCTGTCCCAGTTTGAATAAAAAAAGACCAAAATGGGCGGAAACGATGAGCGGCTCTATTGGCCGGTCCTTTGTGAATCATCCAAGCATACACGTTTAAAATCCATCGAAGTGAATGCTTTTTCGAATTATTCGTTATAGGCAATACACTACTATTGAGAGCGCATGTAGAGCGTAGAGCATATATTACTATTTGAGAAGCAGAAAGGAAATTCAAATTTGATTTCCACGAATAATGTTACTTGATTTACTCACAGAATTAAATATTTTGTTTATCTGCTTCGGTTTGCTAGAACTGTGATTAATACGAAACTGACGGCACATTGAGGAACCTATTAAGTGGGCAAAAAGGAATTCCTAATACCTTACAGATAGGAAAAAAGTCGTGCGTCGCTTGCGGATTAATGTGAGTTCCAGCAAAGTGCTTCGATTGCCAAAATTCCTTCAGATTCGAAGAATTCAGATCATTGCGCACAAGTTTTTCTCCATAATGTTGGCTCTTCCGATGATTATTAAAGAAAGTAGCAGGCGTACGAAAATTAGTTCATTTGATGATTTCATCATCGTCTTCTCACCATTCCTCACTGCACAGTGCATACACTGAATCGAGTGTTAACCCGACACGATGTGTGTTTTGGTGTGTGCGAAGTATTATCACAGCATTGGCTCTGGTTCCTCTGCTGACAGCTTGTTGTTCGCCATTTCCAATAGCAAGCGGTACACGAATTATCCATTCGAGAAGGAGCAAGTTGTCTAATTCTGTGATGTACCATTTCGATATTAAGGTTACATACAATTATTCGTTTCTAGGAAACCGAAGCGCGCGCAGATGAATCTAATTCTATGGATTTACCCATTAAGCCCCACACAATATAGCTACACTAAGGTACAGTGGAAAGAACGATCCAATGATTTTGATTATTAACCGATATGAATAATATTAGGCCATGTATATTCTGATGGATTGATAGCTCAACAAACAGTAATAGTTCCGATTTTGAAAACTCATAATATGTGTCCCATCCATCAAAATACCATTTCACACCAGGTGTCGTGACTGCAAGGTCTAACTTCAACGACTACTTCAAAAAACTAATTCAAGCTCAATTATCGCAATGAACTGGTTAAAACTGCAAGATGAAATTCATTGCGAATTGCAAACTTTTTTCCACACTGATGCATTGTCGATTTTTGTCGGGCAGCTGATCTTGGCAATCTTGGAACTAACTCGCGTTTGACTTCTATTGGTCGGGACGGGTCTGATCTTGATTGATCTTGAACTGTGTCTTCATGAAGGTTTAAATTTAAACTGAGACATCATGACTTTGTACAATAATATCTAATGACATGAACTTATTGGTGCAGTACTTAGGCTTAATTGATAGTGCGTGATGTCTGCTGGTCTGCATATTGATAGAATATTCTAATTCAGAAGACTCGGAGACCGAATTCTCCGAGTACCCAGTTCCTTAATCGATTTTGAAAGGAAGAACGTCTTCGGATACCATGCAAATGTAACAAGGGTTCTATTTCTGATGTTATTCCTTCTGCAACGCGGTCAGTGATATTGTCTTGCTGTCTCGATGCGAGTTAATTCTCAGTGAAATTCGATAGGTATATAAAATAAGTGCAATTGATCAATAAAAGAAAACTCGTCATGTAGTTTGCAGCTCGGCGCTTCGTCTGTTCTTATTGAGAGCAATACACGGAGCTGATTGACACCTGCACATGCATTAGACAGAGGTTCGATTGCTGTTGATAACTGCTTCTACGAAGTGACAAGATTGACAGAAACACGGATGAGACAACCAATAAAAAAGGAGACTGACAATCTGCTACATGTAGAAAAAACTGAAAAAGATGGTTGGGTGCCTCGTCACATTAAGGATAATTTCGTGAAGAGTACTGAACAGCGGGTTGCATCCAGATGTTCGAATCCGGCCTTGAAAGACGAGCCTTTAAAAAAGGCACAAAACCGACTTCGTAAGAATGGGTTTAGCAACCGAGATTTCATTCAATAAATACAAGAGTAAGAAAGAGAAAACAAATAATAATAACGTAAAATTTACTGTAGACTATGTGAGCGATAGCTGTAATAGAAAACTTAAATCACTCGTGAAAAAAATACAACTTACCCATCACCTATTTAACAAACCGAATAACACTTTAAAACACTGCTTAAATAATAAGAAAAATAGTCGTAAACATGAAAATTGCGAAATATGTACTGGTTTGAACGGTAGCTATGCGTGCGATGATCGATACGTGGTATATCAATTTACATGTAGTCTTTATAACCAATCGTACATTGGGCAAACTAGCCGTCCTTTTGTCACTCGCCTTAAGGAGCACGCCAGTAGTTTAAGGAGTCTTAATAATACCAGCGCTCTTAATGAACATGCCAAGACCGCCCACAATCGTAACATGTCCATTAACGATTTCATGTATTGTATTTTAGACAAACTAAGTTCGCCTATTGAAAGCCGTATTGCTGCAGCGAGGCACATCAACAATAAGTCACCGGGCCTGAATAGGAAGCAAGAGCTGGTTGGCTGATGAATACTCGCGTCTAAGCAATCGATCCGTACCTATTTAACTCCACACGCAGTGTTCTGTCACCTTCCGTTTTAGTTTTGTTTGGCACAGAGGCAGCGACTTGGTCGCGAAACGTATGCCACTGTACAAAGTTTTAGCTATTTATCTTATTACAATATATTTCGTTTGCATATAAAACACTATTGAAGACAATTAATAGAATTAAACAATCACTGAGTTTACACATTAAATGATAAGGGAAAAGTCTAAGGAAAAATTATTTAAGTGAATGGTTGAATAAATTTTTAAATAAAGTAAATAAATAAATAGATAAGAAATTAGAAAAATTTAAATACAAAAAACGAAAAAGCAAAAAACGAAAGGTACAGCGAAAAAATATTACAGAGACATAGAACAAAACATGCGTTCCTTTTGAATGCACTGACTGGGATTGAACCACTTTATAGCCTCACTTTCAGCGATGAAGGGTTCATACTGGGATGCACACTTTGACAAATGAAATTGCTTTATCTTTTAGGTGCAAACTTGGTGAAGGTGTAATTCTTCTTTTAATTGTCTTAACTGGTGCATTTACTTGTAAACTTAACATATCATGATTTTTCTATAAACAGTAGGCTACATGTAGCATATTGTCAGTCTCCTTTCTTATTGGTTGTCTCATCCGTGTTTCTGTCAATCTTGTCACTTCGTAGAAACAGTTATCAACAGCAATCGATCCTCTGCCTAATGCATGTGCAGATATCAATCAGCTCCGTGTATTGCTCTCAATAAGAACAGACGTAACGAAGCGCCGAGCTGCAAACTACATGACGAGTTTTCCTTTATTGATTAATTGCATTTATAAATGGGTCATCTACAAAAAGAATATAAAACAAGCACAGCAGCCAAAAAGTTAAGAACTTGTTGGACACAGAAGCGTATGATTTCAGTATCTCAATGTGGCGGTGATTTTCTTTATTGAGTAAATGCATCAAACTAACTTTTACAAAATTCGAAACCGATTCAATGTTTTGTTTGCTAAGTTATTCTCTTATAATGAAGTGATGTTGATTTTTACCAGCATCAAAGATTTCCGAAATTCAAGTTCCATTTCGAGTTTTCAGTTTACGACTGCTTCTCATTTAAGTTCTCAATTGTCGTTGCAGTTGCTGAGAACACAGAGTCAATTGACACTCCAATGCACGACGCCGCAAAGCGTGGCAATGTTGAATTCCTGCGAGAGCTCCTCTCAAATCAAGTCTCCGTCAACGGCTTGGATAAATCCGGTGCTACTCCGTTATATTGGGCAAGTCATGGCGGCCACGTAGAGTGTGCTCAACTCCTGTTAGCTGTACCAAATTGTAATGTGAGTGATTCGATTTTATGTTGCTTTACATACAGGGTTGAAAAGGATATTTTATAGTCTATGATGCTGAAAATACTTTTGAAAAATGTTATGAATGTTTTTAGTGATTTTCATTCAGTTTTCTGTGTTTCTGCCTTCTCTTTCTTTATGCTACTTATCATTTGAATTCACGCGCATTCATTATTTCATTCATATACATGTATTTTCAAGTTCTCATAATTATCGCTCTCATGCGATAATGAAGAAGAGCATTTTGAATCTTAATTTCATAAATGATGGCACAAAGTCAATAAACTTATGAAGAAATACAATATTTATGCGTTGAAATAAAAAACAGTCGCTCCCTTCTTTCGGACAAATTTCTTATATTGTTTTAAAAACATATGTACAAGGGCCCGACGCGTTTCGTCCTCCGACGTTATCAAGGGCACATGAGCTGCACAACTGGGCGAGGGGTTAAATAGTAAAAGTGAGCGGTCCATCAAATTATCTCATGTTTTCTGTTCAGGAGAGGTTTATTCTTAGCTATGTGACGACTTTCAGACAACTTCGTGTGAACTGAATTACGTTGTTTCCTTAGAATGGAAGGGTCAAAGTTCTTGATTTGTACGTCAGTCAGATTGCTGTGATCTTTATTAACATGTTCAGACAATGCACTTTTTTGATTGCGATTTTTCAAACTGTGTTGATGTTTAGTATATCTATGTTTAAGCGGACGACAAGTTTGACCGATATCATTTTTATTGCAGATTTTGCAATTAAAATGGTAAACAATATATTTATCGTTGCAAGTAAATCTGGGTCCCACAGCAGAACACACATTGCAATGACATGCATTGGTAGGAGAACAGCGCGTTGGAATATTAGCCAAAACCTTACCGGGTTTAAAAGTGATACGGATAGGGAGTTTAAATTTATTTGTTAAAGTTTTCATTTTTCTGCAAAATTTATCATTAACAAAATCTATAGATAAGTTAACAAAATTTTCACCGTTTTTAGACTTAAATTTGCTATCTTTCGTTTTACAATTGGTATTATAGAAGCCATTGCTATTAAGCCGATGTTTCATCAGAGGTATGCTAGTCTCAAGTTCATTTCTACTAGAACATCTGTCAGAGACTTATTTCATGCTATTTTTGACATAGCTTGGAAGCCAACTATCTTTTTGAAGCGAAATGTCCGAATGGCATTCTTTAGAGAACCATTTATAACTGAACTTTTTATTGATGGGTATGCTAACATCAAGGAAATTAAGAAAATTATTTTTGGATACATCTACAGTGAATTGTATGCTGTCATTTATGGAATTAAATGTGTGCAAAATGTTTGGAAGAGATACATCATTTTTGGGAAACGGACCAACAATTATATCATCATGTAGCGTTTATATATCAGCGGCTTAATTTTATGTTGTTTCTTTAATATTTCTAATGCTCTTTGCTCAATTTTGTGCATAAAAATTATAGATAGCGGTGGAGAGAAATGTGCTCCCATTTGGCAGCCTTTAATTTGGAGATATGTTTTACTATTGTAAGAAATTTAGTAATTAAAGCTCGTCAACTTGAGAAATTCAACTAAATCGCACACGTTAAAACCAAAGTCATCTATTTTATCCCAATGTACAGAAGCAAAATCTTCATCCATATCAATCGCTTCTAGAATAGGAATAGATGGGTACACATTAATAACATTTAGTGATACAAAAATTAATTTGTCTTTGGAAAAATGTTCATGGTTTTTCAAAACGTTAAGGAGATTTTTACTACTTTCTAAATGGGCGTCAACAAATTTAACGAGTTGATTAAGTACAGAGCTCACGAGCCAATCTATTTTTTCGGTTGGCGTACCAATAACAGACGCAATCGGTCAAAGCGGATAAACATTATCAATTTTTTCTTTATGATCTTTTATGAGAACGCGGAACTTCGCAGGTTGACTACCATTAGTGATTCATCTATCTTGATCGATTCTAATATTATTTTTACATTTCGATTTTCTCATTTTATTAGCCTGCTTCTCAATCGCAGCGCATTTAGAGACATTATGGACTTGATACGTCTGACTATCTTGTAAAATCACTTCCGTTCTTTTAACAATGGCATCTCTACCGACAATTACAATTCTGTTAGATTTATCCGATGAAAGAATCGTAAGGTTATTATTTTCTAGAAAACGATTTGTTTTCTTCTGTATTTTATTACTTCTAGTGTTTGACTTCAAACTCTGTGTTTCCTGCTTCAGCAACGATTTGGCTTCAAACTGAAAAAGCTTTATACGATTCTCCAAGTCTGCATCCGCAGCGGGAGGCAAATTTACAATATTTTTATCAAAAGGAATTATCATTTTATCAGAATTACTCTCGTTTTTCTTGAAATGCTCTTGCCACCGTAATTTGTAGGCAGCACTGTCGATACCGACTTCATTATTCTCTACAAAAGTGTCATTTATTTTATGAGGTAAGCGAAATTTAGGACCCTTACGGAGAAAGTTTCCAATATCTGTAGGAACATCAACATTACTTTCATTAGTCAAACGATCATCTCTCAGCTGAAACGTGTCTATATGGTTTGATGGATCGCTCACGTTAAATCATAAGTTATCGGTACATGGGAAGAGAAAACCACACTTGTACTCAAAATCATAGACAGAGGGAAACTATTGACCGGTCCACCAGTGCCACTTTTTTCCATGCCGTTTGTGGATTTCATTCACTTGTTCCTCCAACATCTTCTCGAATCCCTTGAGGATGTCCATCTTGTGACTTGTATCCATAGGATATCTGGCATAATTGAGATAGGCGTAGGAGAGTTCTCGATTGACACTGTAGGCCTTGTTCTTCAGAAAGGCAATGTTTTGTCGCACAATTTCCATTTTGAGAGAGTGTGATTACCTTGTCAACGCAACCGACGTTTCTAGCCATGCTGGAACTTGGATAGAGTTCTCGACGAACTTTGGGACTACCTTATACGTGACACATGTCAGAAGGAACATGATGGAGCACGTAACGTTGACCCGCTTGCGTAGGAGGTTGAACAGCCGTTTGCCAAACACATGCGCTTCCTTAGGAAGGTCCATGTTACATTGTAAAATAAAGGGTCCATTGTACGGGAGGTGCATTTGAACGCTACAATGCACCTCCCGTACAATGGACGCTTTATTTTACAATATTTATGGTACAGTAGAACCTCCATATTACGGACACCGTCAGGACTGCGCCTTAGTGTCCGCATACTATTATAGTTACCGGTGATGATACGAACATTATTCGGGACTGAGCTTAACTGTCCGTAATACGGAGGTTCACTGTAATTTCGTTTCTAAACCTTGCAAACAAATGAAAGATGCCCTTCGCTTTCTCAGTTTTTGAGACAAGTATTCTAAGTGTGATGTTTGTACTGTTTCTTCTTGATGACTGTATTTGTGATTGCAGTGATGCTGTTTATTGTTTTACTTCTAAATTATGTGATAGGTTTTATATTGGACGGACTGCTTGTCCGTTTTATATCTGTTATTATGAACGTTCTCCCATCATGGATAGTCTATATAATTCTAGTGCCCTGTCCAAACATAGTAAATCAAGACATCGCTATGAGTGTCGGACCATACTTGATTATTACATCAAAATTCTAAGTATGCATCATGCAGCGGTTGAATCTCGTATAAAGAAGGCGTCAGCAGTTGAAAAACTTCCATCAATGTCGTCTAACCATCAACCGACGACATGAACTGACTTCTTATAACAGTAGGCCTATAATGTGCCTATCAGTAGTGTGATCTGCTATTTTTGTGTACTTCTTCGTGATCGAGCCACTGTGCAGCAAAAATGTGGTGGTCGTATTCCTTTTATATTGTATTTTCATTTCCTGCATCAAATATAAAAATGGGAGTGGAAACACTGTTTTTCTTTAGAATATCAAATGACGAAGAAGAATTAACTCAATCAAGCATCGAAGTATCCTTGACTCGTCTCAAAGTGTGGCCGAACCGAACGCACCCCTAATAGCGGATGTTCACTTTCAAGTTACTGCTTCTAGTAATTATAGAAATCCGATATGATGAAAAATGGGTAATTTCTCATTTGTATATCGAAGTCATAAAATGTTTCATGATGGCGGCAGATTTTTCTAGTATGACTAATTCTTGCACTCTGAAATCCGTTTCCAGCGAGATTAAAGTGACTGGAAAATTTTGCACACTTTATTACTGATGCCGATATATCCGATGTATTCAAAATTGACGAATTTTTAAGTCAAAAAGTAATTACAGGTAGCCATGTAGCTTGAGACCATAAACAATGGGCTCCTAGCCTAATGTACCCGCACATGTATACAAGCTGTACTTGGATGTATTCTCACAGTTCAATTCAGTATAGGGATGGTAGCCTACCCCTGTACACTGCGTCATGTATGAAATGCTCGTAATTTAAAGTGCGCTTGTATTTTTTTGTGCTTCGCCCAAGTTCAGAAATCGTTTTGTAGAGGAACCTAAACGTGACACGAGAATCATAGGTGCACCACTCGTGGTTAGGTATCATCAAGATGCGAATAATTATTTGTACTCTGTGTTCTTTGAAATATCGCTTATCAGCGTTTACACATCAGTATACTCAAATTCAATTAGATTTGAATATGCTGATGTCTAAACAGTACAAGCTAACTTTGATCAGTCGATTATCTTAATTCAAAATTGTTGTGCGTCGTGAGATTCCACTTAATATTGATTGACACAAAGTTGAACGGTTACCAATATGCCTATAATTAACTTTCATCTTCTTCTACGAGGGTAGATTGAAAAACCTCCTCTTGATGGACACTTTGTTATTTCATCTGACAATTTCCGAAGCTTTCGCTCAGATCTCCCAGCTTCTTCAGCTGACACGCAAAACTGACACAGTCAAGTTGCATGATGATAGCTCATGTTCCTCGATTGACCGTGTCAGTTTTGCGTGTCACCTGAGGAAGCTTCGAAAATTGACAAATTTAATAAAGAGGTGTCCATTCATTTGGAATATGCCTATAACTAAATAGGAAAATGATCAATGAATTCCTTTTTATGATGTTAAAAACGCAATTTGAATAATTAAACGTTCCAACTTCCTATTAAGACGAAAATCTCACATTGACGCACAGATGCGCACGCATGATGGACTATTACGTTGTGGCATCTGGAACTTTGCAACCAGCTGCTGTGCGTTATATGCTTTACTTCGTTTCACGTCCATGTGCATCAGAGGTCCATGATATTTGTATGAAGTTTTGTAGTTACTGCATTGACCTACAGTATTCCACAGGTAGTCTACTCCTGCAATAGATGCTTCCTGAATGAGTTTTTCAGCTACCCACGAAATGAATAAATGTATAAAACAAAATTTGCAGACTTTTCACATCAGATACTATTTTCTTAGTTATTTATGACCAATGAAAATTATCTCGTTATGGCTGGAGTTCTCGTTATAATTCAGTTCGTAATAACCTTGGCTGATGTTCTACATATTGCATGTAAGTTATGTTGGGACTTTTCGTCATGCTCACTCTAAGCGAGTTCTCGTTAAGTGGATTATTCTGCATTTGTAACTTTCGAA
Source organism: Prostheceraeus crozeri (assembly GCA_907163375.1). NCBI lineage: Eukaryota > Metazoa > Platyhelminthes > Polycladida > Euryleptidae > Prostheceraeus > Prostheceraeus crozeri. Next base: position 69,933 of record CAJQUW010005558.1, on the reverse strand, counting down.
TTTTATATGAAATTTATTTACGTACCAAAACCTCCTTTCAATAAGCATGCCATCATGTGAGCTTAGAACACGCACGCACGTTGAGTCGCTCGAAAAGCTTTTTTGTACGCACGGTACAGCTTTCGAATCAGCTTCACCAGACAACTTTCCCCGGCTAATACAGTCTTGATACTTTCAAGAGGCATGCAAACAGGCTTCTGTTGGGGAAAGCTTAAATCAGAAGATCTGTAATCTTACTTTTATTTGCTTAAAGCAATGCAAATAATTACCTTTTCATTGAGTAACCCCTAGTGTCGTTCATGGCTGGGAGCTGTGTGGCGTATTGTACATATCCTGGTTGATTGTTTTCATTTATGTAGTCATAAGGTGATTGTTCATTATTTGAATGACACTAAATTATGCAGCTAGAGTGCTATCCCAGTAGCACTGGTCATTCAGAAATGCCACTTTTCGAAGTAGCTTTCAAACTTCTCAAAACAACCAAATATTGACAAAAGATGCGATTAATGTAAGCGTCAAAAAGTTGCAGCTCTTTGACTATGATACTTTCTGAGATAGTTGACAGTAACCAGGTGCAGGGGACAAAAAGGGCCCCTTCCCGGTCGTAATTGGAGCATTGAAAAAAATGTGGTCTTGAAAATTAGTAGCTTTGCATACATAGATCATACAGTATTTGCGTATTCAAATGAAAGCATGACTTTAATATTCACTGTCGTTTTCCATAACGTCGCCAAAATTATTCATAATGATGACAGCTCCTCGCATCACTGATAAAAAATCATGTAGGATTTCCGGAGGATTCCCACGTTCATGTTATTGAATGTCATTTCCATCTGCATGATTGTAGTCGAAGGTTCCATTGGTAAGTACGACCGGTATTGATCGCTCAATGACAGTCGTTAATCAGATTTTGTTAACATTTGACATTATGCTTTGCATGGAAAGAATAAGTCGTGTATCGTTGACCGTGAAATTCCCGATCAGAGTCGTTATCATCAGTTCCTCAATTTTTTTGGAATTGCAAATATGACACTCTAATTGCCACTTAATCGTCATCCTTTAATAACATTTAATATGTAACACTAATAGCACTACTAATGTAGAACTCAAGCAGTTATGTGCTTGACTAGTTGAAGACGATATTACGAGTATCCAGTTACCTAAATTCATAGCTTCGAAGTGCCTCGGCTACTGTCGCAAACTGATGACAATAATTGCGGCCGTTATTGAAATATTGTGAAGGTAGCTAAGTATAATTAGCATTTAACAGTTTAGTAATCAGATTAGAATGAAGTGATATCCTTTTAAAGTGTTTCTTTAATGGCGGAAGTAGAAAATGGAAACTGGACCTTAGCGGAAGGACACCAAATTAAAACTCCCGTTTAGTATCGTTTTATTATTTTGACAGGTTAATGTAATGCTAAAACATTTTTTTTCGTTCACTTTAGTAACTTGGCTAAAAGGGGGCAGTGAAAACGCCTTAGTAAGGTACCTGGATAAAAGTCAGATTTCTGTTGCAGAAAGATCAGTCTACCAAAATTTGATACTGTGACTTGTCGACAATTCGGGAAAAGCAGGGAATTCCAACAGGCCACTTTCATGACACTGGGAAATTATGAGTAATCTGTTAGTCTCAAATATGCAATAGGCCTAAATATGCAAACAGTACAGCATTTCAAACCAGCATAAATGATATGCAATGATTTGTTCACAATCATTCAAAATACCACGCAATGAGAAGTGCATACATTATTCTATCAGATTGTAAATTTCGCAGGTGGCCTATTCCTCCTCACCATGTGGCCCATGCATCTCACGCGAAATTGATTATAATTAATCTATATCAAAGAATTTTTAAGCTTCACTTTGCCCTACTTAGAAATTTTACCTGCCATGGTGAAAATATTGGAAATGCGCTATTGAATTAATAGTCACAAAAGAACAATGCAGTCTGCTAAGATGACCGACCCCCCCCCCCCATGAACATGTCATTATTAAAGGCCGACTAATGTATTGGAACTATCGGACAAAGCCAATTTATTTGATATGAAATTATGTACCTCGGCAGTTTCCAACTTCTCAATATTATTTCATTTGATTTTTATCCTACTATTTTCATATGGGGCCAGTTATCCTAATGCTGTCCGTCACAAACGCTGACATTTTTCAAAGCGATCGCTTCTTCACATATGTCCTTTTGAAATAGATTTGAGCTTGTTTATCAGTGTGTATGTTTTCCTCTTGAGTGTTAATAATCCTGTGAATTCGCGTTGTAAAAATTGCAATAAATTGTAACATAGTCATTGCCAGTGTCAGTTTCAGCTCCACTGCGCATTTTTTCTGAAAATATCGGGACTGCAGAATTATGAAAAAATGCTGTGTAGTCTCGCTGAAAATGTGCTTCAGATTCTCTGCTATTATGTATCTATGTGCGTCAGAAAATGTCTCTAAAAAATAAGTTTCTGAGGGAATTGTTCATGTTTCACATTCTTCGAAATTTTGACTAATGTAATGGAATTGGAAGGATAAAATTACTTCTTCCTCCGGTTATTCTTTCATTTACTCCATCGTGATGGTGGAAGTTGACATCTCTCATCACTTCCATGACTTGCCCTGAAAATTTTATCAGTCTGTCGAGGTGTCACAAATGACTGCAATGATTAGAGAATTCGTGCGGCAGCTCAAGTTGGAGTAATGTTGAGGAATGTCGATGACATCTTCGGTGAAATCGGAGTATTAGTGAAGTCACGGCTGGTGAGCCATCGTCATTTTCTCATCTCAATGAGGTGTAAATGATAACCCTTGCAAATTTAGAGAATCTTCCCTCTTTTTGATGCGAAGTGAGAAGCTTTCTGCGGGCACTGAAGTTACGCATGAATGTATAATATACTCAGTGACAAAAAGAATGAAACAAGTCTTGATATGAATACTTGACTTAAACTTGGTTGTACTGTACGTTTGTTTGTTGTTTGTAAAAGGAGAACTCGAATGCTTTACTCAAAAACATTTAATTTGATACTCATGATTTTATCAACTTAAGTTAGAAACGGGTGTGACCACCGCGAGCATCCAAACAGGCATCGATGCGTGAGGGCATGGATGAGCACAGTCGCTGGATGAATGCCAGGTGTAAGAGGTTCCACTGCTCGATCAGTCTGTCGGCCAACATCTTCAAAGACACTGGTGGGTGGTTGTACCTCTCCCTCACTCTGCGACCAAGTTCATCCAGCAGTGCTCGATGGGAGAGGTCGGGAGAACGTGAGGGCCATTCCAAGGTTGGGATTCCACTGCTTGCTATCCTGTTAGAGACCACTGAAGCGCGATGGTCCTTGCGTTGTCATCCTGAAAAATCAATTGATTCGATGTCACTGCTGGAACCACGACCGGTTGTCACGATCTCGTCGGCATTATCGCTGTCCTGTCAATGTTTCTTTCACTACGATTGCTGGTGTTTTTCCATTGTGCCAGATACCGGCCAAAAACCATGACACTACCGCCGCCGTACCGTCGTGTTCTGTGACGCAACATGGAGTAAAATCGTTCACTTGGCAAGCGATGAACACGGGATCCAACCATCGTTTAAATCGAGAGTAAACCTCGATTCGTCAGTCCAGAGCGCACGTTCCCACTGACTGTCACTCCACGACTGATGACCTTGACACCACGTCACTCGTCTCCTTCGATGTTCCAGGCTCACAGCGGCTCGTCGAGACTGTATACCAGCTTCTCGCAATCTTCGATATGAGTTCGAACGCTACAGGCAACGTTCCCAGCAACCTTCCAGTACACAATTAGCTTCGGGACGGACACAAAATTGTTTCTTTTAGCAGCTAAAACTAAGCGTGCATCTGTCCGCTTGGATGATACCCTTGGTCTTCCTGATCCGTTCTTCTTTTCCACATTTCCTTCTGCTTTCCAACGACACCACCACCTCCATACAACGACCCTTGAAATTTTCAATACTTTCGCAACAGTTGTAGAACTTTGCCCACAACGCATCATCCCAATTGCCATTCCTCTGGTAAAGTTATCGTGCGCCATTTCATAAGTCAAATCTGGTCAGCAGTAGGTGGTGATTCTGTTCAACTTCTAGCTGTTACTGTGATCAATATCAAATTTTGAAATTTGATGCTCCTATATCATTTCCCTTATCATATGGAGTTCAATGGTGATACATAGAAAGCGAGATATCATCTCAAACCATAGAAAAAAATGAAACAAACTTCCATTCAAGTCAATGATAGTTGGTTTCATTATTTATGTCAGTGAGTATACGAATAGCACGGATATGACGAAAAAAATTTTCATACAATTTACTTCAGAAATCCCAAATACCGATTATCTTGTTTTCTGGATGTTATTATATCTGTCAGAAACAAACTGAGCTGCAAATGCTGCAGCAAATCGTGTCATTCAGACATCAGTTTTAAACAGAAAGAAAGAAGAAATACTTTATTAAATGCCAATACAAAAGCGGTATGTGGTATATACCGAACACAAAACAATTCTCACGCAAATTTCAAGTATTAAACAAATTGAGTTATTGTACAATGTAGATGAACGTCTAAAAGGTTGCATAACTCTTTTCTGTCGAATATTGTAGGTACTTGAATGACGACAGCAGAAAAACTGTGATGTTAATGTAGATCTTTATGACGGGCGATTTTTCTTCTTAATTTCAAACAGGGCATTTCTAACATTTCCTGCAGGTTTGATGTACTTTGTCGACTAGTTCCGGTCCATTTTCTGGCAATGCTATCGATTCTGGGCAATTTTTCACATACTTCTGAGTTGGCTCTCCAATTACCTTTTATAGATCTCTTTCAGTATGTTCAAGATTGATGTTCTGTTATGTTTGGTGTGTTTAAAGTATCAGAAATTGTGAAAGTGGTGGGTTTCATGTCGATAATAATTGTAAAAATGATGTAATCAACACAGATTTACGAAACAATGGTGGAGTCAATTTTTCCCTTGACTACATATATGTCGGTGAATTTGTTGTATAACATACCTGTGCGTTTTGCATCAAAGCATGGGGAAAAAATAGCAACAGCATTAAAAAGTATCAAGCAGTAAAAAAATAGCAAAAATTTTATATAGCTGATTGTGCTTGTAATGTTTCTCTAGCAAAGTGAAGGTCCCAAAATTGAATTGCAACTTTTAACGCAGGATTAATAATAGACAAAACACGGCGATTTCTTCAGGTATTACTGAATCTTGTCGCATTACGCTGGATGTCACAGTTGAATAGGCGTCAGGAGCTGATTTGATAAGGTGTCCTGATTGAACCACTGAATTTTATATGAAAGATTCAAAGATCGACCTTGAAATGACTTCCAAAGACCTTGGTTTATACCAGTTGGCTAGAACTCAGCGCGTAGGGCAATATTTTTGTTTAGAATAAGACCTTTTGCGTCGAAAGAGTGGAGTGATTTGATACTTCTTTCACAAATATTTGTCTAACTTTCCGGTAGGAAAAGTTGTGAAATATCACCTCAAATGCATAAATTACTCTTACAGAACAAGTGAATGGTGGATTATCACTCATTTCGGCGCATGTCATTGTAAAGCATCACTCAAACTGCTTCAAAACACTTGTTTCACCTCCTCGCATTGAGCTAGGTAAAACTAAGCATTAACGACTCTCTACTAAAAAACTTATCATAATTAATTGTTCAAAAGTGAAGCAATTCAGTGTTGGATAAAAACAGTTTCTTGAAAAAAAATTTAAGTCTTTTAAACTGATTTCTATGTTTTTGCTGTTTTAAATTGTTTTTAATATTTTAGTTAATTGTTACCGCCATGTTAGAGCAATGTCGCATAGAAAAATCCGATTGCGACTATATTGTAAATCATCATTGAAACATAAAAGCAAAGATTTATTATCTAGACAATCTAAAACAAGGTTCGAATTAAATTATATGAATTCCAACTCGATGTTGTTGTCCTCGGCCTCATCTGTCGTAGGTGGGTGCACTCGTGCTTGCCTTCGCCCACTCTCTAGCCTTCTGTTCGCTACCACTTCCATTAACTTCTCAACTCTCTTCATGAGAGGACGTCGTCATGATGAACTTGAGCTTGCTCCTCTCCTTGTTGTGCAACCTTTCATTGGATTGAGTGCATTCTTTCAACTGCTGATGAAGCGGCGATGTTGAGAATCCGAATGGTTATTTCCTCAAGGGGTTGCCAATAAAAGGGCGTACCACCACTTTCTCGGTGGTATCTTTACCCGCTTCGTCAAGACGATGTCGACGGAAGACTCCTGGTCAGCTACTTTTCCCACAAAAAGACCTTGAGAAGACACCATCCCTGCCTCGATAAGCGGCTAGCTCGCTTATTACCGAGCTATTCTTGTCGAGCTGATTATTGTCCGCTTGCGATCCCATTGATAACTTGACGACCGTCAAGCATTTCGGTTGGGTTGAAGCCGCGTTCTTTGATGTGTGGATCAAGTATATTCGACAAACTGGTACAAATTGCTCATTCAAACACGAACTAGAGGTGTGCAGTTGTCGGAAACCCTCAACACGACACCACGTTTTAAGCCAAAACATGAGCACCACTTTCTTTCCCAGTCCGTAGCCTCATATTTCCAATCAAATGTTAGATTCATTTGCTTCTTAAGATATTAAGGACCGATGTCAAGAACGTATGCGCGAGCATGACCCTAACGTTACTAATAATCTAACTGCTCTATTTGCAATCTGATAATACATCACGTTATTCATCGGGTATTATAACATCGGCGGAAGTAAAGCTACACACGTAAGGATGTATCACAAATCATTAGCTACTTCGGAAATCCGTGTTATATCCGTATTTCCACCACGGCAAGTTATGTTCATTGACGATAGTGCAGCACATCGTCAATATTGTGAATTCCAGAATTAGTCCTGCTTCCAGCAGCGTCCCAGGCTGAAAATGAGACTTTCGCAGCATGAAGAACACCCAATGACATCTAAGAAAATGTACGTCCGCCGAGGTCTACCCGGGTCCCATATTTGCTAGACAGGATCAATTTATAGCCAAATGTATCTGAGTTTTCTTTCCAAAACCTCGGGAAGAACTCGTAGGAATCAGCTGAAATTTCAAACACATATATATCATGCTCTCATTATCTGGGAAAATTTCAAATTGGGTACTCTTCTTTAAATTAATTTTTCAAGCGGATGAAGTATACTACTGATTTTTCTACTTATATGAAAAATACCCGTTTTGGATTGATTACCTTTTCATTTCGACCGATTTCTTTCAATATTGATATGGAAATATTCCGATGTACTTAGAAAATATTTCCATAGCGCATTTTTTTATCATGTCACTCACTTCACCTCACTTCTCGTTTTACGCCCATCTTGTCCCATCGTATGAGGTTGGACGGAGTTTGATAGCTCGTTTCCATTAGACAAGATCCTCGCTGATGTTGAGGTCATTCAGGTCTTCGTGAACGCAGCTACGTTATGTCTTCTGTGGTCTTCCAATTGGACGCTTTCCCACCACCTTCATGGATTCCACTCTGCCGATGACCTTCTCTTCCGCTCTCATGACATGATCAAACCATCGAAGCCTTCTCTGTCGAATTCGGTTCTTCAGATGTGTCAGCCCGCACATTTTCTTCATCAGTGACTCGGTCTCTACATTTTATCCTCACCACGTGGCGCAGCATCTTCTGATCACACACTTCAAGTCGACTTCCTTGTTGCTGAGTCAATGGCCATGTTTCCGCTGCGTATAGCAGTACTGATCGCACACATGTTTCGTACACTTGAGCTCAGCATTTCATCGGGATGCCTTTATTTCATAGCAGGATGCTAAGATCTCTCCCTTTCAACCATGGTGCCGAACTTCGGGACACTACCGCCTTCTCACCCCTGCATCGCAGCTAAGCACATCACCAAAACATAGAACTCATGTACTTCCTTCACGGAGTTGCTGTCAAAGCTCAAGGAGTCGTTCTCTGGTATGTCATCGTGCCCCATGCCAGTCGGACAGCGAAAGTTTGCAATTCCTGTCACCTTTCGGAGACGAGCACATTTCCTGTGACACCATTTCTCACAGGAGACACACAGGATCGAATTGACACCAACTCCCATGCCACAGCGCCCACATGTCCACTTGCCAGACTGCTTCGCGCTTTGCATTTCAGTAACCATAATCTTTGTCTTCTCCATGTTCACTTTGAGATCGCGTAGTTCTAGGTCAGTCTTCCATTTGCTGAAAAGCTCTCTTGCCTCACTCATGATCTCAGTCGTTTGTACCAGATCGTCAACATATAGTAACTCCCGAGGGACCATCATCTTTGCATTTGAAAAAAATCGCAGGGTCTATGAGCTAATAATGCCCAATCAACATGCAGAGTTTCAAGTTCGGTGTATTTTTCGATGATGTCAATTTTGGCCACCTGCGCCACCTTTTTTCTGGGTTTATATGTTATTAGACTTCATCATCCCAATTTTTCGTACTCGCCTTTTTGCCTCTTTGACTTTAATCGCAAGTTTTGATTTATATAACATGCGTTTTCTTTGATTCTGTCCCAGAGCTCAGCAGATTCACGAATTCGTGATAACCACAGGGTGTACAATGTTCATCATTCTGTGAATTTCTTTTTCGACCTCGTTCCCTGTATAAACTCGTGCTGGCGGCCGAACTAAATGCTGTTAAAGACCTGTGAATAGGTTGTTAATGAAGTGTTTAAGTGACTCCTAAGATATTATATTTGCACAGATGTCAATGTGAAGATCTGCTTGTCACCCAAGCCTCATGTTTTGTACGTATGCCACACTCATTCAAAGCGTGGTCCTCTATGCGTACCCGTGCTTCTGTAACCTCCTGACCGTTTAATGGACAAACTTGTACGTCTTGAGAATAGATGCTTCCGCATCATTGGACAAAGAAATTTTACCAAAATGTGTGAGGTTTCCGACCGTATGTGTCGCAAACTCATTCGACGCGTCGAAAAGCAAGGAGACCACCCACTCTGTGAGCTTTTTAAAATAAGACTCGATCTACCAGGATGTTTCAGCACCCTAATCCCAGAACCTCTAGACTTTCTACGTTGTTTGTAAAGTACAGCGCCTGGTCTTTTTCATCTTTCTTTCAGTACATGTAATCTTTCACTTATCACCATCCACCGTTTATGTCTTTGTGCTCATTGAATATTTGTATTTGTGAGACGAATAAAGTTGATTATTATTATTATGTCTACTCTCTTGCGTATCACTGATCATCCTGCAAGTTCCAATAACAGTACGAATTCAATTACCTGTTTAGAGTAAAATTACTCTTAACCTTCTGATCTTTGTCTTCCTTTTTTGCATGTGAAATCAATGAAAATGTATCACATCTGTAGGATATTTACCACAGTGATGCAGTGTATTTGATAATGCATTTACTAACTGAATGTATTTGCTGCTGCTTATGTCATTGCTTTGCAGTATGTTCTTGTAACAGTCTTTCTTTTTCAACAGGTCAATTCACCAAACAAACTCGGTGACACACCTCTTCACGCCGCTGCCTGGAAAAGTCATCTTCCAGTTGTCGAGTTACTGTTAGGGCACAGGGCCGATACTCAGGCAACAAATAAGGATGGACGAACGCCACTGGACTTAGCCAACGACAGCGGCATTGCAGCCTTGCTGAAGAAGAGCATGAGTATGTCCTGCCTGGCGGCTGCCCAATCAAATGACGATTATGGCGACGATGAGGACTCCGACTGAACTGCAATCGTTGACATTTACTTTATAATGGTATATTAGTCGTCATAATTATGGACGTGACATTGTGGGTGGCAGGTTGAGGTTAATTTACATCTGAAATTCAACTTTTCATTCATACGATGTATATTAGATATCTGTTGCCAAAGTGAACATTGACATTAGTCAACTTGTTTGACCATCTTCCACATTGTAGCAATGGACTACCTGGGCTAGAGGAGTTATTGAAATTTAGAATTGGCACATAACAGTGGTGTCTGATGTACGAATAATCGGGATATCTCAGTATTAGCGTCATGCTTTCCAAACTAAGCCGATTTTCAAATTGGGATTGTATTCTAAAACAAAGTCTTCTTTAGCTGTAATACTGATGTTAATGCAGATTTGTAGTCGGCATATGAAACGCATCGTCATAAGTTACTACAACACATCGAATTGCTCACAGTTTCATCTTAAAGTTGCGTGTACTTTGACTTTGAACTTCCAGTTCAGTTGTTCCGATCGAAGTCTATGGCACACTTTTCATCAGAACTGCATAACAACTGCGATAGGATCGATCCTATTTCGATAAGATATTAACATACTTGTATGAATGAGAAGATCAAGTAGATGCTAAAATCGCCGCAACCTGACATTGGCCATGTGTAGAAAGCTAGTGACTTGAATTCCTTGTCATTCCTGCCAGGCTGTGACTTTTTATCATTTTTCCTTCCTGTCTAAGTGTTGCCTGCAAAGCGGAATTGTTGTATTGATACGCCAGACGAATGTGGCACTTGCTCACGAATAATCTGTGATGCCTTGTAACTTCCATGTATTTATGCTTCATGATAAAGTATTTCCATTGAAATCTTGTCTTCTAACAATTAGCTTTTCAACACACGATTGAGTAAAGTAGCTTAGAGGAATCCATTTATTATGTTATAAAAATTATAAGCAACTTTTTGTCGGAACGTATTTGATCACAATGCCGACAAATAAATGAATTCTAAATGATATTTCCGAGAATCAAAGCTAATTTTGTATTCCTTGCGGCTCACACAGACAAGCCAGCTGTAGGGTCGATCTCTAATTATAAATAGTGAATTTGCTGCATCTCAAAACCGTGGATTCAGATAATGAGTTATTTGGAAACGTCACCACCGCAACTACTGGGAATTCCCCTTTTCAAAGAAGATATAGAACTGCACTGCAGTAGGCATATGTTCAGTTCCAATTCATTTTCTTAGAATGCAGACATTAAAAATTCTTGCGGCTATGTTTTATTTCAGTATACGTGTCAAATGAGTAATTTTCTCAAAGAATTGTTCGGAAATCATATCATTAATTCGGACTAATTCTAAAGAATAATTCGACGCGCGGTTACAAAGGAGCTGGAATAAGAAGAACAATCTAAAGTTATTTGAACAGAATAATTATTTCACCGGTCTGGCCGCTTCAGCTGTAGGCCTATCATTTACATTACAAAGAAAAATTCAAAGTTGTTAATTTTCACACAGCAAGAATTTCATTCACTAAACCTCTGATGTATGGCTGCTGTGGCCGAAGCACGGATGCAATGAAGTCATGACTTTTACTAGCTTCTTTCACACTGAACTCATATCAGCTTTGCGATGACAATCAATTAATTGCATTTCTACCTTGAATATCATCAAAGTTTGCGTCTTTGGCAACTGAGTTTTCCTAGGCCTCCGATAAAGGTGAATTGGACATTAAAATCCTGAATACTTGTAAAGTGGGTAGAGTCGGTCACTTTCGATATGGGTCACGTGGGTTGATGGTCAAGCTTCTTTGATCCACCTCTAACTCTGTTTAAAAGCACTTCTTGAAATTACCGGTATCAAAGAGCACGTTCTAAAATGGCTATCGAGTTCCACCATTCGTCAAAACCTAAGCAACCACCCTGGTCAGCCGCTACAACACAAGGTGACATGCAACGCTCAATTACGCGTAATGATTACGCGTAATTAATGACCCTAAACATCCGTGGTTACGCGTGACATTACTGCAACGTCGGCATAAGTCCTGTAATGTAGACTTTGCGTCTCATGTACGTCTGCATGTATCAGAGGCTAAACAATGTGATAGGACCTAAATTTCATGCTCAGGGAAGACAACATGCCATGTGGTTTATCCGTGGTTCAAGCGGCAACGCAGACACGCGTAAACTACAAACGCTCGCCCGCGCATATTTTTAAACATTCCCCATGTTTTGACAGCATCAGATCAAGTGATTTCTGACTCTTAGTGCAGCGCATATGTACGCGCATAGAAAAAGAGCCACGTATACATCTGTACAGATGTTTGGGGTGCTCCGTAATTACGCGTGGCAGTGTCACCTAGTGAAGACACCTTTTTGAATGTGCACTTAAGGAAAGGGCTCTTCAAGGCAAGAATTATTGCTTTCCGTCCACAGATAGCCAAAAACAGCTTGCAGCTAGCCATAAGAACGTCATTCGCATTCTGAAACCAGATTTGTGTGGTCAGAAAGAACGTATATTTTTACTGAAGCTTATTCAACTCTCTACATATTTTTTACTCTACATTTTATCTAATTTCATCGTGTTACTTTCGAGTTTCAGAAGTATTGTGTGGTTAGTTTGTTTGTTATCTTACAAGCTTGAAGCATGGATAACGGACATTGCTCTACGTCACTGCATGTGTAACTGAGTATTATTTATTGACTTCATTCCTCTGACTTTATTAGCTGTCGATGAAGTCTTTCATTTGATTTCTTTCGATGAAGTCGAACACTTGAAGTCTTTCACCTAGAGATCAAGCGAGGCAATGGAAAACGTATTTTTTATTTATAAATCCAAAATGAAGAGCTTTTGACAATTTCTTATGAAGTTGAGAATCGTATTCACATTGCTTACAAACGATTGGCAAAGTAAAAATGAAGTTATAATCAACACATTCATACATGCACAATTTATGCATCCACTGTAATATCATTAACATACGAACAATAACAATACCGTTTAGACACTCCTCATCACGGGTCTACACAGGACTTATTTTTTTGGGGGAGCGGAATGTCGACCATTTATTTATCTTTAATTAATATCTTGTATATTATGCATCATTTATCTTGAATCACATATGTATTAATGAGATGTATTATCCCAAGAATCCATTACAATTGTAAAATTCTAACCTTTCATACTCGAGTCAAGCGGTAATGCTTATTCTAGCTTGTTTATGAGTTTATTTTAAAACTGCTCGGGGCTGGTGCGGCCCGCCACCCCTTCGGTACTCCCCAGCTCCTCATCATGGCCTAATGCTGTCACTATATTGTGCTACAAATAGTAGAAACAAGTCAATAAAGGACAGAACCGCTTCATCATATTTTTACGCATTTATTTTCTGATGTGCAGCTGCTGTATTTTTTACACGCGGAAACTATAAACGCGTATAAACATTCCCCATGTTTTAACAGCATCAGATCAAGTGATTTCTGACTCATAGTGCAGCGCGTATGTACGCGCGTATAAGAATAGAATGTCTTTAACCACGGATGTTTGGGGTGTTCCGTAATTACGCGTGAATTACGCGTGGCATGTCATTTAGTGCATCTATCATCAATTTTCGACTGATACTCAAAAAAATTGTTCTTTTGAAAAATGTGGAATTTCAAGCTGCTACAAGATGACCGAGTTGGTAAAAGCTGTTTTTACCATTAGAGTGAGCACTTCCACTTTGGTATCCATTAGATTTAATCACAGAGGGATACGAGTCCCTCCCCCATCGCATGCTTACGGACCCAAAATACATGTAGCTCGGGCAAAATAGGAGAGAAGTTAAAGCATGTAAACATGTCATGTTATTACATTTTAGCTTGGTAATGTTCCTATACGGTGTAATTATTCATTGATAAAAGCAAAATTAATACTGAAAATGCAGTTTATATTTAGGACGTTTCGTGTGACATCACCAAATGTAACACAAAAGCAGATTGACAAACAAGCACCGAGAACCGGATGAATACAAAACAACCGTTGTTTGACTTTCTATTTACACATTCGAATAATAAAATAACACCAATTTTGATCTCCTGATCCTTTACAGACGAAGGTGAGGAAATCCTCGAGTTCCGAAAGTTGTCTTGAGGTAGGAGAAAATGGTGGACATGTTTTTTAAGGGAAATAATGTGATAAATGTACGAAAATTTGGTCGTTTCCGAACGAAGCAATATATCAGTATATGCATTTCACATTGCAACAATTAAATCATTCGCTGTTCAATAATTAAGCAGTTTATATTTCAGATGGTGATGAAAGCAGTTGAGTGCACTCTTGTCTTGCTTGCCATGTTTGGAATATTTTGAATTGTAACAGTTGCTATGATGTTTTTGACATGATGCTGCATTATTCCTCTCCTGTCTAGCAATTGTTGCTATCCCTAATCTTCATTATTTGAAGATGAACTGACTTTCATCTTAGCTACAAGATATAGAAGTGTGTTACACAATGTACATGCATATATCATTAAACGAGAACTATAGAAGGAATGATTTTGTTCTGATTAAATGTATTCGTAAACATGAAAAAAATCAGTGAGTTTACTGTATCAACTTTGCTATCATGGCACCGATAACAAATTTTTGCATTCCACAGGAGGTTTGATATTCCATTTTCATCGATATGGAAAATAACAGAGGAAGATAATTCTACTGTTGATGTTCCCAATGTTTCGCGATCCTAAAAGATTTTTTCTATAAGCATTAACAATATTTTATTTACAATAGAATTCCGTATTTCATTGCTTACCATTAAAACAGTAGCATCCCTACTAGCAACAATTCATCTCTAAAGCAAAAATCAAAGTAAAAATCCGTATATGAGAAGTTCTTATACATTGGAAATGCACCTCTATTATCTAATAACTGATATTCGACTAAAACTCCATTTCAGTGTGAAATCTCGGCGTGTAAAGCGTGTTTACATCTTGATCAATTATCCTATCTATTCTTGTAAAATAATGAACAAGTGAATTAAATGTATGGGGCATGTGCACTGCACTTGCGAAACATGTGAATTCCATACATGCGAATAACAAGGAGGTTTTGAAAGTGGATCGCCGATGATTATAGCCTACTATGTAATGAGGAAGTTGAAAATGCCTAAAAAACAAATGCAATTGTGTTTTTACAATCTGACTTGTGACCCGATAATGGTATATACCACCATTCAGTACAACCTGAGTAAAATGATGCATCGAGATAAAATCTTCATCAAATTGTATAGAGTCTATTCTGACGGCTTCTTGCTACAGCATTTAGTTGAACAACTTCAATAGGCCTACTATTTTATGCACAATATCGAGCTGACCTCTATTAACCTTTCGATTTGACGTGGTAATTCAGTGGAACTCTTTCTCTTCCATGATAATATCAGCTAAGTAATTTCCTGTCTTCCATGGATGCACAGAAGATAATCAAACATATTCATTTATAGATGAAAATTGCTGTCGTATCACATTCGTGAGAAAAACCAAACCTCGCTCTTATTTCGAGGTTCTTATATCGTTTTCATGATCTACCACATTAATATTGCCTAAAAGAGGAATTTTTAATAGCAATATAAGTTTCATTTAACACGAAAGAATTTGTACAGATAAAGTATAAATTGAACACAATATATCTTCACAATATTTGACTTCAAAATTCCAATCCCATCAACCAATCTCTTATAAACACTGCAAACCTAAAAAATTGAAGCAGTAAAATCGCATGTGTGAAGCAATGAGAGCAATAGGAACTTATGGAGTGTTATTAGAAGAAAGCTTACAAGATAATCTCCGAATAATGATGAATTCAGATAAGAAAATCCTTTGATGGTTTCGGCTACTGACAATCTCAGCACTGAAATCCACTCCTGGATTCCGAAGTGCAATACATCACTCTTTCCAGGGCAAATTTGATAATCTTGATTGATCGACAAGAATGCCTGCTATTTATGGTTGTGTCTTCTTCACTATGCAATTGGAGTTTCTTATCTTGTGAGAGGATATCTGATTTGTGTAAGACATTTGAATGTGTGGCAATGGAATGTCTCCTAATAATAATATAATTCTTGTGCCTCATAAATGCAAAAAATTGCGCACTAAAGTAGTTTTGTTGAATTCTAAAAGGAAGAAGTATTAGATAAATAACTAAATATGTGCCATGAGCCATTGAATATCCAAACTGTCAAAAATCTTCATTGGAAATCACCCATCTTTGCAGAAGCAAAATCTGTTTGAGAAGTCTATTTATGATAATAGATTCATCTGAAGACGCAACTTTCTATTTGAATAAGCTATATAATATGATCTTCCTGTGAACGCGCGCCACATCTGAGCAATTTCAGTTGAATAATTTCTAAATGCTTTTATTAGATGGCAGCGCCAGGCGATACATGCGGTTGCAAATGGTAGCCGCTAAAGTTCAACCTGCAACCGTACTGAAAAAAGGTTCATCCATCAGTCATTTGTAAAGTTCATAATAATACGAAATTTTTGTCTATAGAATATCTATAGATACTAATATACTACATAAGAAATTGTCGTTGATGCTCTAGCTTCGAATGTTACGCGGTTGCTATGCATGCTTTGCATACTTCATCCACAAACTCAAATATTTCCACAATAAACTCGTGTGCCTTCAAAACCTTGCCAGGTAGCCGATGGTAGCCTGGTAGCCTATTAAGCGTCACGGAGACGATTAGTATAAAAAGATTCCCAAACTGTCGTGTCATGTTAGTTCCTTTAAAGTGGACATTTTAATTCGGCTTCTAGTTACAACATGCATTTGATTTGTATTCTTATTTCAATCAAAGTTCTAACACTGTTAATATTATTTATTAACAGTGTTTGTATTAGTTTATGATATTATTAATTACTAATGATATTTAAGCCGCTACATGTAGAACAGCTAAAGTTATAGCATAGAATAGTAGCTGCAGCTAAAATTATTTCACAAAAGGGACTTAGACATTGCTCGCATGGATACTGCCTTTATTTAACTTGTAGAGCAAAAAGTTCTTCCCGTTCTTATCGGTGCACTAAGCAACGACCATCTTTTGTCTTACTGCTAAGCAGGATGGCTATTGAATGCACTGAATTGAACAGTAAGTAGCAAAGCAAGTAAGTAGCGACTTCGTTCAACGCCATCCGTTTCACTGCCACTATCATTCATCTACGGTAAGTGCAATCCAAGCGAGAGACAAATGACACTGACAATTTCAAAAGTCTCAAGTTTGATTTGACAAAGACCGGAACCCGGGATTTGGGATGGTCAGTCTCACAAGAACTGTGCGCCTATATCATGTTGCAAAACTGATTTCACTATGAGGCTCTTCGGTTGGCTTAGGCAGTTTTCTATTCAATAGAAATGCAACTCAATAAATCCATATTTCAAAACTACTGATATTGTGAAAAAAAAGTTAGTGATCTAAAATGACATACATTGATAAAGAATGACAAATTGAATGGTGCACGTTTTTATATATTCTTATAACTGTCGTACAAGTGAATCTTCTTGACTTCCAGTGTACGTCTGACGTAGATATTTCGCAGTCTAAAGTGCAGTATATGCCGCGAAATACGAGCCCAATTATGCAATCACGGAGTGCACAACATACATGTACCTGATGGGTTTTTTGCAGTTTTCTCCAGCGAATTTTACAGTTCTATCAAAATCCCAGTGACAGATCAGATGGATGGAATGCTTTTACATGGATATGATATACGGTACATGATGAACTTCTTGCCCCTTACCATTCAAATTCACACTTGTTTATCCTGAATCCATGAGCAACGCTAAGTGTTGATGAGGTTTTGAGATAATTTGAATTTTTTACATGAGTTCAGTGATGTTAACATTTGAGTAGCAGCCTTCCCAGTTCCATCACTGAAAAAGCAACTCATTCTCTCCATTCACAGTTTGTCCGCTGTCATTGCGCATTATTAGCTGTCTATTAGATGTAGGCCTACTCAGTGAACTGATTGTATGGGGCAACCATTTGCTATATATCGCTTCATGATAATTTAATTTTTGTCTTCTCTTTCTTTCTCGTCTTCGGCGTTCTGACTTGATCCTCTTTTTTACACAAACTCAAATATTCTCGCATTTCGTAAGTTTTCTTATTATGTGTGGTTTCACATATGAACAGTTCATTCCACATGCAACCTATCATAGTAGTCAACAATACCATAGAAAGTATTAAACTATTATCTACTTCTATGCAACCTATCGTAATGCTTTTTTTCATTTCAGTATTCGAGTCATTTCAATACTCTGCACGTATGTAGCATGCTGAGATTCATCCCAATTGTAATTCACAAACATGACCATTTAGACATCAGCAACAAGACAAACGTCTTGTCATTAGTCATATCTACATTTTTCGCTCATTAACTCATTTGAAAATTTTCGACTTCACTGAAATAAAAATAACGTGACATCGACTGCATAACCAATGAAGATATGGATGGAATTGACACGTTTTCAAATTCAAAATCCCCTTTGAGAATTGAATTGACGACTATTTCAGGAGGAAATTCTTTGCATGCTTGGAAATGGCTTCCTTTGGGACTAATGAACTCGTTTTATATCTGTCGATTATAAAGGAGTATTTAGACTTAACAGGAAGCTAAAGCCGCTAATGAGCATTACAAGAAGGCTATACTTATTCCAACTCTGAATAGCGAAGAAATAGAATTACCCACTTTCCATTAGCACATGAGGCAATGATTTCATATCATCAATGATCTGCCAAATTCAATCTTGAAGATGTGAATTACTGTCTTCGTCTTCATCAAGAATGGCGTTCCCTCTCCTCGCTTGTTAGTTATTATTACTTAAGAGACTTCAAAGATGTCACGCAAGTCTGTAACAGCAATTGCATCTCTGTACATTCTATCCTAGATGTTTCCTGGGATGTATACATTATTAACACTCTTCCGCAGTGAAAGTTGAAGCACGATTTACGTGACACATAATGCAACATTGATGTATACTTTTGCCAGACCGACCGTCACCGACTTGTCAAAATAATTTACTACGAATGTAAAGTAAACAGATCTTCCTTAAAACAAGTTTCTTGAAGGTTGTTTTCACAAGAGTGCTGTTTCAAGGTTGAAATCATCACTTCTATCTTGCCATCAACTAAATCATCCTCTTAGAATAATTTGAAGCATTTAATTGCTGTCTGAGTGAGATGCTATAAAGGTCAGGAAGCATCTCGTATCGCATGCTGTTTCATATGATCTGCCTAAGACACATGTTTACAAAGCAAATTGCCTGTGTTTGCGATTCTGTGAAACCTTGCGATCAAATGCAGATGTAGTACTTTAGAGAGGACAGATGGATAAATCTCTTCTGCACATTCTGCGCTGTATCAACACAGGGACGCAGAAAATCGCATCCTTGCTCTTTTCTTGGATTTACCGTCTGTATTCTTTCAGATACAATCAGTGAAAGCAGAAATAGACGAATCCCCAGCAGCTTAAAGAAAATTGTTCAAAGACGCAAATGGGTTATCAATAGATACGTGTTATAGAGACGTGTCTTTCCAAAGGTTTTCGTCCAATATCAGGATTCCTGCTGTGTTAATTCCATTATCAATGTCCAACAAAATCCATAATCTATGTCTTGATGAAGATGAATGTCATAATTATATTCTGATTCTAAATGGATTTCTTATCCAACCATACAGCACAAACAAATATTAATAAATGACATAATCAGATGCATTGCATAACTGATAAAAGTCCACTCGCTCTGATGTGCATGGTGCGGCAGAATGCCCACAGTTTAAGAAATTCTAATGCAGATATTGAAAACGGTTGTACAGTTGACAAACCTTGATAGTTTTAATTTTCCATTGCCATGCGTTCAAATTCACACCACGAGAGATCGGAGTAGTTCATCAGTTAATTTCGAATTTCTCCTAAAGTGCGTTTATATTTCCATATGAAATAGATCTATTTCAACATTAATTTGAATTCTAAATGCCGCTATGTGCGGAAATGATACATTTTTGCAACAGAGGTGAAAATTGTATAAAAATCATATTCATTCTCAACGAAGCTAGATAGTATTCAGTCAAATTCAAAATATTAACAAAACTTGATTTTTTGCATATTCATAATTTTCACAACATTTTCAATGTATAACCTTTCGCTTATAAATAATAATGTCGCTGATACACTATAGCCTACGCTTTCCTAACAATTCTTCCTCAGGGTGGATATTATATGGTCGACTTGAATTGCTCCCCGGAAAAACAGACCACGCTTTTAGCGTGGATATCAAATGACATTTATCTTCTTCTCATCCTAAGCATATTTCACCGTATATTTTTGTTAAAATTCAAACTGAATATGCAGTGCTGAGATATCGCTGCTTGAGACTTCTGGGAGACTTAATTAAATTTGCATTTTCATCTCCACTCGGATTTAAACTGATTTAAAGATTCTATTGCCCTATGTTATGAGGGTAAAATTAAGATATGAAAGTTTACTTATATGCCTCTTACGGTCAGCAATTGTAGCGTTGTCTAGTAACATAGCACTTGTACATGTATATGAGCATATGCATGTCATAATCAGACTTTTGGACACGGGCTACGGGGAATTGGCAGACTTCCGTTATCGAAATTATAAGAATATTCAACACTAAAGTCGAGCCTTGATAATGCAAATCTGTGCATGAAGTAACCTGAACAATACTCGCAACTTTCACATAAAATGTGTCAATGATTAATTTGTTGTGTGATGGTGTGAGTCCATTTTCCCTGATGGATGAGAAAGTAAAAACTAACTGAGCTTATTCTGAAATCATTTCTACATACATGTGAGCCTATTATACGGTAGGCTATATACGGTAATTATACAGTTTTTAAAATTAATCGATGTCAAATAGATGTTTACTAGGATTCTACAATGTGCAGTGACTTCTGTGTAGGAGTTGGACCAGTATACTACAACAGCTGATTCAATCATGGTATTAGCTAGACAAAGAAACCACCGGCTCAGCTAGCTAATTTCTGACCAAAAACAAAGTCTTTATAGTACCCTTTGTAGTAAGACCGGTAGCTGTTAAGTCAACCAATGCCTTCAGTAACCCTTTAGATGTGTATGCAGGCTGTAGTGCATATAATTGAATGTCTCGTCGCATTGCCTTTGATTTGATGGAGCCGCTGCATCTGACCTATTAATATTGGCTGCTCTTGAGCCGAAATATTCGGCCAATGTCCGTCTCTCTGCACTATACTCAATGCTTTCATCACGGTATCCCTAAATGATTGCTTGACTGTTCAGAGTATTTCAGATGTTGGGAAATGTGGAGCAAATCTTGTACAGTTTGAAGCTTCAAGCATTGCCATTAGTTCACATCTTAACATCATTTAAAATTCAAATTGCCTTCATCAAACTTTCTATCGATTTGTTGATCGACATAAGCAAGTAATTTGTCAGTTTTAAAACTATTGACAATTTCAAAAGGATTTCTTCTTAAAGTCGTAGAATACAGCTTATTTGTTCCATTTAATTGATATTTAGTTGCTGAGAATAATCTCAATACGAAGGTGCAATAGAGAATAAAGAAATCTTTATGGAGTAAGTTCACAACACACAAAACAGTATAACAAACGAGAAGTGAAGCGATATCATTTCCACATCTTGACATTTCATCGATGAGTTGTGAAGGTAGAGAATAGGTTTGTGCACTGCTACTCTGAGAGTCGCTTAGTAACGAGAGAGGGAAATCTATTGAAGAAGGTTTCGTAACCAGTTCAATTTCTATCTGAAACTATTCCACTAAGTAAGAGCAAATATTTTGCAGCTCTATTGTTGGAGAACAAAGAAATGAAGGAAGCAGGCATTAGAGATTTAGCATGTTGATTGAAGACAACTTTCTATAGATTGTGCGAATGATACTGAAGAGTTTTCATGCTTAGATGTAAGAATGCATTCAGCAAACTTCAATTCATCATATTCATATCAATATAGGATAAGACCTTTTTCATATCAATTCATCCCACATGAAGAGAGGAGATTTTCTGCCTGTTGTTCTTCTGGTACGTATTTTAGTTTCTCAAGCTTTTCGGATGCAATAATTTTTTTTAAAATCATAATTTTGGATTGACAGCGTCGTATGGGAGGTGATATTTCATGATTTGACAGATCAAAAAGAAAATAAGCTCTCCCCGCCTTTAAAACCACTTTATTCAATTAAGATTCAATTAAAATCCCAACGTTTCGTCTACCACGGTTTTAGTCATGGGCAATTATGTACTAGCCCACGACTACATGTAAGCACGAATAACAGAAAGTATCCAAATATTTCGTCTTTGTTTGTGAGTTGGATTTGTTGCGTAATTAAAATGCTATTTAAATATTTAGAATTTATTAAAGCATCATAAAGCTGATGATGAAGCTATGTTTCAAAATTAGATAATTTTGAATATCCAAAATTCAGTATTCAGTACATATATCAGATAAACTGATAAGGTGTCTTTGGATAAGGTTAGCATGATTTCCAAACTAGTTTTGTGTCGAGAACAGTCACATGTTAAATCTGTCAATAACATGCTGAATTCATACCTTATTATTTCTCACTTTGGCATTGGTGAGAGTTTTCCGTTCTTTTCAGTACAGTGTGACGTGTATTCGTACAATCGATAGCAAGCAGTCAGAAATATTGTTAGGAAAAATTGATTGTAGGGATAATAAAGGAGAATAGAAAGCATTTTATTGAAGAATGGTAGCAACGGTTATGAAAGGACTCTCAGGGTGTAGCATGTAGTCATCAAAGGAGATGAAATAAAATAAGGAGAAACCCAACAACAGACATTTGATTTCTATGCACTAAGTTTACAATCACACTTTTAGATCCGAATACTGCACTGATATGAGCATCCATCTCGCGTTTAGGTGGAAAAGAGGAAAATCAGGCAGTAGCCCTGACGACATTGAGAACACGAAAGAGAAAAGGTGAGCCTCACAATCAACAGATGGATGCATTGGATACACAGTGACATAGAAATTCAGGCAGTCTATTCAACTGCACTTGAAGATTTTATTCTGAAGAATCCATAACAAACCGGATGTGAATAAATGGATTTTGAACCTCACGCATGAGTTTACTCATTAGCAAAGTCATAATTTTCAAAAATTATGCTCAGGTTGCTAAATTGGATAATTTGATTTTAGGGAACAACAGCTTCCTGTGTTAAAAAGCACTGCAATTTAAATGCCCACGATATGTCGATCTGATATTCTAGCTCTCAAGTGAGTGACCTTACTAATGCATTTTAACTGTCAATTGCTTCGTCCGTTAGTACACAAAATTACATATTTTTTCATGCACACGTCAAAATCGCCGTCGGTAACAAAGGTGATGGGAAGTAGCAAATAATTCATTTCAAACTCTTTGTATCTAAAACTCTACAATATCACATGAACTTAGTGTCAACCAAATAGCCTAAAAACATCAGAAATATGGACAATTTGATCGATCAATATAGTGCACTTGTACAGAGAAAAACTCATGTTTCAGGACACTAATCGATCTCTGAAGATAACTTGATTGTTTTTGAGCACCTTAGTGCAGCGATATGTATTTTCAGTCAAGTGAGAGAGAGAGGTAGAAAGTTACATCAGAGAGGTGCTCAGGCGTACTGCAATTTCAATATCGAACTTTCAAGAGCAGCAAAACGTGACTTCCTATCTGACATAAGAGGCTGATGCTTCTCTCAAGAGAATTTCGCTGAGGATGATATTACTGAAGTTGAAGCAGATGATGTAATTATCAAAGGACAAATCGCATTGAGTCATTGAATTGTGCAATAACTCAAATATTTAAGACAAACTGGAGGAAGAAGATAAGAAATTGAAGAAGTATTTATTGGTTAGACATTTTAGCCCGCATCATCTTACTCCGAGAGAATGAAGCTTTGACGTCACTACTCCCCCATACTGGGGACTTAGACAGTGTTGACACAGTCATACTTTTCTGGAGCGTTATGGTACTTTTACTTCGGATCCTGCCGACTTCTAATGACACTTCCGGGGCTCTAACTCTGTACCAAAGGATTGCTAGGCCAAGCACTTAACCACTGTGCCACGGAGACCACACCTTACTTCGAGTGAACGGATCAAATGAAGTATTTCGTTAAGAAACATTACCGCATGGGTGAATAGCTTTTGCTTAATGGTGAATGCATGTAAGTAAAGTTTAAGTCACTGAATTTCAGTGGTTCTCAAAAGAAGACCGAATGAAGAGGTTTTTGGTCCATTCTCAAGTTGGGAACTTTTGACCAGCCATCAATCTTGCAAATAGGACTATCCTCGGCATTGATTCATCAAGTGCAACATAATAACAACGTTTCCAGCTGCATTCGATCAATTTTAATCCAATGATTGACCTGTATTTTGAACAGATTCCGTTCCGCTACATGTTTTGTGTAGAAATTTCAAGTTTTTTTGTGAAGAAATTTAGAACAGCATCACCTGACCATTCCATGTTGCTTGGGATGCATTGGCTCCGTCCCTACATCTGTCTAGCGACGTCTTTCATCTATAACATCCAGTTGTGCTCGTTGGTAGAAGAGACACGGACATAGTAAGAGATTTGACGCTGTTGCTGATGAAGACCGACAGGACTTGAAGACCTTCGACTTATGGATGGCATTCCACTTTTTAAACCATTCAGTAGCAACTTTGTTGTGGCATTTATGTCGATCCAATTTTATGCAACTTTCCGATCTCCTCAAAATCCATGCACTTATAGTTGTGGCCTCCTCCCTCCTCTCTCTCTCTCCTAATTCTCGAGACTTTTCACTGACATACTCAAAACTTTGATTTCATTATACCTGGCAGATCTCCGTGATATGACACCATTACACCAAAGAGAAGGAATTTCTCCTTTTCCTGTCATTTCATGCTCCGTGATGAATGTCTAGGTCATGTCAGACCTTCTTTTAACATCGATGACTTACAGGAAGACCACGCCTCATTCCTACAACACTACAATGACCGTTTATCGGGTTCAAATGGCTTGAGACAACGTTAGTGTTCAGCCTGGGCGGAATTGATGTCTGGACATTGACGCAGACGAGGCGAGAAGTTCACGAATATAGATGTCACCGACCGCGAGATCGCACGCATCCGCACAGTCCTGTGAAGAAGTTTCGAACCCGACCTCTTCTCCGTCGAATCCTCCTCAACATACTTGGATTTCTATGCCAGTGACCAGTAGACGATGTGGCTATCGTTATTCCATCTGAAATCAAAAAAGGTGCAATTTATGGAATTGGCCTATCAAATAGGACCTACTTATTGAAATGTTCTCAATTCTCTGATTTTTTCTTCAATAGAACATTAGTCCGCATGAAGCGGTTAAATTCAGTCTCCGTTTATGAATCATTCTAGCTCGTTTATGAACCATACGTCGGGAAAGACATGTAGACCACATGTAGGCCTAGGCCTACTTAGGCAATTTCAGAGCAAAATCAAAACATCTCTATATTATAGCAACCGTGAAAATTGCCTAGAGAGCGATGATTTGCATTGTTCTTGTTTTCGAGTCATTCTTTTTGGCAAAATTAGTGAATTAGGTGTTTCCGTATATTGTGGTGCAAAATACATCACAAACACCCACCAGCATATATTTATTTACTGGAAATCCCATTTCTTGATATGGATGAAAGCTGTTAGCCTATATTACATGAAAGTTAGGAAAAGTCATGTAATGGATCTAACGGATCTTTAACGGATCCAATGCAAGGCACATTTTCGACAGCAAAATAAAGGTGGGATTTAACAACAATGAAATTAAATAAACGATAGATCAAATTGCCACGCAAAAGATGTGCGGCTGGTAGGTTCCGAACCTACGACCAAGGTTAACTAGACCTGTGCTCTAACCAACTGAGCTACGAGCCACTTACGCGACTGTGTCAATTGGCAGGATCAAACCCTCACCACCACACATCAGTTGTCAAGGCAATAATAATTACTGAATAAATAACACGTCACAATTGTGACCGCCGACATTAAGGCAAGTACCGGGGATCGATTGTCCACCAAAGCATCTTAAGCCATGTCGTGAATGCAATTAACAACAATGAAATTAAATAAACGATAGATCAAATTGCCACGCAAAAGATGGAAAAGGAGGCAGTTTCGTTGCTGAAAAATCATTTGTTAACAAATTCCTGCTGATGTTGCTGCTAGCCTCTGCCACTTTACCTCTTTACCGACAAGAATTAACGTGAGGTTTAGGTGACTGCAGACTATGAAATTGGCACTACGTGATCGAGAGAATCATGTGTGTTGCAGAAAGAAATTGACAGAAGTCTTCACCGCAGTTTGCATTAATCTATGGCAGATCGTACTCGGCATATTGTGAAAAGA
Source organism: Prostheceraeus crozeri (assembly GCA_907163375.1). Classification (NCBI taxonomy): domain Eukaryota; kingdom Metazoa; phylum Platyhelminthes; order Polycladida; family Euryleptidae; genus Prostheceraeus; species Prostheceraeus crozeri. The sequence continues at coordinate 43,822 of CAJQUW010005558.1, read as the reverse complement.
TATCGTTCAAGAGACGGATGGGTGAATCAGAAGCGTTGTCATGGAAACCACTTTAACTTCGTCACGTTTCATAGATTCACAGATTACCACTAAATCCTCAATGCCAATCGCAAACATTTCGGGTTGAGAGTAAAAAATCGGCTACCATAGCAACTCCCAGCAACTCGATGCAAGACAGTAGACCGGAAAGTCGGAAACACATATTTCGTTTCTTCCACTCAAACTTTTACACTATTCTAATCGTGGACTGCTGCGGTAGGCGGAGAAAGATACCCTACTTGGACGCCTAATACGAGAAGAAAGTGAAACAATGTAACGCAAGTGTTTGACTTCCACAAAGTCCTGTATCAAAATGAATAATTCAAAGCCATGACAGAGCTACTCATCTTCAAAAACGGCAAAATCGCTGACGTTGCGTCTTCAAACCATGTCTACAATTTGATTCCGTTTCCAGAATAAGAAATGGAATTTCAAAGCTTTTATCATGAACTCATGATAATGGATTGAGTCGAGAATTGAATTAGCATATTTGAAAAATTGTACGCAATAGCATCATGCCGTCTTGATTAGCACACCCACACAGGGGATGCGCGTCACATTTTCAGTCAGATTGGCCGCCGTCGACAAGTTGATGTTAAATTCTTCACATATTTCTAGAGGGAAGCGAATAAGTAGGCTATTCTTGATTCTGAGTTTTAGATTTGTATTAACAATGCAAGTGATCAGTTTTGCCGACGAACACTCCATCTATTGACAATCTGACGGAATCTTGCAGATACTGTCTTTGCTTGTCTTTCGTGACTATATTACACAAGTAAAAACAAAATCAGATGCCTATAATTTAATGAGCTTAACGAAATTGTTTGAGTGAAACTGCAGTAACAATTTTGTGTAAAAGCTGATCTGATAAGAATTTGTTGCAGATTTTCACCATGAGAAGGCTTCATAAAGCAAAACCATGTATATAAAGGAAAACATCGAAACACACAGAAAGTTAGCATGATCAAATTTCAAAAATATGTGCTTGATATTGCATCATTGTCTATTATTTATGGTTGGATATAGTAATTTATTGAACACAAATTCTCGTAGGCACTGGTTGATGGAGTTCCTCTACTAAAAATTATGTAAGTTATAGTGATTTCCTCTCTAGAATATATTCATCTCCTTAATGCTGCATCCACGCAAATTCCTAATTCGAAGTTCAAAGTGTACATAAAAATCCCGAGTACACGACATTATGTGATCTCGGTGCAAGGAAAAATATTGAGGTTATTTTCTTTGAACAACTACCCCCATGGACATCTTAAACATCATTGGCTTATCAGATCACCTCAATATCATTCACTATTTTCCAAAAGTCTAATCTGATATAATTACTGAAGTTACCCACATATCAAGAAGTCACAAGACTTTCACAGTATTTTTGCATCTCGATTTATAGCTCGTATATTCCCAATTTATAGAAATTCATGCGACAATTATTTCACGAAATTTGACATTGTGTTCTTCTTGATCTCAAATGAATTCACAAAAAACACAAGCTTGTATGCAAGACTTTAACATCAAGTTAATAAAAGACCTCAGATTTGCATTTAAGGACCGAATATCAAGTCCAGCCCAGCTCGGCCTACAGGCCAAAAGTTTTTTTATTACTTGCAATCCTGAATACAGCACTGTGTGGTTTAAACTGAAGGGAGCGGCGAAGATTAAAAACCTTTGCATTTTTACTTTAGCATTGGTCTACGCATAACTGCATGTGTAAACTTTGCGATGAAACCACAATTTCAAGACGAATTGATGACGAATGCCAATCATGGCATTCTATTTTGTGAGAGAATTTGAATTTTTTTACACTTTGGATAGAAAGGCAGCATTCAGGTCAGTGGAATAATGAAATGCCATGTCATCTTATCTTAATCCGATTTGCAGTGTCACACAGAGATCGCAATTTTCCGCTTTCTCCGGCTATTCCGCATTACGAAAATAGTGTAATGTTTTTACGAATTTCAAACTTATGTATTCAAACCCCGGGTGAATTGCAATCCGTGGGTCACCCTACATTGATAAATTTTACAGATGACATTCATAGTGATTTATATTATTCATTACAATTATCATAAAATAATAACCTACAGAAATAGAAAAATTGATAAATTTATCAAATGCACAATGCACACAAAGTGAATGGCAGCGGACAGAGCAAGCTTCTACAGGGAAAGAGCCGAAAATGAGACTTTCACGGAATGATGTATACAGGACTAACTACTGCAAATCCGCACGTCTGCCGAATTCAATCAGGTTCTTCTTTTTGTCGGACAGGATCAAAGAAAAAACATGTCACCACAATGGGACATAGATTGCAGTTTTTGGCACATTTTTGGCATTTTCTATGTTTCCGTCTATTTAGTAAAAATGCTATGCAAAACCGTAAATTTTGACATGCAATGACTTCATCACTTCCAGTGATGTGAATGCATTGTTATTATGTTTCTGATAGGCAACGAATGCGAGAATGTGGCTAAATGCGGATAAAATTTCTCGAAATGTTTCTGTTTGCTTCATTAGGAGGCTTGTGGACTTAGTTCGAGAGCTACTGGCGTTTTTTCTTAAATTCGCACACGAGCTTCTTATTATCGTTAATTTGTAGATTGTCATCCAACATCTGCAAAATGACAATTCTTAAGTTATACTTCCAATCGTCTTGCATGCTACAGAGCATCGCAAAATCTCATTTGTTTATGTACATGCAGACATGCTTTGTTTCCATGAGCTTCCGCTGATATTAATAACGTAATGATAAAGCATTCACTTAATCACTGAAAATGTCATTTCTATGATTACGATTGCACTCTTACGGCAGACATCTTCCAGATTAGGCTGAGATGTGATATTCCTTGTAGCCGGTGGCTTGCCTGATTTGCTGTCAAAGACAATGAAAACGTCATGACAATCGGTGTTATTGTTGTAGATAAGCAATCAGACTGCCCTGATCACAAAATGAATTTCACAGAATTTGTTTCAGGCGCAACGAGGTCTGATTCTTCATTAAGACCTAGCAACAATTTCCTAGATCCATAGAAATTTATAACAATAAAACCTTTGAATGGAAGTAAGGCTTCATCCAATGCACAATAGTGGAAACAAAATGGCAATCATTATCACTTAAATACACTTGTCAGCGGCTGAATCATTATGTTAGAATCAGTCACATGTGCAATGCGGAGCTTTCATTGGTGGTTCATGCCCCAACTTAGTTCCCCCGGATGTGTCGCGATCTTGAGTCAATTTCCATTCTAGTCAACTTCAGATAAACATAGTTCTATGCCCAGATCGGTGTCTGACCGAGCCACAGAATTAGATTGTTTCAGCGCATCACTTTGCTAGAAGTACAAGCTGATTCAAAACGATGGCACATGCAGGAACTCACTAATTCGGCAAAGAGAAGTCCTTTATGCCTTACAGAGATAGGAAAAATGGTTGCTTGCGGATTGCTGTGAATTCCTTCAAAATGCTCCGATCGCCACGATTCCTTCAGATTCGAAGAATTCAGATCATTGCGCAAAATTTTTCTCGATAATGTTGGGCTCTATGATCATTATTAAAAAGATAACAGGCGCACGAAAAACCGTTCACAAACTTCTCTGTAGAACTTGACATCGACTGTGTCTCTTTGCTGTGTGACCCGATTGATAAGAGTCACTGAAACTTCGCACAATTTGGCGTGTTTAATGTTGAACTGCTGGTCATTGTTCGATTGCTATGGTATTATGTCAGCAAATTGTGCCTGCATGTTCCAATGCTTCCTTTCTAGCCAAACAGAAGAAGAAACGACCTGTCTAATTCTATGGCGCAGAGTTTCTGTGGTTGTCCATTTCTGTGCATGCTTCATTGTTCACAACAATGCATCTAAAAATGGTAGTATCGCGACATGTTCATGTGCTTGTGTGATGTTCTGTGATTCTGTGGACCCAGCAGTTGAAATTGCCATCAACAAACTGCTGTTGTCCATTTTAGTGCCACTAACTTACGCAAAACGAGAAGTCGGATTTCTATGGATAAATCTGTCAGCTGAAATAAGGACTGAACAATAAGAGTTTTCTTAAATAGATATCGAACCAATTCATAGGAGATCATATGTAATTAGCGTTGATCTGACGAGATGAAATGGTTGGCCAGAAACAAAGCAGTCAGCAAGAATGAGCGGAAGACATCATGCACGTAAGTGATACAGAGACCGTCTACACTTGTCGGAATACACTTGAAGCAAGAAGTCAAATTGAAGAAGATGCAAGAATTGTCTATCTCAATTCATTATCTTCTGCTAAATTCACTAAATTCACGTCTTCATTAAAGAAAACGAGTTGCACCTAAAATAAATGTGAATATCATTTGTGATCAGGACAATCTGCCTGTTTATCTGCAACAATAACACCGCTTGTCATGACGTTTTCATTATCTTTGACAGCAAATCGGGCAGGCGATCGGCTACGAAGAATATCACATTTCTGCCTATTTTGGAAGATGCCTGCCGTAAAAGTGCAATCGTTATCATAGAAATGACAAATCTTATTTTGAGTTATTAAATGAATATCTGATCATTACGCTATTAATATTAACGGAAGCTCATGGAAACAAAGCTACATGTACATAAACAAGTGAGATTTTGCGATTTTTGACCCTTCTTAAATTGCAGGACGACCGGAGGTGTCGCTTAAGAATTGTTGTTTTACTGATGTTAGATGACAATCTACAAATTACATGTAAATATAATAAGAAGGTCGTCCATGAATTTAGGAAAAACCGCCAGTATTACTGGCACTAAATATGAATGTGCTTAGCTCCATAGACAGGAGTGCATGAGCATCATAGAAAATGACTTGAAGACATTGATCCATGCCAATAAATTATGACTCTGGGCTTAGTACTTTTTGCCCAATAAAAGTATAGAATATGCCATTTTTGCCAAAAACTGCAGTTTGTGTTTTACTGGGTTAACGTGTTTTTTGATCGTGTCTGACAAGAGGAGGAACCAACTAGAACTCGACAGACGCGCGGATTCATAGTCGGCATGGGGTGTACATTATTCTGTGAGAGTCTCATTTTCGGCCTCGTTTCCTGCAGAAACTTGTTCTGACAGCCTGAATTTGCAAGCGTTATTATCACGCTTTTAACGGGTGGTTATTTGAACATAATAAATAGACCCCCATTTTCCCAACCTCTTTCGACTATAAATATCACCGATATCAATTGTCAAAGTTGGGCTGAGAAATTACAAACTGGAATTACAGTAGCCATAGGACAATTTTGATTTTCAAAGACAATATTGAAGAAAATCTAGGCATGTGGGACAAGCTTTAGTCGAAATTGGACAAACCGGTAGACACAGGCCATTAATAGACGGAGAGAGAACCTGGAGTAGTCCTAGAAGACTCAAGTGTCTAACTGACACTACTGTAGAGTAGAATGAAACGATGGCGATACCCGATATCTTCCCTCTAATTCATTAATGAAGACAGTGACATTTTTGAAGGTGAATGAAGAGAACGACGTATTGTTGAATAATTAAAAGCCTGCACAGATATATCGAAATTCTTTACAATTATTGTCTCATACTGAATGATAAACAAAACGATTGCTATCAAAACTGCGATAAAAGCGTTTACAAATGCCAAATTTTACGATTTTTGAAATCAAATTCATTAATTTCAGCTTACCTGAGTCACAAATTGACGTCAAATCTTCGTCACTTGCGAAAGCCTCTTGCATTCCTTCAAGCATGGGCAATCTCTTCCTTTCCAACTCTTTATCAGGAAAGTAATTTTCATCTATTTCTCCAAAGGCTTCATCGTCAATGAACGGAATATCGTAACTCATAGACAGTCTGACCTCTACTTTGCTTGGAGTGATGGCGTCAGGGAACAGATAATCATCATTGACCGGATGAACTTGCAGCCTCTTTCGGATCGTCACCAGAGGCTCTAGATCGAGCTCAGGACTTCTCGGCAAAGCATCCGAGGCGTATTCCAAGCCTTCCTTTGCTGCAGCGGTCGATCCGGCTGTCTGATCAGGCTGAACCACGAGAATGTTCCTCAGCTCCTCATCCGTTCGTCCTAGGAGTTCATTGAAGCCATAGAGAGCCGGAGAGCGCTTCATAGCGAAGCCCTGTGGCTCCGCTTCCAAGTTGTGTTGATCGTGAATGGTTGGGCTGAGGTAGGGCGGCTCTGGCGGCATTACAGTGAAGTGGCGCGGGTGGAGGAACCGCGAGGAAGCAAGCGCATGTGGAGCGGACAAGAAGTGCTCCTGTAATGACGATGCCGGCGGTGTGGGACGCGTGTGATGGGGAAAGAAGAACGCGGATCGATGCGTCGCTTGGGAGACGAAGGGAGTGGCGAGGAGGGAGAGAAGGAAGAGTTTTGTCGTCGTCGTGATTCAGTGACGCAAATTATGGAGAACATGTATTTGAGATCTTGTTGTTAATAATATATGAGGAAGCTGCGGTTCACGATAATTAACAAGCTATTCATCTACTATTCTTTTCATTGCTGGCGATGGATTCGTCCAATCAAATCACGACGATTTGTCCAGATCGTATATTCCTTTTTCCGATTGTTCATGCTTCTGACACATGTACTGTAGAAATCATCATCATCTCTTTTCAACCTCGCTCTCTCTTCCTCCTTCCACTCTCCCTTTGCTCTTTCTCATTTCTCTCCTCTCTGTCTCTATCTCTCTCTCTCACATTCCCCTTTTATCTTTCTCATTTCTCTCTCTCTCTCTCTCCCTCCCTTGTCTCTCCCTCCCCCTTGTCTCTCTCTCTCCCCCCTTGTCTATCTTTCTTTCTCTCTTCTCACATTCCCCTTTTGCTCTTTCTCATTTCTCTCTCCTCCTTGTCTCTCCTTCTCTCTCACTCTCCTTGTCTCTCTCTCTATCCCTTGTCTCTCTCTCTCCCCCCTTGTCTATCTTTCTTTCTCTCTTCTCACATTCCCCTTTTGCTCTTTCTCATTTCTCTCTTCCCCCTTGTCTATCCTTCTTTCTCTCTTCTCACATTCCCCCTTTGCTCTTCCTCATTTCTCTCTCCCCCTTGTCTATCTTTCTACCTACTCTCTGGCCCCTTATTTCTCTTTCTCTTTGGTCTCTCTCTCCCTCTCTCTTTCAAAAATCAAAATAGTGTACTTCCCAAGTTGGAAGCAAACATTAACAGTACAATGAAACATGTATGGTGACTGACAGGAAATGTCTTCCATTTGACAATATGTGATTTTTGGGTAAGGAAACAGACTGGTCGCAGTCAATACTTATATTGCACAAGGGCTTACGACCAGCTATACTGACCATCGCTGAGTCCTGCCAACGTTTACCGACTGCGCTTTCAGTCTTTATGAATAGCAGTAGGTCGCTTCAGATATCTAACAGGAAATGCATCGTGTTTTCTCAGAATATCAGAATATCATAAACGCATATTTTTTAATTGAAAAACACGTACAAAAGTTCATAAAAATGAATGAAATGACTGATGACAAGGTGAATTGAGATATTAACAGAATGACAATAAAGTGGAGGTGAAATTAAGTGATTGACATTGAAATACGCAATGACACTATCTCAACGGAGAGGACATTTTCATTCATATTTGATATGTTTAAGCAAGCCATCAATAATTGTCGCCTATGTATTTAATCTGTTTACTATTCTGCAGTACATGTATCCCTCACAGAATGATGATCTGGATGAATGATCTCTCGCATGATGTACATGAAGAATTACCATGGCATCATTATCGAGTTCAAGCCTTTTGTCTGAAAGTAAGCAGTGAGTAGTGACGCCCAAGTTCGTGGATTAAGTGGCTAAAAACTGAAAGACAATTCAGTATTTCATCGCAGTCGCCATAGGCCTAATTCTTGAAATCTTATAGAAGACGATAACAACTGATCTGCAGATCCATTAAATGTGTGATTTAGTTCAATACTACTGAAATGAGCGCGTAGATTTTCATCTACTTCAAAGTAGCTTCTGTCTGTTACTGCAGATAAATCCTGAATCTGAAGGTAATCTTAAGTCAAAAAATGTCAATGCGACTCTTGAATAGTCAAATTTCACATCGATGCAGGATGACAAAGTTTGCAGGAAAGTGTCTGCAAATCTCACATTTTCAGAATTTCTCGAATATGGAATACGCATTAATAGAGCTGCATAGCAACGTCAGATTTCCATCACATCATCAACTTATGATGCTAACAAACTTATTCACACTATCAATCTTATCGTGATCTCATTTTCATCAAACATCTTGATAAGACTTGCTGTCAAGGCTACGAGACAAGTTGAGATTTAACATGAAAATTTCTTCCGTCATATTGCGTTTAGTTGCACATGATATCAACTTTCGCTCACGAAATTTAACCAAAGACTGGCGTGAATATCTAAAGAGAATGATTGCTATTAAGTCAATAAAGGACACCAACACCCTTGATTCCCCGACTGCACTCGCTCTACCCACGAATCAAACCGAAGTCCGCGGTGGACACGAGCTCGCACCTTCTTCACTAGGCCACGCTGACGATTGACTTAGGAGCCAATATTCACTTTAAAGCCCCTGCAAGAGCCCTCATTTTTAGCAGCGCATATAAAACGATCACTGTCGGCAGAAAAGTGAGTGAGGAAATTCGAAATGTAGAATGCATTTACGTAAGAACAGCTTGACCTTGCATATTCTTAACCCTCAGAGATCTGAGCTTTTTCACAGTTAACCCCTTCTAACAAATTCTTAGTTAACTTGCTCAAATCGATTTCACATCATTAGGAAAGCTGACTTTAAGTAAAGCAATGATGCTTGCGTGTAGAAAGTCGATATAACTAATCCTTTGAGTATCTTTCAGCCTTTTCAGTAAACACATGCGAAAATGTGGTGTTTCTGTAATTCAACAACATTTATGACAGCATCAGTGGTACTATGAGGCGGTTTTACGATGTTTGCTGTCGCCATGTAACCTCCGATAGTTGATTTAAATGAAATTGACTTATTCCATGCAGCATAGCCCTTACATTTGGCCAATTCTTTAAATTTATCCATACTGAGCCACAATTGCTGCATTTTAAGTCCCTCAAAACAGCTGTGGAGATCTCAAACTCATCAATTACTACTGTGAAAACTTTGTCAACAATGTGTTTTTAGTGTTCAAATGACTATAATGATAGCTTTCATTTTGAAAATTGATTCATGTTGATTTGTTCATGTAGGCCCACCAGTCATGCACGATCATGTGCGAAAACAAAATATTCACATTTTCAGGTCTTCTAACATAACGCATATGCACGAGCATGATATAAACATTGAATAAATGAATTTGACTCATTATGCATCATCGTGGACATGCACACAATCATTTTGCATTTGATAGTAAAAATTAAGTAATTTCTACATCCTCTGAGACCTGAGGGAGGTCCAGTTGACCCCTTCTGCCTATCTACCATACTTCTACTGATTCAATTCAAATGAAATAAGACATGCAGATTCACTGGCAAAAATGATGTTTTTTCATGGGCATGAGTGGTTGATAAATCCTCAACACAAAAAGTAAAGTAGAAAAATATGGCTCCGGGGTCCACTGGACCTCCTCATGTCTTTGAGGGTTAAACATGAAATAAAATAGCAATGATGTTTAGCCAGTAGTGTAACGCTGATCGACGGCCAAACCCCACAAGTTTTGTAAGGGACCCCATACCCTACATTGTAGTCATCATTCCACGTGAGTACAATGTATAACTATTAGTTGAGAAATCCGTTTTAAAGAAATGTTTTGACATCAATTGATAATTGTCCCGTCATAGAAATTGCAAAATATGATATACTGTACATATTATTGAAAATATTATTGCATCATTTCATAAAATTTGATCACATACATATGTATAGAATCAGCAATTTGAGCAGGGCTCCGCTGCCTGTCAGGGCGACCAATTCCCTGGCGTTCATCTTATTAGAAATGAGAATGGTCAATCAAAATTGCTTATAAAATAAAGCAGTCATTTAACAGGAGATATCAAAAATTTGAGCGACTAATTCCCCAACATCGTTACCATGATTAGAGATCAATATTACTATATCATTGTACTTGTAGATCAAAATTTCATGTATTGGCATACAAAATATGTCTTGTTTGAAATGAAGGTTGATTATGATTATATGCAGAGTATGGGCCTATATTTAAGAGGAATATAGGAATTATATTCAGCTTTTTTATACATTTGTAGACTCTTATAGATGGGAGTTTTAAATACTTCCCTGTTTGCATTTTCAAAAGGTGGTCTGTGAACAACTGTGATACAGGAATGTTGATAGTGTCTCATGAATATACATATAGTGGTGTCTCACGGGTTTTTCCGAATCATGCGCGTATTGTAGCGCATACAGCATGATTAATAAATTACAAAACGTTACATGATAAGGTGTTTGAATGTTCGATGATAATTATCGCTAGATGAGCACGATAGATGTCAAAAGTGACTCAAAAGAATCCTGTTTCAATCTTATTCGACAGCTTACCTTAGTGAGGTCGACGTCATGCTTGCTCCACAATGAACAGAATCAGCAGAATGTTTTCGAAGCTAATTGTTTGGATGCGAAGCGTTTTGTGCTAATGCACGCGCACTCACACATGATCATAGGTCGAGGCGCATGCTGCTTATGTGACAATATGTGAAAATGGATCAATCTGAAGCTTTCAACGAGTAATAGATATTATATATATGTAACAACTTACTATGATATTGAACTTACCTTCATTACCCAAATAAGGAAACTTTTCATTCACATTTAATCATAGAGTAGGGGATACGTAGGTAGAGTGTCGAATCAAAAAAGTATCTTTATAAAGTGAAAATTTTTATGTGAAAAGATTCAGTTTTTTGCGGAGATTACGTTCCCGTGGTCCAAAAAATTATTTGAGCAGTTTCAAAAAAGTCAAAATTTTGCAAATTCATATACTACCGGTACCAAGATAACGCCCCTTTATAAGTAGCATGAAGCAAAAGGAATGAATATTTGATAATAAAAGCATCCAAAATTGAGCGGAAATGAAGCTAGCTTGCGAGGGATTTTTATGGTCGAGGTCTGATTTTGCTTTCTTGGCTGAAGTTTTTAGTTCAATTTTCACCGGCATGATTTATGATTCACTTCTTGAATCTGAATAGTGATGTGGACCCATTTACATCTTTCAAAGTTAATTGGAATCATTATCTTTGATTTTGTGATTTTGCTCTGCAAGTGGCAGGTTGCCTGTGATATACATGAGCATGAATGTAATAGGAACCGATCGAGTTGCTAATTTGACGAACATAATTGCCTCTCCAAGGCTGTCTTGACACTGAGAATCTGCAAAATTCCACCATTCCTTCTACATTACTGTCATTATCATTCAATGTCGTGGTAATTTCTTCAAAACTGCAAACATTTGCATATCTTCCATTTGGTAACAATACACAATTGTATTCACCTCGAGTTCATTTAATAAAATCGAAAGTGTATATACACATTGGGGATTTAAATACCGAGTTACCACTCTACCTAACATACTTACTCTATGCACTGAATATTGTCGAAAATGATTTTCATTTCGACTATACTCTACGTGTATATTTCATAAGGTTGGGGGCCCCCAACTTGAGTCAAGGGTCGCCCCCCCCCAACGAAGCGCGGTGTCTGCTGGTGTATTCTACCCTATCCATCAAGGGATAGGATGCGACTGTCGCTGTTTTGCTGTGGTTCTCTTAAAACCAAGTCTCCTGCCCTAGACTATTGTCACATGGGAGATTAAATTTGTGACTTATTGTGAAAGGTATTTTTTAATCTCTACTATTTTGAAGTTACTTTTTGCAATCATTTTGTATGATATAACTCTCAAGAAAAGCCTCGATTTTCTGATTTTCATTGCAATTGCACCGCAATTACTACACGAGCCTAGAAATCAATGCATGATCATATATGCAAAAGACATGCACGGAGCTTTTAAATTTGAATATTATGTAAACACCAATTGTTAGGTATAAGTAATGGTCAAACTCATTTGAACCAATTTTGGTTGATCATTCAGTCTGCTGGAGAGGGAGCTAGCCCTCGGATTGGCGTGGTACAGTGAAGGTCTTACATGTCCTTTGACAAAGGAGACGTACTTCCTGTCGGATTTTGTGATGATGTCCTGGTTGATTGTTGTTGAACCTCTAGTTTGCTTTGATAGAGAGTTGACTTTGTTGACGCAGACAAAGAGTTACTTCTGTCCTTCAGAGTGAGAGGGAGACTGGGGTCTCATTTGCCGTAGTGCATGATGGGTTGGCTGTGATTTGGTTCCCTTTCCGTATACATGCACGACGAGTGATTACCTTCTCATTCACTGATGAGCAGGGAGTTGTGAGGAAGATATCCTCTTGTGATGGTGGGCCGGAAGCCCAACGCCTAGTATTTACCATTGAGAGAGAGAGATTTTTTATTCTCAAATGAATTCAATCATTCGTAGTTACAGACAGTTACTGATCACATAAAAAATAAAAAGCTACACAACACTGTTTGAATTATAAAGTTGTGTGGCATACACCACAAAGGATTTCCTTCGACGTATCAAACGATGACGTGGATTTCGCAGTCTGTTCGACCCTCTCGAGTCTCGCCGACTAATGTCTTCCTGTCTGACAGGGATAAGATGGTGGAGAGGATGATGAGTCTTCTTCATTTTCATAAATTGAGTGAGGACCATTTTGTCCAAATGCGTGATAATTTGAGGTGTTTTGGTCAGTTCAAGAGCCTCATCGTAGGACAAAGCAGGATGAATGACTTTTAGAGCACATTTTTCGACTCTCTCGATGACCTGCCGTAGCATCTTCGACGTAACGCTGGGGATGTGTACTCAAAAATGCTCCGAATGCATGTGTGATAGAGGCGAGTTAGTCCTTGACTACTTCCACCATAACGTTTTGGTGTTCGTAGCCAGAATATTCTCTGCAGGGCCTTTTTTCTACAGAGTTTCGACGTGATTCTTGAAAGTTAAATGGTTATCAACAGTTACGCCGAGAAGCTTCACACAGTCCATCTGTCGTATGTAGCTGTCTCCAACGAAAATGTGATCGACTTGGCATTCCTTTTTTGCACTGACGATGAGTTCAACAGTTTTGGTTGCACTCAGGGACATATTGCTTTCTATGCACCATTGTTGGATAGCTTTGATTGAGTTCTGAGCTTTGTTGTGAAGATCTTGCTTGTTTTTCGAAGAGGAAATGCTCACTGTTTCGTCATCTGCATAAATGTCAAAATCGCTGTTGGGATTTAGGTCGGAAATATAAGTGAGCCACAGCCAAGGCCCCAAGACTTATCCCTGAGTCACTCTACTTGATACTTCCGCTTCTCGCGAGGTCGCGCCTTGAAAGACGACTACTTGCTTGCGACTTGCGAGATAGGTTTGTGTCAAGGCGATGAGACCAGGGTCAATGTGGTTGTGCAGCTGCATTCTCAACGGATGCAGCCTACCCCTGTATCTCAGGGCAAAGGCCACTAAACGACATGAGCTCTCTTCCGGTAACCGCACTGCCTTTTAATTAAAGGAGTAAGATCTATCAGGGAAAGATAGTGGGGAGTACTAACCAGACTGGTCCTGTGAATGCCCGTGGAGGGTGACCTAAAAGATGACGGTTCGTGGTAGCTTTGATGGTGGACCCACATGTTCGCCTACAGGGTACCAGACGACCATTGAATGAGTAGATAGCGCTGTATTTGAAGAGGTTATGACCTCCGGCGGGCTTGACGGACTTTGTTCGGCTTGTTCACCTAGTTCCGAGCCGTCTGCTTGGCGCACGATCGCATCGCCTCTCTTCGCCGTCAACCATCAGAGTTCACTCACTACGTTCGCTCAACCTGGGTATTTAATCTTGCACAGTATCATTTCATAGACATTGAAACGGCGGTACTGCTATTCTTTACCCCCCCCCCCCACATTTCTGTTGTTAACACCCGGGAGTGTTCCATCGTTAATAATCTTCTGTTGCTCCTAAGGGCAGTCTCACTACGCAAAAGCGTCGAGTGTGTAAAATTCCTTTATCTGACTTGTAGAACATTCACAGCCTCAGAATTAGACAACTGTTCGTCATTTGTCTGTAGACAACAACCACACGAAGTCCATGATCACAGCTGTACCTTGTATTCTAACCGAGTATCCAAGGGACCAATCCTTCATCCCAGGGTTCAAGTAAGACTTCTAAGTGGTGTTGTGTTATGATTCAGTGAAAGATCAAGTCCATTCTAAATCCAATATATTAAGTTTAATGAAATTTCATGAATTTGGAAAAGTTGGAAAATGTGGGGGGAAAGAATAGAAGTACCGATACATTTGAAAGAAAATCTAGCGCTTGCCAACTAGTGACATAATGATATTTCGATTTTCTTGGCAATGAAAGTTCTCTAATTTCCACACCACAGAAAATATTATTATCAAGAATGCCCATCGCAAATAGAGTTGATGACGAATGGATTGAGATAAAAGTTTCTAAATTAGTCATCAGGCAAAATGCTCTTTCTTCTTGGTTTCCGTTCTCTTTAATGACAAAGCTTCGAGTTTCTTCCATCTCAAGATTCGCTATCCAGCCAACATGAGAAACAGGGGAATACTCGCGATGGTTTTGAAACAAAGGGTCATAAGATGAAACATTCCGAATAACAAGATGAAAATGGCATCCGAAGGAGACGGAAAATAGTTTCACAGCGAAAATTTCTCCTGTCATGTAATCGATAAGGATTGGCGGACGAAATAGTCGCAGAAACTCTGAAAACGTTAGACACATGGAGATACGTGTTGGCATAATCACAGCATAGTATGATGATCAAAAATTAACCCTTTCATGCACATTGCATCATTCTGAGGATATTTCAACCAATATCTTTTGGGACAGCATTTCGAAGCAGAAATGTATAACCAAAGGAAAGAGGAGATCGATGCAATTCTAATGGCGCCACTCTCAACCTCGTACGATGCTTAGAAGGCTCGCAAATTGCATTTGAAATTGTTTTCTTTAAAAAATACTTTAATTTTGAAAATAATTTAAGAATGAGAGGGTTAATTGAATTTCAATTAATTGGTCACGAATGGCAATTTCAAGTAATTGATTGGAAAGAGCAATTACATTGCAATCAATTTTTGATAATCCGTGATACCTAGCTAAAGACTCGGAATAGTGCATGCAGGCTCCGTATACATGTAAGTAGCTCGCATGACCGATTTCCCATCACAAGTACAAGCTCAGCACTTCATTGCATTTTCACACCGGCAGTTTCAGTTTGAATAATTAAATTCCTCACTGGTTTAGTTATATATAGAATGTTAGTCGGCAGATTTGACATGGAACAAGACATGGTTGTCACAGAAGGGCACTGTTCCCCAAAAAATGACTTGCAAGCATAGAGTAAGAGGCAGAGAAAGAGCTCAGCATTAAATTGCAGCTTCAATGAGACGCATATCAAAACGAATTCATGCAAAGGAATCGAAATTAGATGTAGTTTCGTCGAATAAAGGACTTGTCATAATTAAGAAATCTGGAGAAAAGTCCTTCTGATTGATAGTATGTTTTATTTTAAATTGGCAAGGCCTTTCATCCGTCACCGACGGTCATCTTCAGGCAACTGACTGTCACTGCGTAACAGATTGATTAAAAATCACAAGCAGGTTGACAAGCAAGACTACTATAGCACAGAGAACACAAATGAAAGGCTGAACAAACACGGCTGAAAGGCCTTGCCAATTTAATATAAAACATACCATCAATCAGAAGGACTTCTCTCCAGATTTCTTAACTAGATGTAGTACTTCAAGTGAGATGTGCATTTTTGACTTTTTGGAGAAATTACCAAGGCTGTCATGATGGTAATTCAGAAGAAAGAATACTACTACTCCTAAGCAAGAAATCCTAAGCAAACATTTATGGAAATCAAATGCTAAATCATTTGAAATATCTTTGCAAAAATTACTAACTATCAATATTATTATCGATATCCAGCAAATATCCTCAACCACATATGTCATAGTTCATTATTCAATAGTCCCATAGTTCACAATAGTTCATTTTATATATCTCTAGTTCTTCTGTATAGCTACAGTTGGCATGTTCGGTTGGTTCCACTCTGTTTTGTTGTCGATGACGATCATTTTCTGTTGTATACTATTTTTGATGTTGACTGATTCCAATTTCAATTGAAATTACTAAAACATTGACACAACTCCCTATTTAAGTGCGTCCATTTGATAAGTCCGTATTCAATTGTACATCATAATATATTTATATGTTTTTGGTCCTTTTGATCCTTTGTTGTTGTACTCAGTGTGTGGTGGCCTCAAACCACTAAATTCAGAGTACTTAATCATCAAATATATTGATGTCACAATTTGTGTACCACTGTATAAAGACTGTATTAATGACCATGTGTTGAATGAGCATTACAATATAATGAAATGGGCTAACGAAGTAAACCTCTCTATCAATCATGTAAAATCTAAATTCATTTTTGTGAAGAAGTTGTTAAATATGTGAACCAATACCCTTACCGGGAATTGAATTTGTCGATAGCCATACTATTTTGGGTGTAACGTGGTCGAGTAATTTAACATGGAAAACTCATTTTGATAACATTTCGAGAATTTTTGTCCAAAGAACTTATGTATTGTCTACGAGTATTAAGAACTTTTCTCCCAAGGGAAGAACTATTTATTGTTTATAAAAGTCTTCTACGACCATTGCTTGAGTACTGTGCACCACTCTTCGTTTGCCTACCTGCCACTTTGTCGAATCAAATCGAAAAAATCCAACGACGAGCTCATCGAATAATATGTGGGAAAGACTGTTGTGAGAAGTGTTTCGAGCTTTTAGATGTAAGACGAAGGAACATCTCTTTGTCCTTGTTTAGGAAAACAGAAGACCCTTTTCATTGTCTCAATCAATTCTTACCAGTTCACAGTAACCGTTCTGAGCGTTTCATAATGCCGTCATTCAGGACAACCCGACGAAAGGCATCTTTTTTTGTGTTTATGATTTTGCTGATAAATGACCTTCATAACATTTTGTGATATCTTGTATTGGTTTTGTTAATTAAATGACCGCCCACTTAAGTTGCAAATTACTAGATTTTCATTTGATTCAATATACGATTATGAATGAATGATATGGGTCCACAATTCGGATAGAAACTACAGCTTGATTTATTGAAAGTGAATTCTAGCTTTTGAGGCAAGCAATGGCGGAGTTATATGAATGATTGTTTTTATAAATTTGACTTCTGCTCTTCATAAGAAGAAATAATTTCAATTGTGATGAAAAGTCATGTATCTATTCCAATGAGAATTTGGATCACTCTGACTTGAAGAAGAGCTGGAGATGACAAAATATAGCTTTGAAAAATGCTGAGCAGAAGACAGATTACTTACTTTACTTCTTCGTTTTATGTTCGTTATCCATTCTTCGTTGGGGAGGACGGTCTTCCCAGTGGATTTTCTCCACAAATCACGGTTGGCAGCATCATTTTTGACAAACAATATTACTACGTACATGTCATCAATTGATTGGTTGATATCAAGAATTAATAATTGCAATTTGATGCCGGTTCACTTCGATTCACTATTCTATTTGACGTCCCAAGCGAAAGTCCATCAATTCTGTTTACAGATTCAATCATTAATCGGACATCATATTTTCCACATCTAACAGATAACACGAAGCTTCTTCTGGGAGGTAATTTGTATCAAAAGATGGACGAATACCCGCCCAATGATAAAAAATCGTAATGGAGAAGTATCCAGGCAGCTCGACTTCGATGACATTCATATCACTGTGATTGATGGAATTATCTCATTAGGTCTGATGTACATTTTTAATTTGTCTTCAATTAGTATCATAAAGACAGATCACTGAGTGCGGTTCCTTGATTGATTTTCGCATTTTTCTGTGTTAGAAATTGTCTGATAATGATCTTCATTGTAATAAATAAAGAAAGTGAAATGATTACTTAGAATCTGCGATGAATGTGACTAAATCCCCTACTTAACAGCAGGGATGCGGAGTCGGAGTCCTATCAAGACTCCGGCCTATAATTAGACCCGAAATATAATACAAAAAAAATATTTATCCTCGTGCACAGCTGTCACTGTCTTGATGTCAACTTTCTCCGGCAAACAAAAGTACAGAGACAGCAGTGGATGCAAAGCTTGTAATAGGTGAGGGAATGAACCGTGACAGTGAAAAAGGGATTGTCTTTTCACTCGGTGATTTAGTAGAGAAGACAAGCCTTCCTAGCCTCGATCACACCTGCGCACCAAAGGTCACATCAGGGAGAAAAATGAAGAATTGAAATGCTACCTCTTACCCTCACGCTAATCGTGTGTGATGGCTCCTCCAGACCACATATTAAAATCGAAAGTGTACTCATTTTTTTAAGAAGGATGGGTATTTTCCTGCCTGATAGAGACTGGAGAAAAACCGTGTGAAGCACACATCAACAAGATGGGAGGAGCCGAATCGTATGCATACAATTTAAAGCGACATTTGATAAGCTTTCATCGATAATGATTGATAATTGATGCAGAAATAATCACTAAAGACAGGTTTAGGAAAGCCTGTAATTATCTGTGATGTACTTATTTATGATGTTTTAAAAAACAAGGCTATATATACTTGCAACCCGGAGTCGGAGTCCTATCAACCCCCGGAGTCGGAGTCCAATCAAAATGATAGGACTCCGCATCCCTGCTTAACAGTATCCATTAGGGGCACCTCGGCTCTCTTTCAAGCTTTTGTTGTCCTGCTTTTAAAGATAACCCTTTCATCTGCACTTAATTAAGACTCTGAGTTTTATCTTGCTTGCGAACTTTCCCCTAGGTGGTTCGATTTGGCCCATGTAGAAGTTTTTTCAAAGAGGTAAATCGAATCTCTTCTCTTGTTATCAAACATCAAAGTTAGAACCGGAATCATAAATTAGCATGGGATAATACGGAGAAAATGTTGGAATTGGGTAAGAGACATTGAATACTAGTTAATGTCCAAACACTAATTTAATAAATTCACGGTTAATGAGCGGAAGACAAAGCGTGAGGGTGTAGCTGCGACGCTGAAGGCCTAAGATTCTGCGGTCAGTCTTGTGAAAACGATCACAATTCTTGCGGTAGATCTTGCTGATCTTCCCTTTAATCTTACTCAACTGATAGAAAATAAGGGAATCTGGGACTGCAAGATCTTATAGTTTTTTTACAAGATCCTGCGGCAGATGTGTGGGATGTCAGCGCAAAATTTTTGGCATTTTGCAACACAAGTAGTCACAGTCATGATTAAATTTTAGAAGAACTTCATGGGCCTCACGCAGTACCATAGAAAATCGATATTTTCCTTTGCTTATGTTGGTGGCACTAGAATGGACAACAGCAGCTCGTTCCAGTCGTTTGAGAAGAGAGTCTGATTCCTATAAGCAGCAACCGATGAATAAAGACTTCCAATGACTTTTTTGCACATTTTCCCACCATCCAACTTTTGACGGACGGATATTCTAAGGTCGGTTGCTGCTGCTCCTCGGAAAAACAAGCCGCGCTTACATCGCTGATATCAAATTCACCGCCTTTTCTTTCCCCTTTTTTAGCCTTACATGTCTGCTAAAATTCGATCTGAATAATTACACTAAACTGACACAGGCTTGTGAATTCTAGGAGACTTAGTTAAATTTTCACTTGCACCTATTCCAAAATTTGAATTAATGTAAAAATTTAAACCTGGCTTTCAGAAAAATTCATTTGCCTTTCTATTTGCCAATGGGAAATTGTGCTAGTTTTCTTATTTGGATTTTTTGATCAACAATATGGATTCGGGGGGATATCACTACACAACCGGTACTTGATTCTGATTTTGACGTTACATTACGCTGTAGTTTTTTTTAAGTACCGGAAGATGTTCATCGGTTGCATGTCTAAGTATTGCAACGCGTTATCGACTAGGTAAGTTGAACTGCGTGCTATATGAGCATTTAATAGTGATGACTGTAAAGTTAACGAAATGACAACCGATGGACAACACGGGTTACAGAATGGACACCACGCAACTATAAAAGATCACGTGGACGACCAAAATCAAGATGGCGCGTCGATCTAGAACGCAACATCGGACGCACATGGAGCCGCATGGCTAAAGACGAAGTTTTGTGGAAGCTGAAGAGAGAGGACTTCCTCCTAAGGGAGACAGAAATGCCCAGATGATGATGATGATGACTGTAAAGTGCATGGCTGAAAATGCAATTGATTGCAATTGCAAGTCACTCATCAAATAATGTAATTGATTATACTCATTACTTGCAGCAATTTCAACTGCGCAATTTCAATTACATCACAAATCTGATATTATCAAACACGTTGCCAGAATATGACAAATTAACAACTAACGCAAGAATGTTGCGAAACACTCTATAATGAAACATTTTATGGAGTTTCATTTTTAACTTGCTGAAAGTCGTCATGGTGATACCAGTTTTCATTTACAAAACCGTTGACAGCTGCCGTTGCATTTCACTGAATTGTGCCTTTGATTCAGCGGGGATTTTCGGCAGAGTAGAGCTATAGAATTTGCTGAGTGCAGCAGCATCTGGCGTTCATCATTGCTCACGTTAATTCTATTCTGGCGCCAATGTGCTCCTTCATCGTATAGTACACAGTGCTGCTGAATGCAATTCAAATTGGATTCATGCAAATCCATCTTCCTTGATGATATGCATGCTCACATAAATAAAGCACAGAGATTTGTGATAAGATGGCGGCACATTTAAGTGTGTTGTAAAAAAGAGCGTATTTGATGATTGGTTATACTTATGCAGGTAAGGGAAAAGTGGCTTTTTATGAAGGCACTTTTTGTACAAACCTAAGTCTTTGCTAATGCCAATTATAATGATACTTGAATAGTAGCCCCACTTAATAATAATAATAATAATAATAATAATAATAATAATTTCTTTATTGTCTCAAACGGTACATTCTTTGAGCACATTACAAAATCCGAAGAAATACATATAAAGACAGAAGGGAATACATAGGCTGCAAAAGTCATAAAAATCTAAAAAAACATCACATAAAACTTACTATTTACAGAACCTTATGAACGATTTCTTCAATCGCTCAGTCTTTGCACGCGGAGGATAAAAAACACTAGCATTTCTAGTCTATTAATTCTATTACACAACTTCGGTTGACTTCATAGCGTGCGGACGGAAGTTCCTTCTTCTCGTTACGTTTAGTCCACCCCGGTTCGCGAATCATCAAATTTCGCCTGTTTTTCCCAGCAGTTTTCGGACTTCTTTGTATCACAAGAATCCTCCTGAACTGCTCCGGCCAATGGTTCTGTTTTCTTTCAACGTTGTTCGTCATTGCCACCGTTATTGCTCAATTATCGCTCAATTACCGAGACTCATATTCAATGGCCATTACTCAGCAATGCGGGGATATCCCACCTGTCTTCTGCGACCACATCTGATTGCGCAATCTACGTCGCCCCTGCCTCTCCTATACACTTTCCTTGTCGTCGTCTCTACTTTCCTGCTTCCCGTGTGATTACATCACAATGACTTCATCACCTCGTCTGCACTATTCACGTTCCCAAATCCTCAGCCTTCGGCTTGACTATCCCATTCCCCGTGTACAAAGAAGAGCCTTGTTCTATCATAGGATTCTTATCAGAACTCCGAAGTCAAATCCCAAGAAATGTGACGATCTACATGAGGATGTGTCATCTCGAAAGCCAAAACTGCTGACTAAGCCCACACCCTCCGTTATGTTATTTAACGCCAGGTCCGTCTTCAACAAAATTGATGAACTGAGACTTCGAGCTTCCAAGTTCACTCCCGACGTTATCTGCATTACCGAAACATGGCTCGACAGCAGTATTGACAGTGAATCAATCTCCATCCCAATTATCATCTGGTGAGATCTGACCGTGACTGTCACGGTGGTGGTGTAGCCATCTACTGCAAATGTCATTTTTCTCGTATTGCAAGTCCTACTAGCAGTGTTGATGGTCTGAAGTCGAGTATTTTGTGCTTATACTTGTACGAATTTGACGTCCATGTTTGTGTCTTGTATCATCCATACTGGGGAAATGTTAATTATCATGATATAGTGATAGACTCTCTTCAATCGCTGGTAGACAACCTTTCGTCCAAACATGTTATCTTAACAGGAGATGTGAATGACCTGCGTCATAAATTGTGTGACTTTTTTGTTTTGAACAACATGAAGCAACTTGTCCAATTTCCTACTAGAGGAAAAATGTTTTGGATATTTTTGCCTCAAGCCAGCCCCTCAGATTTGAACATCCTGTCCTCCTCTCCCCCATTGGTAGATCTGATCATAAAGGTATCTTTGTGAAAACTGTCGCTAACAAACCTGTTACTGTCACTAAGGTCAAAGTTAGGTCTTTCTCTCCCGCCTCCTTTGCTCAGTGCTATAGTGTCCTTCTGTCAATTGATTGGAACGCCTGTTGTCTTGATTTTGATGATATCAATGAAGCTATTGACGCCTTACAGTTTCTTCTTCTACAATTGTATCACTTATTCTTTCCGGAAAAAAAAACAGTTAGGATGAGAAGTTCTGATCCGTCTTGGCTTACTCCATCTCTTAAAGCCATTTCAGATGCTAGAGATAGGGCTCTCTCCCGTGGCAATTATCCCAAGTACCTGTGTCTTAGAGAAAAATTTCTTTCAGAAGTGAAAAAATCCAAAATGAATCAATTCCGTAGAATGAAGTCCTCTTCCCTGCTGATAGCTGGAAAGTTATGAATGCGCAGATTAAGAACCGGCATGGATCTTCTAACATCGACGATAACAAGGCCGTCGAACTCAATGAAGATTTCAATCCTTCTTCTCTGATCCTGACGCCGACTCCTTTCTTGAGGATAGGCCTTCTACTCCTACCCACATCCCCCTAATTCCCGAGACTAAAATTTCTGAATTGATAAGATCGTCCAAGTCGAATTCAGTCGGACCTGATGGTATTCCAGGATTCTTTTACAGAAAATTCCGCGATGTCTTGGTTGCGCCCTTGACCGTTCTATTTAACAGATGCCTTCAATCTGGTACCTTTCCTACTACCTGGAAATTGGCTAATGTCCTCCCTCTTCCGAAAGGCAATGGTGAATTCAGACCAATTTCGATCTTGCCTTTCCTCAGTAAAGTGCTTGAGCGCCTGATTCGTGATCACCTGCTTTTACCGTCTATTTGTTCTTTTGACTCACGGCAGTTTGGGTTCATTCCTAATTCGTTTGGGGGATGCACTAACGCTCTTCTCAGTCTTCGTTTGACTATTCTGCAACACCTCAGCGCCAAGTCCTCAACTCTTGCAAAATTCTCGCAGTAGACTTCAGAAAGGCCTTCGATTCGTTGAGTCACCTATCTGTTCTGAACACCCTTGTGACTGTTTTTCAATGCAATCCTTATATCGTTTCTATGATTCAGTCCTTTTTGAAAGATCGTTTTCAGAGGGTCGCTACCAATGGTGTACAAGCTTCGTGGAAAGCTGTTTCCAGCGGAGTCCCTCAAGGGTCTATCTTGGGGCCTCTGTTGTTTGTCATGTACATTAATGATCTTCCTCATCTGACAAATACCAAAATCATAGCTTACGCGGACGACATATCTCTCGTTCACCTGTCAGAATCGTCTTCCTCTTCTGTCTTTCAAGATGACATTGATATTTTTGTCGAGTGGGCTCAGAATAAGAAACTCCGCATCAATGAAGCAAAAACCAAGAGTCTCACTATTTCAGGCAGACCGACCTCTTCCTCTCCCACTCATATTCATGTGAATGGCACTGTCATTGAAGATGTTCCTTCTCTCAAAATTTTGGGAATGTTTTTCTCCTCCGATAACAAATGGGACGATCAATTTGATTTCCTGTACAAAAAATGTTGCCGGTCCCTATCATTAGTTAGACGGATTTGGTATAACTGTGGGCAAGGCGATATTGTTTGGCAGGCCTACGTTGGTCTTGTTTTTACCCATATTTCTTTCTGCTGGCCCGTTATTTGCGACCTAAAGAAGTCCCATGTGAAAAAAACTTGAACGACTTGATCGCGTTGCTCGTCGTTGGGCCAATATCAATTTTAAATGTGATTTTTATCAAATGCTTGATAACATCTGTACACGACTGATTCGTAAAGTTTCTAGGTTTTCTGCATGCCATCCTTTATCTGAATTTTTCATTGTCAGATCCACTGATTCCCAAATCAGATCTCGGAGAAAATTGTTATGCTTTCAACGGAGATCGTCTGTTTACAACAATTCATTTATAAAGTATTCGAAATTTTCATGATTTGTGAACCATGCCATATACCGCTCGTTGTATTGGTGAATAAAGTCTCTTTATTATTATTATTATTATTAGTTCTATTAATTGTTACAATAATATGCAACTTCCACTGAAAGAAGCCGCCAAAGTACATTAGCAGCATGCAAACTCAACAGAGATTGAAAATGCTGATGGAGGGGAATCTGCAGCTACACGGTGACACGCAAAGACAATTAACGATATTGTCCTTGTTTTCATCTGCAGATGCTCATTGTTCATGTTCGTCCATTCATTGAATCGAATTTAGCGATCATGAAAAAAATGTTGAAAGAAGTTAGAAAAAGAACTACAGATTGTTTCATAAAAAATGGATCACCCTTAAACATCACCTTAACTTCAACTTTGTCTAACTCCGCCAAACTTGAACGAATTTCTCTGAAATTTGGAAGATATGTCAGTTGTGCTTACTAATATCATTGTTGGAAATTTCAAGCATGAATATTGAGTTGTTTTGCTGTTATAGATAAAAAAGTAGTAGATAATTTGATCTTCATTTAGCAATGTTACACAAAATCATACCTCACTCTTATAAAATTTCATTTGTTTCCTTTGTTATGTAATATGTTGTTCTACAAGCCAAAAGCTATCAAGCAAAACAAAAATGAAGAAAATCGGTCAATCAGAGCCAGTATAGCACCATTATTCATCAACAATAATGTAGCTGCTACATGTGATTAACTGGACTTCATGTTCCATAGCTTCCTGACTTCGTTGCGGTGGTGTTGGCAGCACTCCTGATTGCTTTCAGCTAGAAATCTATCTCTTACCGGTTGAAAACAATACAAAGGACAAATGAACAATAACGAGATCACATTCACAAATTTGGACCAATGGCCGCTCTGAACTTCACATACAGCAAGGAACCATGAATTCTGAACGCTATGTGAATGTTTTACGAATGAACATTGGCCAAATGACAGATCAACTTGGTGATCCATCGACTTGGTTATTTATGAATGATAATTATGAATGAGGAGTAGTAGAGTCAACTTATGCAAGTCTCAATTGGGGTTTAGGACATTATCTTGGCCAGCTCGTTCTCCTGATCTGAATCCCATAGAAAATGTATGGAGTATTCTAAAACGTAACGTTCGTCGTTCACTGCTACCTACAGATGGCGTATCACAACTTACGTCACTGTTAAAAAGAGAGTGGAGAAAGTTAGATCAGCCAAAAATCAACGATATCATCGAATCAATGCCTAGACGAATTGGTAATGTCATTGACAATAAGGGTGGGACCACAAAATGTTAGCTTCTTAAGAACCGTTACTGTATCATAGCTTATCAGATTATATAAGGACATTTAAATATATTAGGGACATGAAATAACATGAAAAATGCTTTCTGTATCATACTTATGTTTTATTTAGTCAAATTTTAGGATGATTCACTTTTTATGAAACGGACTGTATTAAGAAAAACACATGTTGATCCAATGGGACGCCGATAACAGTTTTCAATAAAGATGAAATGTTCTATGTTTTATCAACTGAAAAGTATTGAGTCTAGAGCCATAATTTCTGATATGGAATGTCTTGAGGTCATTTCTTATCATGTTTATGAATTCAGATTTGGTAAATCTCCTAATGTCGACAAACACTAACATGTAGGCCCACTTTATCAACATTGAATCATTTCCTCGCATACATCCTGTCTGACAAGAAGAGGAACTGACTAGAGTTCGGCAGACGCGCAGATTCGTAGCGGGTATAGAGTACATCGTGAAAGTCTAATTTTCGGCCACATTCCCTTCAGAAACTCGTTTTGAGGACTATGTTTATAATTTCCAGTGAGAGAAAATTGCATAACCTTTCTAAATGAAATGAGCATAAGTAAAGAGTAATTTGTATGAATTGTGCGGGCATAGGAACATGGAGATGCTTGGAAGAAATGTACAACGAAAAGTCGACTTTCATTAAATGCTGAATGATCTGTCATTGGAGTATTGTGTTATTGCGATCGCATTTGATTCGCTCATGCTCATATATTGATTGATTAAAAGTGAACGTAAAGCGTTGCTAACTCATCATTTTGTAATCGAATCAAATCGTATAGCCTGCTCGTACTCATAAGAGAAGCGCGAAAAATTTATAAATATAAGAACTTTGTACAATACTAAGGGAAAATATACACATAGTAAAAGTTTCTTTGGAAAATGATTTTGCTCATTTTCGATTAAAATTTTAGGTAGAAATTCCAAGTAATGCAATGAAGAAGGGATGATGAAATGCATATGGCATTGTCTTCACTGTGTGGCAGACTTGACGAGGATGAGTATATCTACGGAGAACTCCATTGACAACAATGAATTTTTTAAACATTCACGGATATTGTGCAATTTTTTAAAATGAATTATTGAAGACAACTTGTTTTCTTAAATTGTAGCTAATTTATTAACCCTATAACTATAACTGGGAAAAAAATGTGACGTTACTTGCTGTGGGGACCCCAAGTAAAGGTAATTTGTTTATACTCGATAAATTGCAATTTCTTAGCGAATGTTACATGCTGTCCTATTGTGGAATGAGACAATAAACAGTGTTGCAGTCCTAGATATATCAGTAGTGTAATTCTGCCTGGAATTTCGTAAAACACCGCTAACTAATGAAAACTTCATTATTTCCTTCTGTGCGGATTTATCTATGAAGAAACAGTGGCATAGCGGCTGTCCCCCGCGATACCTACACGACTACAGCTTTGATGATAGGCTATAACAAAAGCTAAATTAATCTCTTTGGCCAGCAAATGTTTATAGGTTCATTAGCTTACAACTTGTTCAAGCTATAGGCCTGTGACGCAAACTGTTGCTTGTGAGCGGAGACTTTAATAGAGGTTCCGGTTAGAGCGGAGCACCTTCGAGATCGTCTTCAAACCTTGATTAACAGAATCCTCAACTCATTAATGCGATCAATAGCTTCTCATAACAATCAATAAGATGTTGCATTCAATCAATCATTTATGAGCACTCGAAAGAAATCAATTCTTCAGTTTTCTCATTTACGAAGTGAGTAAGCGTTCTAGTTTCTTTATTCCAAAGAAAAGTCATAGAGAAGAAGCTATGTTATCTTCATATCATCATAGCATTACGACTGTGAGGTAAGGAAAAGAGACAGCAGCAGTCTCCACAAGCATGAGAATCAAAGATAACCTACACATCTCGAGACACAACTGACCAGATGATCCCAACATATTCGATTAGAATCATTTTTGATGGAAGGTTGGGCTCTAATATCAGCGTAATTCAATGTCATCCTGATTTTCTCTCACACCGGTCTCAAAGGTTTGGTTGCTTATAGAGAATTGGAAAATATAAATCTGAAGCCTTTGATTCCAGACAAGCCATCGCATCTTTGCAGGAGTAAGAAATCTGTGCCGCAATGCACAATCACTCAATCAAAATGAAGACATGAAAGAGAAAAGCTTGCAACTTAGCATAAGATGATCTTTGAAGGCAGCAGAAATGTAAATCTATCTTTCCCTTGTTATGCACTGCCTGCAACAATCAAATCGGTAAGCAATGTTGCTACTTACAGCATTTTTTCTCTTGACTTTTGTCATTCGTTCTGTAGTCTATTATACTCGTATATATCCATTATATGCAGTCATGGAAATATTCAGCATCTCGCAACCGATTCGAAACTGTTCTTCTGTCACATTCAAGATGCGAGTCCTGTTTTATTTCTGTGGCAGACATGAAAGGATTTTCTGAAGACATCCTGACAATCTTTTCATCTTCTCGGTCACTTGTCACTTTCTTCCGCCCGCAAGCACCTCGGTTGCTTCCTTCAGCTTGTCCATCGACAGACAATATCTGAAGATAATTTCTGACCGTGTTCTCTGAAATGCTCAAGCACTCAGCTATTTTTGGTTTTCAAAATGAAGCATGAGTCCTTAATGCATAAAGTTGACCTTTCACAAATAGTCCGGGAGCTAGCGTGAAGTTGTGCAGGGAACGAGGTAGTACATAAAACTTTCACATAGCATAGTACACCTCTAACCTACTGCAAAACTTCGCGTCTGCCGGATCAGATCATTTGCTTTTAAGAAATAGAGAGGATAACATAATCCTATGTATTTCCAATGGTAAAATTGTGACAATTAAGGTGTTGACTCCATTTTTTCGAGTTTTTGCTCATAAAAGTTACACAAATTGGTATTTTGTTGAACTGGTTATTATAGAAATCATCTACAGATCATGATATTTCAAATGAGTTATCATTCAGTGACAGAGGATGAAGTAAAGTGTACAAACAGACACTTTTCGCTAAAGTATATCAACAATTTTCCTGAAATTTCTATGTTAAAATTTGCAGTTACACCAACGAAAAGTGTCTGTTTGTACACTTTACTTCATCCTCTGTCACTGAATGATAACTCATTTGAAATATCATGATCTATAGATGGTTTCTATATTAACCAGTTCAACAAAATACCAATTTGTGTAACTTTTATGAGCAAAAACTCGAAAAAATGGAGTCAACACATTAAATGTCACAATTTTACCATTGGAAATACATAGGATTATGTTATCCTCTCTATTTCTTAAAAGCAAATGATCTGATCCGGCAGACGCGACGTTTTGCAGTAGGTTAGAAGTGTACTATGCTATGTGAAAGTTTTATGTACTACCTCGTTCCCTGCACAACTTCACGCTAGCTCCCGGACTAAAACTCAGTTAAGTCGGTACCGCGAGAAGCCATAGCTGACAACGATCTAGGAACAAAGGTTCCCAACCGGGGGGCCACTTCAGGGGGTTGTAAGAGCCGCCTGGAAAAAATTTGCATCCGTCCGGCTCTCCGCGATTTGTCTTACTGCACGGCCGCAGAAAAAGAGATAAAGCATGATGCGCGCTTATTGGCCGTGGTGTATAGTCACCATTCAGTATATAAAACATTGCTGCAACGGAAACGTAATTTCTAAAAGTAGTGGACGAAGATTTGGTTTCTCATCTTGTTGGGAACATGAAGAAACATCTCAAGGACCTGCGAGACAACTTCAACGGTTATTTCCCAAACTTCAATGTCGCATCCTGGATTCGGACCCCGTTTGAGATGTCGCTCGATGACTTGGATGTCGAAAATACATTGAAGGATGAATTAATCGAGCTCAAAAATTCTGATATTTTAAAATCGAAGTTCAAAGCCGTGAGCAACTGCGAGTTTTGGGCCAGTTTGTTCGATGCTTTTCCCAATCTGGCCAAAGAAACCCTGAAGTTTGTGCTTCCCTTCGTTACAACTTACCTCTGCGAAGCCGGGTTCTTGGCGTTGGTGGTCGTAAAGACCAAATGGCGGGCCCGCTTGGACGTTGCTTCCTACATGCGGCTGGCTTTGAGCAAGAAGCAGCCTCGCATAAAAATGCTGAGCGACGAAGCCCAGGAGCAATCTTCCCATTGAAATTTTTGGAATTTTATGTTATGAACACCTGATGTTTTTTCTTCGTTTTTTAGAATAAGTTCAATAACGACGGCATTGAAGTATTGAATCTGATAATAATTCTATATGAAGGTGTTTCATAACTCTGATTTTTTCACTGGGAGTCCCGGAGCCCTCCGGATTTTTCCTGGGGGATCGCGTAGCGATAAAGGTTGGGAATGAACGAAGTGACACTTCCAAACCGTTTTATTAACATCATGTTGGCTTCTTTGTGTAGTGTTAACTCAAATCAGCAGATATTTATGGACTGTCCGCAGTATCTGCATGATCGGATTCGTTCGTTTATATCATAATAAAACACTGGCGAATGTTGATTTGTGGTTATTAACATCGATTGCTGCCAACAATATGTTGCAATATCTATTATACATATCACCACGCAACCAATAGATATTTCAACTTTGTAGCGCACTGCATCAATGATATCTGTTTGGCTCATATATCAATTCCTAATGGGTTGTAAAAGAAATGTGTCTACATTTTCTCATCTGTCATCGTGCGACTATCAGTTATCGGAGTACATTTGCCCCGTCATACAGTCATGCGCAAGGCATTCGTAAGTACATGCCTTAGCAAAAGCTCAATAAAAACACAGCAACACGAACACAACCGCATATTAGTTAACCTGATCCCACTACAAAAAGATACGTCGGTCCGAAGTCGAAAACGAACTCGTTCCGAGGAACAGAATGTCGATGATCGGTACGACGTCGGAAACCGAAGCCTCATTATAAAAAAGACACCGGCCTCCTACCTGCTATTTTACAAGTAGGATGTCTATGGAATTACATGAAAACGTCAATTGATCAGGAATTAAGTGTTACATATTTTCCTTTCCCCTTTCTGAAGCTTGTTTGAGTAATCAATGTCATTACAATCATATCCGCACATTCATGTCTTCAATGTCTATGCTGAAATTAACTCAATCAAAAAAGTCATTTTTATTCACAATTTCTGCATATATTCAAAGAAATGAGGTCAGAATTAGCATATCACGGGTGAACAAAATTTCACACCATTTTTCGACTACCATACCTCGCTCCGACGTCTTTCCGACGAATCTTTTTGCAGTGGGATACACTCTGTGACTCTTCATGCCACTATATATGAAAAATATCCGATGTAGCATGAAATATTCAAAACGTATTGTGGGGTCGCCAGCGACCTGACTGTCAGGAACGTTGCAATTTTTAAAAACGTTGATAATTTCAGTCTGACTGATAATGGGCTTCTGGAAACACCATTCAGGCACAGTCAATAGTTAATGTACAAAAGAAGAATCCATTTTTGTGAGAATTCACGAAAAATAATTTAAAGCGAGGAAAATGGAAGGGAAAGGAGCCAGTGGGGCGCCAGTGACCCCAACGTAGTTACAGAGCTAACACAATATTACAAAACCTCAATTAAAAAATCAATGTGAAATTGCGCTTTTTGTTTGACAGGTTTTACGAGCATGTTTAAAGCACCTTGAAATGCTGCTGCAGGTGACTACTGAGGTGACACATTCATGTTTAGTCTAGATGATTGCGAGTTGTCAGATTATCGCTTTATGTGCTGTTTCCTTTAATAATGAATACGAGCCTTCAGAAGTTGATAGCCAGTGGTGTTCTCATAGTATTTTAACGACTCAATATTGCAAGTTCATAGAAGAGCCGCAGTTCAGAAGTTTAATTCAACTGTGCACAAGTGCCAAAATTGTTTTTGCATGCCCATGCCATCAGCATTCATAGACTTTGAGAGGATGGAATTGGTGCACAAAGAGTCAGTGTGGAAGAGAAAATTGATTACAAAAGTTTTTTGAACTGCGTCATAGCTGCTGAGACTTTTGACTTGTTTACTTCTCTGCTATAGTTTTTGACTTTTTATTATTGCTACTGTCAATTTTAGTAGTAGTACATAAGTTATGTATTTTCTCCCACCGTGTTGTATTCATCGTTGACAGTCACGCTACGTTCCGGGTTGAATGACAGGGCGAAAGATCCACTTGAGACCGGCTGCGGCAAAATAAGTTTTGTCAGCAAAATGTCAAATGGAATCACACTTTGTCGCACAGTAGTGTCCACTTGTCTCACAGTAACAGTGCAGGAAGTCACAGCCAATCGTGTTCTAATTCCTTTGCACCTACAGTTGTTTCTGTCTAAATGCAGCAATCAGGGGTGGAAATTGAGTGTTATGAATTTTTGACAAACCGACATGCCAATTAGACAATGAAACTCTATCTGTCGATCGCTTGGAAACGGATTCAGAAACCATTGGTCACGCAGTCCGTCGATATCTATGATTCATACAACTCATAAATCGAGGACGTAATGTCAGTTTGGCAGAAAACTGTGGCGACAATTCGATTACACCACTTACGCTTCGCGCTTGTGTAGTCGCTCGTGGTGTAACCTTTAATTGTTGGTACGATAAAAATGGATATCAGGATGCGTCATCTTCAGTTTGTTAATTTGCATAAACTAGAATTCCACAACTTTGACATACCATGCACTGCCACTGAGATCGCAAAATATCTTGGATATTCAGCTATTTCACAGACGCGGAAGAAAATGGCGAGTGAGCAGTTCATCATGGCAGTTTGCTAAAGATATTTTCCAATATTTTTGCACTATAAAAGAGGATGCTGCAACTATAGCAAATGCTTTTTATAGTTTTCACATTGATATCAGGGATGCGGAGTCCTATCATTTTGATAGCATTTGCTATCATAGATAATTATAGGCTTAGCTGAACCAATGTTGGTGATCATTGCTGTATCAATTATCAATCATTATCGATGAAAGTTTATCAAATGTCGCTTTAAGTTGGATGCATACGATTCGGCTCCTCCCATCTTCTTGATGTGTGTTTCACATGGTTTTTCTACGGTCTCTATACCAGGCAGGAAAATCCCACATCTTTCTCCAAAAAATATGAGTACACTTTCGATTTTGATGTGCGCTTTGGAGGAGAAATCACACACGATTAGCGTGAGGGTTAACCGTTCTCTTACGTGAATTTTGAAGATCGTTAGTTTATATTTGGGTGGATTATGAACCCCTTACTGTTTTTCTATTAAACCTATGAGACTTTTCTGTGATCACTTTATGTAAGCTTATTTCACAAACATGGTTACAGCTATAGGCCCCTATTTGTGCATTAATTTCTAAATAGGTCTGATCATTTGAAATCATTTGAATATCATTTTACATGTACATGTAGGCCTAACATATGCAAGCTGTAATCGGTAGCTGCATCCTACATTTTGATATTATAAATGAATGTGCGGCAATCTTGATATTTGATTTTAGTAGCTTTATAATACTTTGATATTTAAACTTGTTTAATGATCTATAGTCATGAAAAATCTAAAAAGAAAACAAAAAAATTCATTCACATTTAAATTCTATTCAAAAATACATCCAGCTGGTATTGAACGCTACAATTAGACAAGTGAAATCAGAGTTCATGAATAACAATCATTACATTCCACTTTGTCAGACGAATGCTTTTTGTAAACAAATGACCCGTACACGACGAGCACGTTCGTGAAGTCTTTAAGTCATCATTTCTAGGACACAACTTGCACCGCTTTTGTTTTTGTCTCTTTGTCCCTCTGCTAGGTCTTTCAATCGCAGGACCAGTCTGATAATCCAAAAGTTTGAAAGCTATCGAGATTTGAGCATTCAAAGATTTTGTCATCATCCGATGTTTTATGAGAGGATCGACTAGCTCATAACCACACTTCAATATAAAGTCAGAACGAAAGGAAGCTGGAGAAGAATCAGTTAGGCCTATTCCAAGAGATACGACTTTTGCAATAATGCATGCATTCAACAGTGCAACATCAATCATGTTACAAAAAAATGTATAAGGCCATCGTCGGCATTTTCTTTTGCACGTAGACAGTCTTATCATGGTCTGCCGTATCAACACCTGATTTGGTTATGTTGTAATCCTCAACAATTTCTGGAAGTCCACTCTCGCTGTTTCTTGCATCAGTATGCATAGTAGATATCAGAAGCACCGGAGCTTTCTTCTTGTCCCAATAGGAGACCAGAAGGATATTGCCGGACTTGAAATATTTTGCCGATTTCTTTTCCCTATCAGTGAGATCTTTTGCCGTCGGTGGTATACTCTTCCTATTAGATCGAATTGTACGAATCAGAGTAGTATTTCTATCGCATAACTTTTCAGCCAAATCGCAACTGCTGAACCAATTATCACAAGTCACGCTAAAACCTTTATCGAGGTAAGGCTTCAAAATAGTCATAGTGACCGCCTCTGTAACTGGCATATCCTTTTTGACCTCAGGTGACAAGCTTACGTTCTCCTATATAAGGTATTCCGTGCAGAATGTAACCAGTATCAGCTTCACACAACCATATTATTTTGATACCATGCTTGCCTGGCTTTGATGCAATATATTGCCTAAAGCCTTATAGTAAGGAGATGACGCAAGTCAGACAAAATGACGCCAAGTTGGACATTTTGACGCAGTCAGACTTTTTGACGCAAATGGACTTTGTTCTGCACGCTCGCATCTCACCAAATTTGGTGTACAGGTGAGTTTTGCTTAGATGTATTCAATGCATGCATTCAATACTTTCCGCCGGTTTCACTTTCGGAGACTCCAGATTTTCATTCTTAGTGACGCAAAAGTCATACTTTTTGACTCAGGACGGCATTCTGACGGGTACTATTTGACTGAAGTCAGGCGTTTTGACGCATATCGAATATTTGACTCACGATAATTGCTTTGTAAGATGGAGGGGAGAATCATACATTCATAATAGCGATCAACCATCACAGAGTAAGTTGCAAAATGTCTCTACCTCTTCATATAGCCTAGGCTTGCATGCAAATATGGCCTGGTAGAACCAGAGGGACTGGTTGACGAGGTCCCCTTAGAATTTATTATTCAAGATAGTCAATAAATAGACTACCATAATCTAATTGAAGTGCGGAAATTTCAAGGTGCCGAATTCCATGACTATAGTAGGGTGACCTCCTGTCTTGCTTAAATCGAGAAATTTATTTTTTCCGATATATGTTAGACACTGATGATAAAGCACCAGACATACACATTTGACAGATAACTCTCAGCAATTTTCAGT
Organism: Prostheceraeus crozeri; assembly: GCA_907163375.1. Classification (NCBI taxonomy): domain Eukaryota; kingdom Metazoa; phylum Platyhelminthes; order Polycladida; family Euryleptidae; genus Prostheceraeus; species Prostheceraeus crozeri. The sequence continues at coordinate 8,903 of CAJQUW010005558.1, read as the reverse complement.
TGCTACTTGCGGCATACAGAAATTTTGCACAAATGCAGTAAAAACAGAAAATGAAAACTGCGTCAACATGCTCAGGGCAAGTTGCCATACAAATCCTAGAATTATTCATCTTGATCAAATGGTAACCATTTACACAATAATATAACCATAATTTGGCAAAAGTTCGCAAAATATCAATATTCAATGTTCTACAAAATATAAAAATATTAGTATAGTTTTTGGGTACTGAAAATAAACAAACGGGTAGTAAAGCTGTCAAGTCTCATACGATTTCTTAAATGTTCTATAATCACAAGCGTGACATTCTCAGTGTCTCGTGCTCGAATCCAATCACCAATTATTTATCACCCTGAAAAAACGCTTCCTGAGGGAAAGAATTTTACCACGTCACGCTTGCGAATTTTGCACAATAGCATTCCCAAAGCAAAATTCTCTAAAGCTAAAATCAATAGAAATAATGAAATATTGACAAGCCTGCAATCTTAATTAAGAGCACACACGAATCTCAAGCAGAAAACAGTGAAAATGACCTTCTAGTTTGAGATGATGAATTGATACGCATAAAGTAATAACGTAGGCAAAAAAAGGAAAAAATGCCGAACTACTCACTACGAAAAATAGAAGCATCTTTGTCAATTAAGGTGCTTTTATTCGACATTCTTCTCTACAAGGTCACTTTGTTAACAGCTTGCCCCAGTTCACCTTATCATTCTAATGCCTATGAAACAAAGTTTCAACAACATCTAAATTGAAAGTCCATTTCCAGCCCCTAAAGTAAAGTAGCTGCATGCTATAAAATAGTGTCATTTCTTTAATGGCACTTACCGCATTTCATGTTTTTGCAGTTGCTTCAATTACATCTAACTTTTGGAAAGCGTGTATGGGCATGCTTCGCCTGTTTGTTCATTGTAATTTACATGCAACATCAAATTGGCAACATCCTATTACTGCTACGATTATAAGCCTTGTGCATAGTGTTAAATAGGTAGTCGCATTTGCAGGAATGGACAAGAAAATTATTTCATTTAAAGTTCTACTATAATTTTATATTTTGCTTCAAACGAAAAGCGGCCATAGCAGTGAGCTTACAAAGCACAGCAAAGTCATCGTTAACACCAGTAAATAATCTATGAATTAATTCATCGAGTTAAGTAATGCAATTAGCCTGATGCGCATGTACACAAACTTGGTTGTAGAGAAATATGGACCGGAAGGAAGGATGCTTGTCAAGAAGCAGTCAACTAGCGGCATAGGAAAGAGGCAGCACTTTAGGTATAGGAGTTCTTGAAAAGGATCTTCTCCATTTCACATAGGCCTGCCGTGAAACAGATTTTGAAGCTGCATTTTGCTGTCAAAGCACAGCGCAAATTAGTGTATACGCCTACCTCTCAGAGTAGCACACAATTTGATTACAAATCCAAAAGCAGACACCAGGAGAATAATATTGAATAGACTATCGCAAAATTTAATTATGGGTAGACCTAGTTAATATTGTATGAACAGTGAAGACATTGATTGTATCGGGATGTCAATTTTAGTAGCGTCTCTTTTCTGAAATCGATCGGCATATCATCAATCAGGCTTCTGTTTTATTAAAAGTCTAATTAAGTCTGATAAGGATGACATAGGTTGCTCTTACACAGGTCCATAAATTATCTTTCTACAACATTCGTGCTATTTCACATTATTGCATGTACCGGGTATGCTGCAATGTCGCGTATCTGTTGTGCTGCGGCTATAAGCATAGCATTTATTTTTTAATGTCTGAATGTTCCATTGACTGTTCATTCTTTTTGGCAGGCTCTTTGGAACTTATCTAAGATTGCAATTATGCAAATTCCCGTATAGAGATGTGCATCAGGGATCAGAGATTGACAAGAAATACAAATGATAGTGTTGATTGAGACTCCTTATTGCGATTCGTTGATTGCTATATCATAAAGATCAATTCATTGATTACAAAGGCTGCGTAATTGCGATTATAACGACGTATATTAAGCCTATTTTGTTACATAAAACGCATAGCTGCAGTAACATCAGACTGACAATATAGGCCCCTAGGGCTGTGACTTACAATGTACATGTAATATGATGAACTACTCTAAATTAAAAGAATGAGAAAAAACGATTACACAGTTCAACATTCCTGCTTGATTTACTCGACGGCGTTCGTCTTAGAATGATGAGAAGATATCGCTGATATAGCAAGAAATAATTTCTTGCAATTGTTTGTTTGCTAGTGTTTCGCATAATTGCAAAGAGTTTATTGATCACCTTATAAAACTAAAGTGCATTTAATTTTGTCAACTTCTGCTCGGGATTTGGTTTAATATCAAAAAAGCTTGCTATTTTTTAATAATAAATTTTATGCTTCTCATTTATCGGCAACTTCATAGATTTTGTCTTGACATTTAGGGTACATTACATGTATATACACGATGAAAGCTGCAAATTCGTGACTCACACGTAGGCTACATTTGCTCATTATTCATGGCCTATACGTTTCTTCACATGCGCCACATTTATGAACGTCTTAACATGCAATAATAATTTGAATTTTGATAATATAGGCTTGTGTTGAGCAACAAAATTTGGGTCGACGGATCGTGTAAGCTTACTCAATTGAGTTCGATTTCATCTAGGATTTTTGAATCGGTTTAATGCAATGAAAGTGACGAAGTCTGCTCAATTGCTCACGAGTGCTAGTAGGTCGACACATACGCTAAATACCACACACGGGGAACATAATTTATAATATTGTTGCTTTATCTCCTCCCATCTCATGCCTCCCTTAAGCTCGTGAAGCTGAAGGTGAATAAATCATCACACTTAAAATACCATGTAAGTTCTGCAATACTTCGCGAATTAGAAAACTTTGTATGGTAGTCCCTACATGAATGAACCTAAAATTTCAAAGCATTAATTCACGTGCTTGCTTAAGATTAGCAAACATCAAATGCAAAAACTTATTCAAATTGAGAGTTGGGATTTTAATCCCGGGGGTGGGTGCCCAATATGCGCATGGTTACATGTCGCTCATATAATGTGCGAACATGTTATCACTGAAATTATTTCGAATACTTGTAATGGCCTGTTATTGAATACTGATAGCAGTTTTATAAAATAATCGTTTTTTTTATTGTGGATGTCTGTGCTGCAGGGAAGATGACAATTCATATTTCTCCGATAACAAAAAAATATGCAAAAAAGTAGTATCGTGCATGTAATTGTGAATTTTAAGTAGCATCTTCTATTATGTAGGCATGATATATACACCAAGTAACAAACATCAAATATCCTGCTACTCATATTAGGCCTGCCCATACTAATTCACAATTAGAAAGTAACATTCATCCTCTAAGACATTATGAATCGACCTGCTTCGTAGTCTCGAGATTGTAAGTTCTTTGGTGTCCCGAAATCCCAGGATTGGGTTTCCAAAATCTCTATATTGATTCCTATCCCGGGATTTGGAAAAGTACCAACGACTGCAGTCCCTACTCAATACTCAATCCTAACCGGGACTCGTTCAATCCTGGGATTCCGCATTGATCCGGGACTGAAACTTTCCATGACTTTGGAATTCCTAATTTGTAGTCATGAACATATGCACATTCTACATTCTCAACACCAAGAATGATTGAGCTACTCAATGGAAGATAGTATTTCTATGCTTCTTTAAGCTGAGTGGCTGGATGGTAACAATTGTCATAACGGGTTGGAGAAAAACCTTAAGTTCGGGATTCATAAGCGACCGATTAGTCAGCTCATCATCTGTCAGTCAATTATCTTCTTCTGTCACACGCCGTGTAATTGTTGACTTACGGTAGATCAGATGCTGTTTGAAAATCCCTCGCCTTTCCTGACTGTGTAGTCTATGCATCATTACAACTCGCTGCAGCGTCATCGTCGATTTTAGGCAGAGTGATTTATTTGTACCTGATGAAATAAAACTCAATTACTTTGCTTGCACTTTTAATCATTTGACAATCTCATACGGATTTTGAAAGTTCATGAAAGTACAATTTAGGGAATCCAAGTTCGAGTTATTTCTTATTAATAGGATAGGTTTATAATTTGTCGTGATGGTAATCACTATGTTGCAATGGTGTGTGACAATATATGTCGTCAAGCACACATTTACAGGTCTAGCTAAATTTTGATCAGATTTTTTCAACCTCAAGAATTTTTAAGCTACAATGTACTAATAATCAAAGCGCATTCATACCACAAAAAACTGGTATAATGAAATTGCAAGAGAATTTTACATTAGGCATGACAGGCTTTTGTATATAAGGACAATGTGATGCAATCCCCACGACTTTCCAAATCCTGGGATTCCGACATATCTCTAGATAGATAAAGTTTCTAAATAGATCAACATTGTGCCAAAAAGGAAAGAGAAGATGTGTTTCAATACTGCGTAATTCCAAGTTGAAATGATATACCGGTAGGCCTATACAAATAATATGAGTCAAAGAATGCTTCATTCCCATTATCAGACTTCATTTTTCAAAATATTGCTTTATTTCAGACCAAAACTATTTAATTCATAACAGAAATGGTGCAATGCTTGAAATATATCTAGGACTGTGAAATTAGAGTTGCCGGTAATCACAGATGTACATCATTTACCTAGGACAACTTGAGACAAATGTGGATCTAGGATAACTGAACTTTATTTTCCTCACCGGTGATATATTTCTAAGAGAAAATATAGCACTGCTTTCAAACGGTAAACATGCTTTAAATCAGGAGCCTATTTCAATTTGAGATACCTAACCTTAGGATTCTTAGAAATGACGTGAGTGAATTTCAAAGTTAAGGCTAGGTTCATTAAGATGACGCTAGGTCCCCTAAAGTATCTGAGCCTGAGGTGGTGACTCAACATCAAGAGAAACTCATATACGTCATTCGCTTATATTTGTGTTCGTGATATTCGTAGATTTTCGTTTCCGACACTCACTTTGCAGTAAATGAAATCTTCTACAAAGGGCTATTTCAATGAAAGTTTGCAACCTTGCTACCTAAAGGTTAGGTACCTAACGTCATGGTCCCTTAAGGTGGATAAGCGTATTTCAATCTTAAGGGAGCATTATCTAGCGAGCTCCCTTTAAGGCATTTAACCAGATATCAAGCGATTCAATGCCTCTGTCTGTCACCAGGTCAGATGGATATTTTACCTGACGTAATGAAATACACCATTAAAAGTAAGCCTCGAATTCATGAATGAATCTGGAGACGAATGACGTTCCATTTACTCCAGGATGTATAATGGAAACAATAAGATTCATGTAAATAAACAAAAGCGGATGTTGATCTCAAAATGGGTGATGAAGATCGAAAGATCGTCGTTGGTTCTCAAGATGGGTGGCATAAAGTTCTCGATGACAGACAGGTAGTCCATTGGCCTCATTTGTAAGAGAGAATAAACTGTAGCTAAAGAAGCGTTTTAAGGTACATATAAACAAAAACGGATGTTGATCTCAAAATGGGTGATGAAGATCGAAAGATCGTCGCTGGTTCTCAAGATGGGTGGCATAAAGTTCTCGATGACAGACAGTCCATTGGCCTCATTTGTAAAAATAAACTGTAGAATTATCGATGTTTATGAAATTCCACATACAAAAAGCCATGAAACGAAATGTAGGACACTTTCTTTTTACTTCTAGTTGATGTAGTATATGTAAATTGCGTCATACATTGCTTTCATGTGTGGTCTCGACTGATCACAACTAACCACTTGAGAAACTGAAATATTTGCTGAAATTATCTGTGAAACATAAGTGTTATATGGTATAAGGTTTATCAAAATTAAACCACAACTTCAACTCGAGAATGCATTTTCTTTGTGCAATTATTTTTGAAACGGTCTGCATATTCTTAATTGTCGCATTGTTTTCCTATATCACAAAGAAACCTACCTTGTACCATATAAAGACCATATAGAGGTTAGGTAGCTGATTAGGTAGGTCTAGAACTATCTTACTCTTTACCTTAAGTTTTGCCACCTAACATAAGATTGAAGGAGGCTATGATGCAAGTACTTTAAGATTTTTCGCTCTTTACATGATGTGTTAGGTAAGATATCTATTCCACGTGACAGCCAGAGACAATGAATTGTTTGTTATTTGAATAGATGCTTCAAAGGTGCTGCTTTGAAGTTGTAATACGCTTATCCAAAGAAATCCGACTTTTCGCTTTGTTTGCTGACTAGAATAGACAACAGCTGTTTGCTGTTTTTTGGAATTCACACTATATTTGATGAATACGATTGTCGCAAACAGACGATTCTTCATGATGAACCAAAAGTACGTTAAGGTGTCAAGAATTTATTGGCTATAAAATTGTAATAAAAACTATGTAGGCTTACAGGACCGACGTTTCGCGTATTCAAAGGGGTAAAAAAGCTAAAAACAATCAACAAAAGGTCAGTAGAGCGTCAGGAGGGACAAACATAGTTATTTACGCAGTGGATTAAAGAATTCTACCCTTACAATAATTGGTCAAAATCTTTTGCAGAAGTTGCCAGAAACATAATGTTATAAGGATTCTTTGTTTTGCTTCATCTTCGAATTGACAATTTTATTATAGAAGATTAGAAGTGCACGCCTCTTGACAATTATCTGAAGAAGGTTTACTTAAATAAAACTCGGAAACATCTCACCCAGTGGACCCTCTTATGTGAGCCTAAACATTCTTTTTGCCACTCTATCATGGCCGGGTGATGTATCATCGATTTCTGTGTTGCTTCCTTTCGAGTCACACAGAGCAGTCGAATACATGAACAGGCCTAATTCATTTCTATGGCCTGATCGCACGAGTTCAAAGATCACTAGTTGCACAGAAATAGTCAAACAGCTAGAACAAGAGTCTGAAAGGAACGATGCCGAAAATGTGACTTTCACAATATGAAATAAGCCTTCTACGAGGCTGCGCGTCTACCGAGTTCTATCCGGTTCGTTATCTTGTCAGATACGATAAAAAACACATTTTAATTCACTAGGACGAAGATTGCAGTTTTTGGAAGCAATTTTTCCATGTTTCCGGTTATTTATTTAAAAATACTGTCTGGAGCCATAATTTTTTATATGCAGTTTCTTCAGGTCATTTTCTATGCACGCAAACCTGTCTGTGAGGCTAACTGCATTCAGATTTGGCAATCCTCCTAATGTTGAAAAATACAAGTGATTTTAGTAATTTTTCATGTATACCTCAAATTCGGTAGTTTTGAATCCTTATGGATGCGTTGCTGTATCCACTGGATCAAAAATTTCGTTGCTTGAGGCTTGTCGGCATCTCTGTTATTTTTGTCTGCTTTTTCTGTTTTTGCATGAATTGCATGAATGTTTTTAGTTGTGTGTACGTGTAAGTAGGTGAGATGAGAATCATTATTCGGCTTTCAGCCAAAAATTGTGTCAGAAGCCAGTGGATCCCCGGATTGTATAGATTTCAATTATCTGTCCGATCTGAGGATTAGTTGGTTTTTGGATTGTTCATCATTGGTGGATAGCTTCACGCATCGAATGTATAGCCAACGAATATTGAAATCAAATACTAGATGACAGCGTAGGGATAGCAAGCTGACATCGAAGTCGCGACTGTTACATATCCATTGTTAGCTAAGGAATGCCAGGCGGATAACCAGAATGCACAGCCGATAGCACGGATATCCGTCAAAAAAACAACGAAACAGATATCGGTTGGATATCAAGCATGTATCCGCTTAAAAGATACGGATCTCCTTGGGATAGAAATTTGTTATCCGCGGAGATAGACTGGGTATCCAAGCGGCTCCTGACGTAGAAATAATGGTGTGTGTCCACTTAACTGTGAAGATCCGTTGATATCCGGAGAAACTATACGAGTAAGATGCTGATCGGGTATCCGTTTGCTCGGAGGGGTACGATTTAAAGAAGGCGACAAATGCTGTAGCTCTTCAGCATCATCAGTGTGCGTAACTTAGCTATGGTACAATGTAGACGAAAGTAGACAGCTATGTTTTCTCGTAATGATGATATCTGCATATGAAAGATATTTCAGGAGTCTAATTATCGTATATCTACATGTGTATTCATACCATTGCTGCCCACTGCGATTTCTTGTTTTTTTTTAGATTTTCTCATTTTCTAATCCCAGCATTATAATAATGATATCTTTAAGAACCTCAGAGCCCTATCGAATGCCTAGAGTGAATTTTGGTAGCCTACTTTTGGCTTCAATTCATAAATAACAATATTGAGAAAATAACAAAAATCATTGAAAACCATAACCTGAAAGGAAAGTGACATCTGCTGATATCCTTCTATTCTTGTTCTTTGTCCGATTTATATTTATTATTTGTTGCCAAGTTTTTCCTCTAATTTTTGCTCACTTGGTGTGAGGCCTATAAATGCTCTGCTGTTTTATCCCTTTACAAAGTTCTTATTGACAATAGGCCTATTGCTTTCGGATATTGTAACTTCCATACTGTGCTCCCTCCACATCCTTTCTAAATTCACATACCAAAAATTAGACCTAAACAATTTATCAGTTTCAATTCCTTTCTCCAGTTTCATGCGTTTTCAAGGAATGACATGCCTACTTGACGATCCCTTGAATAAGCCAAAGAATGTAGGCAAGGTCTACTATTCAGGTCATGCCGTTGCCCTCCTGATAAATGGAGTGTCAACTTTCCGGTCTCATTACTTGATATGAGAATCGATTCGAACATTCTGCAAATTATATTTCGATTACGATGAATGTTCCAGATGACAGAAAATTACTTCTGCGATTAGCTCATTTATAGTGTGATCTTTGAAACTTTGAGCGAACTATCCTGACAAATAATTCTAGCAGCTGATAACATTGAATTATAAGAAAGCATGACCGCCTTATTTCTGAGGTGTAACATTTACCATGAA